>CM071937.1:78547571-78950690 GCA_016081115.2 Rehmannia glutinosa
GTTATTACTTCGGTTTTGAATTACGTATTGCTATAAATTTTCAAATCATGCCCGTCAAATTGAAATAGGCATGATAGAAGGAAGGCGACATTGGCAGCCCGGACTCCAGTGAAGCAGTGAGATGGAACCGCGGCAATCAGGACAAAATACACAGAGATTTAATGAAGAAATTTGGTATGGAAGAGAAGTTTTATGTGAAAATACCAATGAATACATCGCAGTCGAAATGGATATGGATGCGGATAATAACTAGTCAAACAAAATATAGAGCAACATTGGATGGGTAGCCACATCTCACGAAGCAGCGAGCGGACATCACCTTTGTTGTAGGTGTATGTACGAATTTCATCTGCTCAAAAATACATATTTATGACCAAAAGGATCTTGAGATATTTGAAGAAGCGAAAGTTGGCTTATGGTATCAAGGAAGGTGGTTAAGCTAATTGGTTATTATTTGAGACTAAGCTATTTGGATGTAGAGTTGGCCGAGCTTTCGAACACATGTCAAATGCTTGATAATTTAATTTCTAGTTTTTGTAAAAGCAAATTCAATAGCCACCTCTCACAGTGACGAGAATATGGCTGCTGACTGACTGTTGTGCCAAGTCCATGGATGAGACTGATGGTATTATGAAGTTGAAAGGAAATTGTCGTGTGTGATAACACAAGTGCAATTCACCCGATCACTCAAAATCACGAAATAATTGTTCTTTCGAACAAAGCATATGATGTCGGATATCACTTCGCAAGTCATGTTGAAAAGAAAGACCACCTTGGAGATATATTTCAGCGATGGCGGATTAGGCGACATATTCTGAAACCGTTATAGTGAGGTTTGAAGAACTCAGAAGCATAAGTTAGGGTTAATTGAAATTTGAGTTTGACACTTTCAGGAAGACTCAAAGAAAAGAGATGAAACATGAAAAGAGGAAAAATTTGAATTTGTAATTTAGCTAAATTAAGATCGACCATATCGAATCGGTTGTATCGAGTTAGGTAGATAATTTGATCGGCTAGAAACGATGAGAAGAAGGATTGAATCGGTAGGAGCAGGTAGTCGTTCATGAGCAAAGTGACAAAAAGCGCGATCGTTTTACTAAGCGGGAATGTTTTTAAGAATGGCGTCAGCATAATTATGGCGTTAATACAGACTAAACTACACACCAAGAAGCTTATGATTGGATATAAATACTGCCGCATTAAATGTAAGAAATTAAATGTAAATACGAGCGTCTGAATCTATAGTTGATTTTGATGGAAATTTCAAAAACTACCATACGTGTTTCATGAACCCGTCACCAAACCATTGCGTCGGATTCTCTCACACTTTACCAAGCATTCATCTCTCAGCAAAAGCAAAAATTTTCTCTCAAATCCTATCTATCCTCGATTCGTTTTCAAGTTTCGTTGGGTAAACGTCACGAAATGGCATCTACCGTGATTTTTGTCAAGGAAAGCAAATCCACAGGGTCTCATGGATTTCGATGGTATGGTTAAGCGGGGTCAAACTGACACCCTAGTGAAAGAAGATTCTTGAAAAATTGGAAGCGTCAATTTGAAAGCCGTTTTAACGTTGAGTTTTCCGATTTATGTGGAAGAAGGTGTGCGGTTTCGTGAACTGAAGTTCGCGATGAGGCATCAAGTCCTCTGTTCATGGAAAAGTTCACCATTCGTAAGGATTTGGTGAACCTTTGTCGGCGGAAGGAGTCTGGGAGATTCATGAAAGGTCGAGGTCATTAGGCACATTAGCGCTTGGAAGAAATAGCCAAGTCGACTATGCTGCAAAGTGGTCTACATCTAACAAGAGGCTGCGAAAGAGGACTACCACAAAGTTTGGACATCGTTGCCCAAATGCATAGACATCAAATTTGGCGACTTTGACCATTTGTCTAAAGCTAAACTGATCGTAATGGATGTGATCGCCCGGAAGAAAAGAAGGTGAATTGGGTGAGTTTGTCTACGGCCGGACTCTGCTAGAATGTTGGGAACAAATCCTTCCAAGGAGGATGGAACGTTTGGAGGTTCACAGGATACGGCTGGTGATTGGTGGTGATGGAAGTAAAAGGAGTCCCTCACCGACATGGAAAAGGCGTTCCATGTAAACAAGAGATGTTGAGATCAAACCTATCTGCGGCGCAGAGAAGAGAGCATACGCCAAGAGGCTATCACAGTGAGGAATCAAGTGACCCTGAAGATACGAGTTTATCTCCTCTATCGAAAAGGTTGCCCTGCGGTGCTAAAAAAGACTCGTGCCCCTGTTGGCATGATGGAGAAGGAACCATTAATCCATACTCGATAATCAAAGAAGAGAGGGCGCCCGACAAGGAAGAGCGGTTGCCCACAAGACATGCGAAGACATTTACCTTCAATGAACCGGAGGAAGTGGAGCCGGATATCCCTTTGGTAAAAACAAAGAAGAAGAAGAAGACATTCCAAGCTCTCAGGAGCTTGAAAACAGGTAGTGCTCATTTCGGATGGAGAAGATACCGAAGGCTAGCGGGAAGTAGAGTCTCGAGTGATCGATAAACGGCCCAATCTCTTTGGCCCGTCAGGCGGAAAGCAAGTCGAGGACCGATTGTAAACGAAAAGCAGTGAGAAAAG
Source organism: Rehmannia glutinosa (assembly GCA_016081115.2). Taxonomy (NCBI): domain Eukaryota; kingdom Viridiplantae; phylum Streptophyta; class Magnoliopsida; order Lamiales; family Orobanchaceae; genus Rehmannia; species Rehmannia glutinosa. The sequence goes on from CM071937.1 coordinate 78,550,173, forward strand.
AGGAATTTGAGACAATGAATCACTTTGTTACCGAGGTTGTTGTGTCTCACTTTGTAATAGAAGCAGCGGGATGTCGGCAATGAGAAAGTCTGCTACAATCACATAGCGAGGCAGGCGACAAGAGAATGATGAAGATGATGTAATCATGTACTCTCCATTTGTATCCGGACATCGTAAATCGTCTGCGAGAGTGGAGAAAATGGAAAATTGAGTACATCCAGTGCGGTTTGAAAGTCGAGTTCATTCTTTGAGGAAGAAAGAACTCTTGAGGTTTCTTGCAAAGGTGGACCGCAGTCTAAATAAGCCCTTGCGAGGATAATTGCATCAATATCTACATTCGAAAAAGCGAAGCGGGCTAGAATGGCATTGGGGCGTAGAGGCACGTGAGAAGGCCGACTCTTGCCCTCTCACGGCACCACCGATCATACACACCCTCACGCCCGGCGTCTGTCGAGGAAAGTGATGAGGATCTAGACCTTTATTTTGCCCGCAGGAAGAATTGCAAATCAGCAAGCAATCAAGAATCGAGAATACTTCAAGCAAGAATGATGGAGGGACCGGAGAGTCCTCGAATCACGGTGGAGATAGACCCCATGGGAGTGGTGCGGCATATTACCCTTTGTTGCGCCACCACCTCCCGGCTCATTCGGAGGAAGGTGTTAAGGGAATTGGCGATGGCGGGATTGTGGGGACCCCCGGTCGGCTAACCCCTAATGAAGGTGTCTCACCCACCTTTGATGGCTGAATACTCGGTGGGAGCAGTAGGGGAGTCGGAGGCGAGTGACCCCCATTCAAGTCGCTCGGTGGTGTGTCGGTGAGGGGAAACTCCCTCAGCTGCGGCAAGGTCGGAGATCTTTGCGGTGACTCCACAATGCATCTCGGAGGCTAAGTGGAGAAGGAACAATTGAATACCATGACAAGTTGTCCTTGACAGCTCGACAGTTGTGACTATCTCGGCTGAAGTGCCAAGCTGCTCTGCAGGCTAATGGCGCTGCTAATCTTGATCGATCGGCACATGAAGGAACTATCCCTGGGAGTTAACACTCTGGGCGATGAAAGTGCAATCCATGGAGTTGAGACTCAAATGGATGCCAGCCTCGAGAAGACCCCAAGACAGCTGACACTGTCGAAAGGGATGTCAAGGGGCCTCATTTGAAGTTGAGACTGTAGGAGGTAATGAAGAGCCAGCGGGAGGTTGAGACTTCCGGGGTAGAGAAAGCTGAAGCACAGAACATCCTCATGCTATCATTGATCCATTAGAAAAGGAGATAAGTGCTCTTCACGATTCCCAGGATATTCTGATGTAACGTTTATGGGATCGGAAGGAGGATCCATGATGAGTTATGAGTCATCCCCATGTGTGGAGGGTGATCCCAAACTAACGTTTATGGGATCGGAAGGAGAGGATGTTCCAATCCCACGGTAAGTCGACCTCGACCTGGTTTTCGCTCGCCAAACATTCAACATTGATGATGAGCCATGGAAATCTCATCATCGTCAGATAACTAACGATGGTAGGGGACCCGTGACTCGTTTGGAAAAACCATTTGAGGCAAGCCAAAGCTGTTGGGCAGATGAGGCTCGACAAGGCTGGTCGACTTCACAACAAACCACGGTGAAGCAGAGTCAGCTGCGCGAGGCTCCCAAGGCACGCGGCGGAGTTCGACTCCATAAGGGACTTCACGAGCACCAATTATCATTGAGCGATTCCGGTTGCAGTGATGATCCTTTCGTAGAATCATTTCCCTTCTCAGGAGGTTTTGACCTCACGAAGAATTAGCTAAAGATCGTGGCGCTTCCCGCGGACTGATCTGTTATTCCGTGAGACACCATTATTTCGGTGACTATGACTTTGGCGTTGCTTGGCGTCGGTGAAAGCGAGAAGGTGAGATTGAATTAGGGGCGTGTTCAAAGCACTTATTCTTTGAGATAGAAAAAAATGGAAAGGCACCAGGCCTCCTTTGGATATGAAATTTTGGATACTTGAGGGCGCCCAACACTACTGGCGATTTGAGAGGCATAATAGTCGGGATCGTGAATGGTGGCATGCAATGACAAACAATGCGTGTGGAACAAGCTCGATATTTCAGGACATTGTTCAACAAGTTGTTAGTACAGCGGGTGAGAATGCGTCTGCAAAGACAAAATTGCAAGAGCACATTGAACAAATGCATGAATCTCATACTACAGAGATAAAGGCGATGCGTGAACATAATAAACGAGCTCCTGCGTGTGGAAGAGAATATGGATCGAAAATTCGGTCTCTCATGGTGAGATGAAGTTGGTAGCAGGTGAATCTAACGCCACCACGCTACGAGTTAAGTGCGACTTACTCATGATTCAAGCGAACTCAACTATCAATGACTAGACTTCTTGCTTGCTAGCTTGTTTCCAGGTTCTCTCTCTCCTTTGATGATTCAGGGGGGAAGAGGAAATACTAAAAAAGTGAAGGGATACGAAGGCGAGAAGGAGGAAGCATTTTGTGAAGGGGAAAAGGCAAGTGAGAAGTAATAAGAGAGAAGAAAGGGAAGTCATGTTGAGGGGAAAGGTTGAAAGATGTGACCTTGATGATTCTAAAACCCCTGACAAGGTCTTGTCACGGTGATATTATCGGCCAAACTCCCGATGACTCTGCCACTCCAACACTCTGTTGTACCTATGGCTGAAAAAGAAAAACCGATTGAAGCATTGATGAAGGAAGTAGAAGGAAGGATGGATGCGAGGTTATGGATACGAAGGAAACAACATGGAGGCATTCAGTGACGAGAACACTATGCCATTTAGAGATCCGGAGGCAAGGCAAGATCGGTCGATGAATTCAAGACACTCGCATCACGAAGGTTATTTCGCAAACATGTCCATGGCTCGAGCACAGGATTTATCTTGGGAGAAAGGTCTCAAACTATGTGAAGAAGGGTAATGACAAACTCTTGTGATCCTCTGTTGGTCACTCTGTTGGTCACTCATTTGGGAAAAAGAAGGCCTGAGTACAATACACACCCGGAGGCGAGGAGGAAGAAGCGGTGGTGGAGGAAGAGGTTTCGGACACAGATCTACGCCCCAAAAACATTAGTACATAGCTCCAGGCAAGAAAGGAGGGATCTATTGGGGATTTGTGAAATAGCCAACTTTGCAAGTGGCTAAGAATAATGTTGAGTATGTGAAGAGAATTGAAGAGAAAAATAAGAGACAAACTCAGCTATGGGAGGAAAGACAAGAAAGAAAAAGGCGAGAAGAGATGAAGGCCCGAGGAAGGGCGTATGAAAAGAAGAAAGTAAATTTGAAGATGAGAAAAAGAGAAGAAGATCGAGAAGATGGTGAGTGAAGAAGATGAAAAAAAGGAAGCGTGAAGGAGATGAAGTGTTGTTGTCCACCCTTCATGTATTTTACTATGTAAATACATTCTATGTAGATTTTTGTACATTGAATAAAATTGTACAATTTCTACTTATGTAAATATAAAACGGCATGGATCTTTAAGGTCCTTAAGCTCTAATACATTTTCTTTTGATACAAGCTCGATACACTTTTGTTGACTATGTAAAGAACAAAAAAATGTTATGATCAATAAAGATCGATTCTAAGCATACATTACGTGATTCTACATTTGTTTGTATGTATCTTTGCTATTTAATTATTGTTGTATGTTTTAAGTTTTGGCATCATCAAAAAGGAAATTGTTGGAAATTATTTTGTAGATTTTGATGAATGCCATGTAAAACTTAGAATAGAAGTTGGCACCCCATTTTGTTGTAAATTGCATTGTAATAGATAGGGTTGGGTGGTGAGTCAAGTCGGCTATGCTGAACATGCAGAAGTCAACTAGAGACAAAAGGAAGACTCTCTGTGAGGCGGTGAGTGTGGCAAAAGAAGAGAAGACAGGAACTCGACTAAAGGTCTGGTGAGATCTGGTGAGTGAAATATCGATCAAGTCGACTCAAGATAGCCAAGTCTCAAGGTTGAAGTGCGGAAGAGTCATCCAATGATTGGAAGATGACTCGAAGTCACCTGGGGATGTTAAGAAAATGCGGTCAAGTCGAGATAAGCTGAAAGAGATCGTTGCGAGAAATCAGAAATTACTTAAACAAGTAATACCTCCATCTTGCCTTTCTTGAAGTGCTCGGTCCCGAGAAGCGTGCAAGAGGAATAAACCGATGGGAAGCCTTTGCACTGTGTCAGAACATTTGAAAAGGCTGAAGAATTATTCATACGAGGAAATGGCAATTCCAAGAAGCGCAACAAGACAAGCTAACGACCACAAGTGACTTTCAAAAATAAGCATATCTCTTGGCGATTTTTGAAAGATCACTATAAAGGCGAGGAGTTTATTTGAGAAGGGTTACTTTGATAACTGAACCACGAACATTCAAGCAAACATTTGAACTGTAACCAAAAATATTCTCAAATCATTCAAGATCAATCAATCCTCACACTCACTGTGAAGGAAATATAACTTAAATCGAGTTGAAGAGGAAATTTTTGAAGAAGAAAAGGGTCTACATTCACAGGAGGATTGTAGGAAGGTTGAGTCGAACCAGTCTCAAGTTTTGGAGGGCTTCGTGATCAAATCCAGAAAGCAGAGCAAGTGGGTTGTAAGTAGCAAAGCGGTAGCCAGCTGTGTGAAGAAAGTTAGTCGTCTGAGAAGCCAATTTGTGTGACCCGGCGTCTCAGGCGAGTCCCAAAGGATCAAGTCGGTTGTGTGATCAAGACTTGTATTTGAATTTGTTAACCACTCTGTATATTGATCAATACTTAAGTGGATTCCTCCGGGAGTTGGAGAAAGAGAGGAGTAGAAGAATTACCCCATCTTGAACCTTTATAAAAACTTATTGTGTCATTTACATTTCAGCACTTTAATTTTTGCATCTTATTTTTATATCTGCCGATAAATTTGCTGATTGATAATCAATGAGTGCTAAACCAAGTATTAAAACAAACTTAACCAAATTCAAGGGTGTTAAGTCTTAAGTGAAAACAAATCACGGTCGAGTTAAGTCTTTAGTCAAAACATCGAGTTATTCTATCAGCGGCTCAGTCGAGTCTTTTGAGTGACTAACTCTTTGATTAACTAAACTTAGTTGTCCATCAAGGACAATTTGTGAAGTATTAACTACGAATATTTAAAAGGACTAATTTGAAAAGTTGGTAAGGTTTATTCAACCCCCTTCTAAACCTTACACTCACACCCCAGGACCTACAATCATCTAGCTAACCTGGAAGTTGCTCAAAGAATGTTGAAGTCGTGATAAGATAGGAAGTTAAAAATGAATGAACAACGTGTGAATGGTAAGAAAGCGTAGGGATGACCTGCTTTTGCAAAGCGGCGTATGAGAAGAAAAAGAAGGATGAAGAGGAAAGAAAGAGAAGAAGAGGTGAAGAAGAAAGCGGGAGGAGAGGCGATGTGAAGAGAAAATAAGGAAGCGATCAGGCATTGAAGGCGGCGCAACCCCTTCGTGTATTTTACTTATTTGTAAATACATAGTTGTAAGTTTTCTCTATAATATAGCTCGATAGTTTCCTTTGTAATATTTGCTCTAATGCCTTCTTTGTAACCTAGCTCACGATACATGTTGTAATCTGATACTTGTATAAGCTTTGTTACTTGTTGTAAATGACTTTATAAAGGACAAGAATGATATGATCAATAAAGCTGATTATTCAAAGCACATTCTTTATTCTTGCCTTACCACTTTGTATTTTTGTTTATTTAATTTAAGTTTTGGCATCATCAAGGGGAAATTGTTAGAAAATTAATTTGTTAGATTTTGATGATACCATGTAAAACTTAGATTATGAAGTTGGCACCCCATTTTCTTTGCAATTCTATGTTGTAATAGATAGATTTCCAAAAGAGGTGAGTAAAGTCGGTATGTCAAAAAAGTCTGAAGTCGACTTGAGACAAGAATGAAGACTCTGTTGTGTGTCGGTGAGTATGGCCAAAAAAGGAAGACAAGGACTCGACTAAAGGAGAGCCAGGTGAGAACAGTGTGAAGTATGAATAAGTGTCGGTCAAGTCGACAAAAGGAGCAAGTCTAGCGGTTGAAGTGGCGGTTGAGTCATTCCCATATGTTTGGAAGTAGACTCAAGTCGAGGGTAAATCGCGGTCAAGTCGAGACAAGCGACATTGATCGGTTGGAAGAAAGTCAAGGATATTACTCAATATAGTAATAAGTCAAGATGCCAGGTTTTAAAGTGTTTGGCCGAGAAACATGCAAAAGGAATAAGCGATAGGAAACATTGAAGCATGTCGGATACTGTAAAGTGAAGGTCCATTTAATACGAGGAAAGGTCAACATCACATCTTTGCGGACCAAGAAAAGACAAGCCAACGAACAAGAAGTGTCATTGAAAATAGCATATCTCTTCAGCGGGCAAATTTTCAAATGTGCACTATAAAAAGTGAGGAAGCGTTTGAGAAAAGGTAACTAAACCAAGCACGAGCGAATCGAAATGATCAAGCAAGCATAACTGCAATATTCTCAAGCTTATCTAGAAAATTCCTCAAGCCTAAACACTGGAAGGAATTCGATCCGACACATCTTTGTGAAGAAAAAATTACTTCAACCGGTTGAAAAGGAAAAGTTTAAAGAACGAAAAAGGGGTCCATTCTCCAAGTTGAAGGAGTAGTAGAAAGGTTGGTCGAACCGGAAGTTTCAAGTTTGTTGGAAGGATGTGTGATCAATTCCAAAGATGTGAAGGGAGTCTTTGAAGTACCAAGCGGGTTGTCTTGTGAGGAAGGCGAGTTGCGGGAGAAGCATTTGTGTGATCAAGGTTGTCTCTGGGAGAAGCGCTTTGTAACTTGATCTGTTACTTAGTGGATTCCTCCGGGAGTTGGAGAAGAGTGGATTAGAGAAATTACCCCATCCTCGAACCATTATAAATTTGCTTGAGTCATTTACTTTTAGCATTTACTTTCTTGCTTATATTTTTCATACCTCTTGTGATAAGTTATATTGCTATCGGTGATAATAACAAGTCTTAAAACAAGTGTTAAAAACAAGCTTAAAAAATAATAAAAGGGTATTAAGTCTTGCATTGTTAAAAATCAAATCAACTAAAAAGTTAAGTGTTAGGTGCCTTGAGGGAGTTATACTATCAACAGCTCGGTCAGTCTGTTGAGTGGGTAACTTAGTTGAAATCCCAGCCAACCTAGTTGTCCCCCAAGGACTTAGTTGATTTAGTCAACTCTGTTGAAAATCTTAAAAAAGACTAAAAGTGAAAATTTTGTAAGGTTTATTCAAATCCCCCTTTTTCTAAACCTTACACCACACCCTTAAGGACTAAAATAATAATATCTTATCTCGATCTCGATTATTCCCTCAAAATAATCAAAAGTTAGCCAAACTATCAATTATAAAATAAAGCAATTTATTCGGGAAGGCGGTCAATTAGTCCATATTCATGCTTGTTTATCGAATCAAATCATCATAATCATAGAATAAAGAATTTAGTTTATCTTAGGGATGAGATCATAATTTCAATTGAAAGATAGAAAATAATCATAAATATAATCATGCAATAATAATAATAACCAAATAACTGAAATCAAATAAAGAAGATGAAGAAATATTACGCTTGGTTTAAGGCCAAAATAACTTCGATGGGAAAAACTCAAACAATCCCGATATTGAAAAGCATTAGAATGAGAGAAAACTAGAGTTTAAAAGTCTTAAGTAATAAAATATTTGAAAACTATGGGCTCCTAAGTCTTATATATTTATAAGCTTAGAGTGTTATACAAAGTGGAAGAGCCAAAAATCGAAATAAATCGCAAATTCGTGTTAAGTCAGGCGCAAGCGCATATTTACCTGGCTGAACTTGATGAAGCGTAAGCGCGCCTTGCACTTTGATGACCGTGCGACCATAGAACTTTGGAATTTGGCCTTAATGTCTTCTTATGAATTGTAGTTCTCTCTCATAGCTTTCTATAGCCATTTGTATCACCTCAATTCAGTTTTGTAGAGACTTATGGTCAAAATGCTAAAAGCGTGTCATTTCGAAATTTCATCACGTTATTTCCATTTTCACATGATTTTAACCCCTCCAAGCGTCTTTATTTGCAACTAATAGCAAAAATAGACCTTGTAGAACTTTGTCTTAGCTTTCCAATTGTGTAAGAATAATGTCAATTAGACTTCATCAAAGCGTTATGTCCAAAATCGACGATCTTGCCATGATTCTTGAAAAGCTTTCTAATGTTTCTTGATCAAAACTTGTTTTTTTCCACTAAAACCTAGAAAATCAACAAAATAACACAACATAACACTAAAATATGCAACATGCAAATAAAACATGCCAAAAATACATAAATCATCACCAAAACTAGAACTATCAAAATGAGCTAGCGGGGTGGGCGGCCCATGAGCCGAGGGAAAGCCCCCCGATTGGCGGGGTGGGCAACCCGCCATTATGATGGGGAAATATCTAGCCCATTGACCCATCGCGGGCTAGGTGTGTCGGCCCATACCAAAAATAAAAGAATAAAAAATATATATTTTTGCATATTATTAGTTTTAATGAGTTAAATAGAATAATGGATGACAAATACATATTTAAAAAAAATATTACATACATTTTTATAAGAGATAATAATATAACATATCATTATACTATTTTTTTTCTTTTACTTCTTATTTCTTCTTCTTATTTTTTTTTATTTGGCGGACGTCGGCCCCTTAAAGCCCCGTGGCCCATGGCGCGCTAGCCCATTTAGGCCCGTCTAGGGATGGCAATTTTGACCCAACCAGTGGGTACCTACCCTGGCCCGCCCCGTGACCCGGAGCGGGGCGGCGCGGGTCTGGGTATCACTTAGCCCCCCGGATCCCCCGCCTTTAGAATTTTTAATTTTAAAATATATTTTAATATATATTTTGCATATAGAATATATATTATAATATAATTTTTATGTATTCTTATATTATATTTAATATTTATAAATTGATAATAATAAATTTTGTAAATAATATTTTATAAATATATATTTTTTTATTTTAATTTAATTTAAAAAGGCGAAACGGATCGAACCCGCCCCGTTCTAGGCCGGGCGGAGTGCTGGGTCTGGCCAGGCCCGCCCCATTGCCATCTCTAGGCCCGTCTCTTGGCGGTCTCTAAACACCTAACCCGCCCCCCTACCTTAGGTCGGGTGGGGGAACCCGACCAGGCGTGTCGGCCCATTTTGATGGCTTACACAAAACACACACAAAAACATGCAAAAATGTGTATATAATATTTTTAGATATATATATTTATCATCAATAATTATATTTAACTTGTTAAATTTTTTATGTAGTATTTTAGATTTTATCACAACTTGAACTTTATATTTTGCAATTTCACATCGATTTTATTACTTGATTTTATTGAATTAATTATTTAATTATTGAATTATTTGTTAATTGAATCATTAAAATACATAATATACGGAAAAAATTATTTTTAAGATTTGTTTTGGGAAGGGCCGCTAGCCCGCGACCTACGGTCGTTTGGGTTGGGCGAGGAATATTTCTGGGAGGCCAAAATGGTGGGCCACCTCGCCAACTAACGTATTTTCCGGCCCGCCCGGCCCGATTTGATAGCTCAAGAATGGGAGTTGACACATGTTTGAGAATAATGAGGTGACGACATATGTCATATTTGTTTTTTTCATTTAGTATAAAAGTTGATGTAATATATAGTTCCTTTCGGGAAAAAGATAATGTAATATATAGTGTTTTTCTAAAAAAAAAAAAAAAAAAGAGAAATCGAAAAAATTTATTTTTTAAAAAAATTAAGGTAGTGTGAGTAATACTATTGATTAACTTTTATATATGAGAACTAAAAAGTTTATTAGATTGGTAATTTGAAAAAGAAAATAAACTAGGATCAAATTTGATGATCCTCAATAACTAAATAAAATAACGAAAGACTTGTTTTCGATTTTATTAAGTATTTATCGATCAAGCGACTTTTGAAATGCGTGAATTCCTAAAATATTTGTAAACATATCGGACTTTCCCAAGAGTATAAAATAATTTTTTTAGAAAATTACACTAAGCCCCCTACTATGAGGGTTTTATACTTTGCCCTACGAACTTTTTTTTTTTTTTGTTACACTTAACCATACATACTATCACGTTTTTACACTTAGCCATACCATACACATCGGCGGCCACTTTTTCAATCGGAAATTGAACATGTGACAATCACATGCCTTTCTTAAGGGCTTAATCGTCTATTCCAACTAGGTTAATTGGAATTTCACATTTATAACTGTTATGAATATTAACAATACCTATTAAGTTTGTGAAGCCCTCGATTTTTACTCGGCGTGTATTTATTTCACTTATCGTCTATGTACTATTTTGACTATTTTACCGCGTCACTTTGACGGGTAAATATTAATAATAAATATATTTTGCATTTAATTTTATTTTTATTTATTACTTGTGATCATAATCATTTATTAATTTTATTTCACATTAATGATCACTTGATTGATCATCTATTACTATTTGTGTATTTATTAGTCACCTTAGAATTTTAACATACTATTTATTTTAGAGACTATACCTTATAGAATAAGAATTTGATTTAGAATAAGTGATCATGAGACTTATAAGTGATCAAGGAAATCACTATTTATTTTGAGAGATTGATATTATTCATCTATTATCATAAATTTTGGGACCAAAAAAAAATAATATGGAAATACACTAAATGCCCTTAAGTGGACGGCAATAGTGAGAGTTTTGGTGTAGAAATATCTTCCAATTCTTGTACGCATACACCTTATGTTATTCATCTTGTGTATAATTACACCATTAATTCAAACATTATACACATTATCTTATACCTTAATTTTTAATTATATTTTTCCCCAACTTATTCTATTATTACAAACATTACCCTCTTTTTCCCCAACACCCCATTCTTGCCCATACTTTGACTACCCCATTTGTCTCCATGCAAGAGACAATTTGCAAGCTTGAGAAAAAAATAATCCTCTCTCATCTCCTCACATTGTGGATGGCCATTAGGCCAAATTTTACAAAAAATTGTCAAAAATTTCATCAACACATTAATCACTCAAACTTAATCCTCTTTCTTTCTCTCTAAATATTCTCCTCATTCTCTCTACAATTCCTTCACATCTTCATTTCTTCAAGAACACATCATTCACATCTTCAAACATTCTTTATATCTTCAAGAACACATCCTTCACATCTTCAAACATTCCTTCATATCTTCAAGAACACATTTTCATATCTTCAAATATTCTTCACATCTTCAAGAACACCTTCTTCCTATCATCAAACACTTCCTCTTTCTTCAAACACTTAACAAAAACACAAGAATTCTCCCTCTTCTTCATAAAATTGAACACCCTCTCTCACAAGGTACACATAGAAGACTACATAAGGACATACAAGCATTGTGGTCATCTTAGAAGGACCTTGAAGAGAAATTTTTGGAGAAGGGAGTGGACTATAAGATAAGATGTTGGAGACTAGTGCCCTTTTTCCTTCTTCCTATTTTCTTCAAATTTTAACACCCCTTTTTTATTTTTGAGAAATAGGGGCTGACCTATAAGTGGTTTTGAGGGTGAGCAAAAATTCCAACTTTGAAGCTTCTACTAGTTCCATTTCATATACTACCTGATGTAAGTGTAGTATTTCCAATTTTCTCCACCTCTTCTTTTCCTCCTTAATTTTTCACTCATTTTTCTAACTCTTAATTTTTGATATTTTTTTTGACTTAGGGGCTGTTCTTAGTGAGTTTCAATCAAGTTGTGAAATTTATCCTTTTATTTCACAACTATCCAATTTTAAGGTGGGTGGAAAAATCTTTCCAACTTCTAGGTGTTTTCTTAAATGCATGTAGTATTTTGTTATTGAGCACTTGATATATATATATATATATATATATATATATAAATATTATGTATTGCATGTTAATTTCTTGTATCAAGTTGTAAAAATTCTCAAGTGTTGCTCAAAAATGCTATTTATTGAAATTTAGGTGCATGCATGTACACTTTATTGTTGTATTTGATGAATTCTTGTATGAAATGGACATGCATGCATGTGTATGACCCTTGAAATCCATGTTTTGTATGACTTATAACCTGGACAAGTCGAGCATAATTGATTAAATTTCAATTTTTGGACTTAAAATGCAAAAATAGAAAGTTGGTGGACTTAATTGCAAGAAAATAAAACTTAAGGGACCCCTCTGAAATTTTCAAATTTTAGGACTGTACTCAGTTTCAAAAATGATGTTTGGACATTTTAATAAATTTTAAGAGTTTTAAGATAAATAAAATCAACCTTTAAAAGCCCAAGGACTAGATTGTAAAATTTTAGAAGTTTAAGGGCAACATTGTAAATTTCGAAATTGTACCAGACCCTATTTTTAAAATTTGAAATTTTAACTCTTAAGGGACTGGAAATAACATATTTTAAGTGTATTCCAAAAATCCAAGTGTTTAGAGCTTGGAAAGTAATTTTATAAAAATTGAGGGAGCAAATTATAAAAGATTAAATTGGAGGACCCAAATGAAATTTTCAGGACTTATACAGTCCATGTACCTGGAAATACTATTTTAACTATAACTTAATGATATTTTGGACCCAAGGTTCAAATTTCATAACAATTGGACATCTAAAAGCCTTAAAGGCAATTATTTTAAAATGGGACAAAAATGAGATTTTTAAAAGTTAAGGGACCTATACTTATTTATTTTTAAAACTGTTTTTGTCCCAATATCCCACTGACCTTAGTGACATTTTTCAACTGGAATCACATTAAAAGCCCTTCCGGTTTGTGAGTTCTAATTATTTTAAACTTAGGGCCCGAAATAACAATTTTAACAAATTTGGGGCCAATGTGAGAATTTTATAAACATTCGACCTCAAAACTTTAAAAACCTGAATCTCTGAAAAATTTAGAGAATTTAGGAACTGACCTCATAATTGTTCAAGGTCGGGACATTTAATTATTCAATTTTTAACCCTAAAAGTATTTGTTTTTACAAAACGGGGCTAATTGTAAATTTTCTTTTTAAAGAGGACCTAACTCAAATTATTTTTATTTTAATGAAATATCCCTGGACCCTCTGACTTTAATAATTAATTAAAATATTTTATTTTCTCAAAAATCCCTTGACTTATCGGATCGTCTTGTGCCGATTAATAGCGATCGCGAAGGCGACTTCCCGTCTTGCTATTTCGAATCTATAAAGGATTTATGTTCCACCTAATCTTTCAAGATATCGAAGATTGCTTATCCTCTCGATAATCATCTTCATCAAAATAACTCCACAACGCCATAATTGCCACCCGCAATTTTCAAAAAAATTCTGTTGCTTCGAATCAATAATCTTGTTGCTGGTTATTTACACGAACTTGTATTTACTTTCTGCTGAGTCAACTTGGTGTGTCGGGCTCACGATCGGAATAGATCGTCGGGGGATGGGCAAGGCGGCTCGGGCTGCTATTCCACTCTCGGCCCCATCGTCCTAATCCCGGCGAGGGACGGAGTTTGTCGAAGGAAGCGGGTCGTAGATGCTTGAGGTATAATCATGATTATGACAATCAGGGCCTAGCTAGCTCTATTGTGGATTTATTTGTCTTTGCCTATGGAGCGATAAGGTGTGGTCTTGGACCATCTTGCTCCGGGAGTTACAAGGAAGAACGAAGGAATCATTATGCGATCCACACGATTCTGGAGTTAATCGGACCCGTTTGGTTGGTGCTACAAATCCGTGCACCATTACTTGAATTGCATTGGTTGGCGCTACAAATCCGTACGCAACCATTACTTATCTTGCATAGGATTGGCGTTACGTTCCGTACGCAATCCTACTTGTCTTGCCTGAATCACATAGTGCCTGGTGACCACGAACTGTTTCTTAAACTGTATAAGTATATTACTTAAATATATTTATCACAATCTTTGTGGATTGTGTGTGAAATCATGCATCATATCTCACGCGTTTTCATACAATTGTTTTTCTCGCATTAACTATATATATCGCCACCACGATCATCACCCCATCTACTGAGATTTATGTCTCATCCCCTCCTGTTTTCTAACCTTTAGATGAGGACTATGTTGAATATGTCGAGCGAGCCGGTGATTACCCTCGCCCGCTGTTGAACTTGCATCATTTTTCTAATGATTGTACTTATTTCATGTACTTCACGATGTTGGACTCCCATTTATCCTGCTTTACTCTTTTCTCTCTTTGTTGTAATTTAAGGCGTAGGACCCTTTGACATTTAAGATTGGGATATTGTGTACTTTACATTTTAATTTTGGCATGTAAACTTATTCAGGTAATTATGTCGAATGTACTTGGATGTTGTTGGACCTTAAGATGTAATTCGTACTTATGTTTATTTTTATTTCCGCTGCTTTAGACTCTATTTCACTTGGAATTGTTGTATCATTTGTCAGCTTGTTGGGTTTATTTACATTAAGTGGTTGATCATCGTCGCGTCCGTTTGGGGCGTGACAAAGGCTACAAAAAAAAAAATTCTACTCTCTTCACTTCTTGGAGCAGACGAAAGCAACAATAATGTAGAGGCAAACAAGCGAGTTCATTGTTGATGATATATATCAATGTGGAAGAAACACAGTTAGGAAAATATCTTGGACCGACTTGAATTCATAGCGTAGGTATGTTGCATGTGAAAAATTCCGGGTAAGAAAAAATTGAAACCCTAGCTTTAAATTTTTTGCTTTTTTGAAGAAAATCAACCATCAATTTCTGAAATTCGAATGAATGTTGATCTTAACTATTAGTTTCTGAGTAAAAAATGAATCGTTATGGGTGGTAAGGTTCAGAACTCACTTGATGTCTACCCTTGTTCATTTTGTCATTAGATGCATTTGGTGTAGACCAATATTGAGCAAACATACATGTCCCACAAACAATATAAAACCCAAAATATTTTGACCGAGAGAATATGCCACCAAAAAGACCAACAAACTAACTCCACCATTCAAACAACTTTTAACATTAAAATTCTCACTTAACCGGACTAACCCTCCCGCAAAAAAAAAGATGGGTTTACCATAATCGGGGCAAATTCTTCCGGGGGTACACTTTTGTCATCGTCTTTTGAATCTTCCAACCCATTTGACTCGATGTGAAACAATGTGAGTGATTTCTTGATTTCAATCTCTCGGCGATTAGGGATTTGGTTAGGATATTTTTAGGGTTTTAATTTGGCAACCGAAAACTTAGGGATTTTTAGGGGATTGGACCCATTTGCAAGTCGTGAGGCGATTTGAGCGAGAACTAGTTGGAATAGATGATTATGCCCTTAAGAAAGGCATGTGCGTGTCACGTGTTCAATTTCGGTTGAAAAAGTGGCATTGATGTGTATGGTATGGCTAAGTGTAAAAAAACATATAGTATGTATGATTAAGTGTAACAAAAAAGAAAGTTCGTAGGGCATTGGGGCTTAGTGTAATTTCCCTCTTTTTATGTTAGAAACAAATACAAACATAATGTCTGCATTAAACAAGATAATACTTTAAAATGCATTATTTAAGGAAACAAATTATCGAACACACTTTTAAGTTGTGAAGTACAACAACAGATATCGCATTATTGTTTGTCATGGAAGGAAAATATTTGAAAATAACCCGATTAATTTCTTAATACTAATTAGTTATTATTAAAAAAAACTTTGCGATTAAGCATAATTTTGTCATATTATAAAATATAAGGTAATATTTAGCGAAACAATGTTCAATTCTCTCGAGGAAAAGTAATTTTCATATCTTATTCACAATATCATTACAAAAATCAATTAAATCTTCATTACTCAACCTAAATTAAGCGTAATAGATAAAACACCAAACCGAAACATAATAACATACGAAATAAACCATTCTCTTGCCTCAACTAAAAATAAATGCAATGGGCATATCGATTTACTAAAATTACATCGTGGCCACAATAATAATTAAAATGAATCATTAAACTTATTACTATTATTATCTAATGGATGCAAAAATTCTTAATAATAGCTTAGCGTAAGACCAAGTCATTATCTATATTTAGAGTAGTGATCATGCGAAATTCAATCTAAGCCTCTACATTTTTGTGTTAGAATTTACATTGACCTTTCAAATCCGATGGTCTAAAAAGGTCCTCCTTCAAGTATGACCCTCCCCTCATTCCTCCACCAATCCATCATTCCACAAACGCCCTCATTTTTACATTTGTGCATGACTCTTTCTTTGCTATAAGCGGCCTTAGGTTTGTCCCCGGGAGGAGTCTATCGAGGAAAATGAAGGTTTTAGGCTTTTTTCTTTCTTTCCTTTCTCTCATTCTCTTCATTTTCCCACGTCCTTGAAACATCTCCCATTGTACATCACCACCACGTTTCAACTCATAGTCTTGAACTCGAACATGAGGTCGATGTTAATCTCACGTTCAAAATTCAGTCAAAAACGCTTATGTTGCTCTCCAAGCCGGAAAAATACCATATATTCGATCCGTTAAATTTTACGCCAATTGGGTGGGCCCGCGTTGTGCCTATAATGGTGTGGTTTGTGGCGTTGGGCGATGCTAGCCTTACCGTGGTGGTGGCATTGACTTGAACCATGCGACATCGCGGGACATCTCCCAAACGAGATTAGTACTTGACGGATATTAGCCTCCTCCACTTGAATTCCATGATTTTGTGGGATCATTCGAGAGCATAAAAAAATTGAAGCTTCTTTATGAGCTCGATGTGAGTAATAATCGATTTGTGGGATCTTTTCCGAAGGTTGTTTTGGAACTTCCAGATCTCAAGTACCTTGACCTGAGGTTCAATGATTTTGAAGGCGAATTGCCTTGCGAGCTTTTTGACAAGCCCCTGGATGCCATTTTCTTAAATGACAACCGATTTCATTCAACGATTCCTGAGAATTTAGGTAATTCCCCAGCTTCAGTAGTGGTGATTGCTAATAACAATATCACAGGTTGCATTCCGACCAGCATCGGCAAGATGGCAGGAAAATTAGATGAGTTGGTCTTTTCTGGCAACGATCTCTCTGGTTGTTTGCCGGAAGAAATCACCTTGTTGAACACGACGACAGTTTTTGATATCAGCAATAACAAGTTTATTGGAGATTTACCCGTAGGGTTGGAGTACCTTCAAAGTTTGGAGATTGCAAATATTGCGAATAATAAGTTTAGAAGCAAGGTTCCTGAGACAATTTGTACCTTGCCAAGTTTGAAGAATTTTACATTCTCGTCAAACTATTTTGATGCTAAAGATCGAGAGTGCAATTCCAAGGCGCTTCCAGGGCTTACCGTGGATGACAAGGATAATTGTTTTGCCGGAGAGAAACACCAAAGATCCGAAAAGGAATGTCGTTTGGAATTGAGTAAGAAGGCAGATTGTAGTGGTGCTGGTTGTAGACGGCCTAGAAATGGTGATTCACCAAAAATGGGCCCCCCAAAAGAAGATAAGCCATCAAAACCTAAGCCAAAGCCGGAACCAACACCAACTCCACCCAAGACTCAGCCGCCAAAGGTTTCCCCTTCACCACATCCTCCAAAGGCCACACAACCACCAAAGGCTCCAATCTCGGCTCCAACTCCAAAGTTAGCTCCAGTCCCAGCTCCGTCCAAGCAACCAGAGGTGCAACCTCCTAAAGCTTCGTCTCCACCACCAAAAAATTCCGAGCCATCGGTCCCAGCTCCTTCCAAACAACCAATGGTGCCATCACCAAAGGCTTCCCCTTTATCTCCGACTGCCACACCACCAAAGGTATTTGTTCCATCACGCTCTGAGCCACCAACTCCGGCTCCAAAGAAACAACCTCGTAATGCCAATATCCATTCTCCTAATAACAAACCACCAAAGGGCTTTGTTCCATCACAATCCGAGCCACCAACTCCGACTCAAAGAAGCAACCTCGTAATGCCAATATCCATTCTCCCAATGCCAAACCACCAAAGGCCTTTGTTCCACCACGTTCTGACCACCAACTCCGGCTCCAAAGAAACAACCTCCTAAGACCTTTGTCCCTCCTTCCACTACCACACCACCAAAGGCTTTCGTTCCACCAAGTTCCGAGCCACCAACTCCAGGCTCCAAAAATCAATCTCCTAAAGCCTCGCCCCTCTCCCTCTTTGTCACACCACCAAAGGCCTTTGTTCCACCACGTTCCGAGCCACCGACTCCGGCTCCAAAGAAGCAACCTCCTAAGGCCTCCGCCCTCCTACCACTACCACACCACCAAAAGCCTTTGTTCCACGCACGTTCGAGAAACCAACTCAGCTCAAAGAATCAACCTCCCAGGTCTCTGTCCCCTCCACTACCACACCACCAAAGGCCTTCGTTCCGCCACGTTCTGGTGAACCAACTCCAGCTCCACAGAACAAACCTCCAAGGTTTTGTCCCTCCCACCGCCGCACCACCAAAGGTTTTTGTTCCACCACGTTCGGGCCACCAACTCGGCTCCCAAAAAGCAACCTCCTAAGGCCTTTGTCCCTCCTCCCACTACCACACCACCAAAGGTCTTGAGTCCTCCCCATATTCCCAAACCACCAACTCATACTCCAAAGATAACTCAACCTACCACTTCCAACCCTCCATCATCGCCAGTACAATCACACCCTCCACCACCGCCAATTTCCTCACCACCACCACCACATGTTCACTCTCCACCACCCCTATCACCAATTATACACTCGCCACCTCCACGGTTTTCTCCCACCACCACCACCACCACCACGCGTTTTCTTTTCACAATCACCGCCGCCACCAATGCGCTCACCTCCACCACCACTTGTTCACTCTCCACCACCACGGTTCGTTTCACTCACCACCACCACCACCACCAACGCACTCTCCTCCACCACCAGTTTTCTCCCCACCACCGCCGCCACCACCAACGAGCTCACCTCCACCACCAGTTTACTCACCACCACCACCTGTCTTCTCTCCACCACCACCGCCACCACCAATGAGCTCACCTCCGCCCCCAGTTTTCTCACCACCACCTCCAGTCCACTCTCCTCCACCACCGGTCCACTCTCCACCACCTCCAATCCACTCTCCTCCACCTCCAGTCTTCTCTCCACCACCACCATCACCTCAACTATCCCCACCTCCTTTTATTTTCCCTCCAACCATACTCCCACCTATCTTGGGCGCCAATTACGCATCTCCACCACCGCCAGCAATTCCAGGCTATTAAGGAGTTATCATGATGCTCATATTTTTGTATTATTTCCCATCATTATTGTAAGTTCAAAAAACAATCAATAAAGTAACTTTGGGAGTTTGATTTTGCCCTCTTTTTAGGGGCGGACTTGTTACGTCCCTTATTGTACAACTATTGTTCACACCAACGTGGATAGTAAACAATATTATTTTTTATATTATTTGTAAGATATTTATTAAATACATCAGTTACAACAATTATAAGCAAAAGTAAACTTGAATATATAGTAAGCATTGTGCTTACTGATTTTTACTTATAAATTTGTCTCAAGAAACGATGACTCAAATTTCATATTGTCAATATAAATGGTGTTGTAACAAGTAAGAAAAACTAGTTGTATACCATCGCTTTGATTTGTAAATAAATTTAAAATTTGAGACTTCGTGTAGAAAAACATCAGCGTGAAGAGGTGTAATTTGGGTCCATTAATTAACAAAGTCGAAATTGGGTTTTGTTTGATTTGATTGTTTGAATATATTGAGATCAATCTTCTCGGTAGTGGTTTATATCTGAAACACGGGTTCAATGCTTGTAGATGGTTATTGTTGACATGCATATTAATAATTTATTAACATAAATTATGTAGTTATTCACTATTAATAATTTAATATTCAAATTGATCAAACCAATTTTTTTGCAAATTTGAAGTTAAGAAAAAAATAAATTAAATTTATAGAATTCATTATTCTACTCGAATCTATTAATTTATAATTCTAAAAATAATATTCTGAGCAAAATTCAACATATGTTATCAGTATGATTAATTTCGATATATTTGGTTGTCATTTACATTTGTATGTAGGATTCATTTTTAAATTTAAAAAATATTGACTCATGGTAATTATATCACAAAATGTTGACACAGTCGTATTTATTCTAAGCAATAAATAATTTGCATACCTTAGTTTTATGAAGTACTAAGTTGTATTAGATCTTACTGGCAAAAGTTCGGGTTGACCCGAAAATTGCTCGGGCCAATATTTTCTTCTGCCCAACCCAGCTCAAAACACATTTTTATGTGTAAAATGTATCGGTCTCCTTGGCCCACTCGGATTTCGGGTCGCTCGGGTCGGATCAAAGTAGACCCGAATCATTTCGGACCTGTAAAAACATAAGACGAGCCAACCCGATTCTCAAATTTGGGTGAGCCAGCGGGTGAAAATTGCCACTCTAGATCTTTTCCAATAAAGCTTATAATAGTCATTTTAAGAATGTTCCCCAATTACTTTATTATGAATTTTAAACGAGTTTTTTTTAGAATCAAAATAAATTTTATTTATTCATCAGAAAAAACTCGCAACTGATTACTATAACCAGTAAAAAACAGTTGCAAAATCCTGTAGGATAATCTATACAAATCTAAAACAAAAAAATTAAATCCACTATATCTAACTGATGCGTATAATCATAATTTCGCAATGAAGACACTGGACAAAATAGGTACCAAAGATAATCTCACTTCTATCATGTATTATATGATAATGATTCATCTAATCTTCTGAACAATATCCACCTGCTAGACAAACTTTATTTTTTCAAAAAATGCCAAATGGGACAAATAAAAACACTTTTTATCTCGTGTTTAAGAAGATGACGTTTTGATGTGACATCAAAACGGCGCAGCTTTAAGCTTGATTGCCTTCATGAACTCGTCGGAGCAGATCGCCAGATTTGGAAGGCATTATCGTTTCAATTTGAAAAAACCCAAAAATCACCGCGAATGGCTCATTCTTAAATATTTGAAATTCCCAGAAAAGTAGTTGTAATCATATATACATCTCACTTCTGATCATCGTTGAGTGGATTACAAAGGATAAAGGCAAATCCCTAAAATTTTCAGGACACCAGAAACATTTTTCTTCTTATTTTTTCACTCAGGAAATTTTCGAGGTTTTAGTTTTGAATGGCGGATAACTCGACGAAGCCTTCTGACGCGGAAGAAGCGTCCGCCGCAGCCGCAGCACCGCCTTCTACGGTGAAAGAAACTAATGGAGGTGGCGGCGGTTGGGGAGGTTGGGGTTTTTCTCCACTTTCTTATTTATCGGATCTTCAGAAAGCTGCTACTGTGGCTGCAGAAGAGATCTCCCGCAATGTATATCCCTTTCAACTTCGAAATGAGCATTCTGTTTGATAGGGCAATCATTTTTGCTTACATGTATTGTGTCGTTAGGTTGAGATTAGAGCTATTTTATATGATATAGACGGTGATTTTAGTTTAATTGAATAGGGAGTTGACAAAAGTGGCTAGTTTTTCTTCTTGTCTTCTTCGGTTGTTTCATTTTTCCTTTTGTAATGGGAGCTGAAAGTATTTCTAGCTTGAATAGTTCTGATTTATTTTTTCTGTTGGTTTTTTGGAAACTAAACTTGCAGATGCAAATTGGTACGGCGACTTAATTCATTAGGTTTGTCACTTATGTACGTTGCATTTTAGAGCTTATATACCCCAAAAGTTTCTCTGGAGTAGTTTGTTGATTCCTTGTGGATGAATTATTAAGAGGACATTTTAAATAAGCCTGGTGATATGTTATACTTTCAGAAAATTTGTTTGTGCCAGAAGATCTTACTTCAACTATATTTGGATACTGGCTGCAATATTCCTTGTCTCGGGATATTTGAGTAGCCCAGGAACTAGGTACATTGAAAATGGAACTTGAATATTCCACTGTAAGGAAGGTTGCTTCAGGATGCTGCTTGACATTGGAATTGGAGATATTATGGGTTAACTGTACTCTCATTCTCTGTTTTAGCATATTACCTACAAATCTCTGAAGTATATTCCATCAGTACGGACACTATCTATTTAAATTTGGAACTTTCACATCAGCTGCCAAATGAATTTATTTTGGAATGTGCTCTTAGAATTATTTCTTACAACCAGGAAACTCACATCAAAGACATTGTATCGCTGTACTTAAAAATTGAAATGTGTCATCGAAAATGGCATAAAAACGATATCTTCTTTCACTGGCCTAGTTACTTTTTATTAGGGAATTATGAGATGAAAGAACTATATTGTCTCAGATCAACCTATACGAATTTCTTTGGTGAAATTATGTGCTGCTTGTTTGAGTAGTATGCTTTTGTGAATGCAGGCTGTTGAGGCTGCTCGAACAGCAGCTAAGAGCATTTCGGATACTATGGCTGAAGATTCAGAATCTTCTAAGGAGGATGGTCCAGAAGCATCTGCTGTTGAAGGGGAAAGTGATGACGAAACTGCTGAGCGGCGCAAAGCAGCTCTGGATAAATTAGAGAAAGCCAGTGAAGATTCCATACTTAGCCAGGTATGTCATGTGAAATATATATGTGTGAGACATGTTGTTGACATTTTTTTTCTCCTTTTTCCGCCCCCCTTCTCCCACTTTGTCTTAGTCTCCAAGGGCATTTCTTCATGATCCTAATTTGTTTTTGCTTCATTGAATGTTGCCAACAAATACATTTTAATGATGTATTGGTGTCCAATTTAAAGCTGTTGTTTAGTTCTCCCCACCTCCTTTTCTTTTTTCCCTTTTTAGTATTTTCCTGAATTTAATTACATTTATTAGCTTGAATATTATAATGTGCATGCAGGGTTTGAAGGTTCTTGATACTTCAGTGGAATCTTTTACTTCAGGAGCTTGGCAAGCTTTGGGAACTGCATTGAAAGGGGGAGCCAATTTAGTTCACAAGTATGTCATAACAGTGACATATTTTTTGACGTAGTTGCGAATTATTGGTTAAATTCACTAAACTTGAAAGGTTGTTTCATTGGAGCTAAAGACCAGTAAATGTTTACTTGAAAAACTCTAGCTAAATCATATTTGATATTTCAATTAGGCATGTTTTCTCATCCACTCATGCTTTCCAGAAATACTCATGGAAATAAATAAAACTGTGGCATTGGTGCTCTCGGTTTTGTTGTTCTTCTGTAACGCCTTATTATCAAGATGGAAGGTTGTTCATTTGTATTTTGTTGAAATAGATTATCTTAATTCTGCTATTTATTTTCTCAAATCATTAGCCCATCTCGATCTGTTGCCTGGGTTATATAAGTGATCCTTTGGAATGCTTTCTAGTTTTATTTAATCTTGGAATTTGCCCTTCTATATATATAATCTATTCTCTAGTTTACTAGAGTACACTCTGGTTTTCTTTTATTTACATTCACTGGGAACGTCACACTAAAGGTAATTGAAATCAGGGAGGGGTATTACAATCATAATATTCCGGGCTAAGATCTGAATTCGTAAATGTAGAATTACATTAAGAAGATATTTTTACTGTTTGAGAATCTTTGTAGGAGTATTACAATATGCTGATCCAGGGTGATTTTCTATTTCTCATAGGATTGAGAATTCAACTTCAAGTTTTGCTGAATCACTTGAACATGGTGGTCTACCTGGGCCAACTAGTGCTGTTGCACCATCCTTATTAGAGGTTAGACCAGTGTCACTGTTCTTTTTTGTCTTTCCCCAGAGGTGTGGCACAATTTTTAAGTCTTGTGTATATCGTACAGACAGGAAAAGCATTTACAGCAAAGGGCATGCAAGTGCTTGAGCTTGTAGGAAAAGAAACCATGGATCTTTTAATTTCAGAGACTGGGATTGGAGTTGAGAAAAATACCAAGAAAAGTGATGGAATGACAGATGATGATCAATTGTTTGAAGAAGTTACGTTTGACAGATGTTTTTATATCTATGGAGGTCCAGAGCAGTTGGAGGTACTACTTTTTCACTATTAATCTAGGTGCATTTTGTGCTAATGTGGTTGTTTCGATGTTTATGACAAGTTACCTTTCAGGAGTTGGAGGCATTGTCTAATCATTATGCTCTATTATATAACCGAAGAAAGGCTAAACTCTCTTCTGAAGAAAAATCTATTTATGATGGAAAGCTTAAAGAAGTCCAACAGATTTTCGCCTTGCGTGCTGAACTTGATGCTAATGTCACATATTCAGAAAAAGGGAAGAAAATAGAGGCTGGAAATGATGGCAATATTGGTGGCCTAAGACACTTGCATGACTCAAGTGTTCACAAGGCTGCTGAGTTGGCTGCAGGGTACATATGCCTCTAATTTTCTGTTTTGCTATTTCCTTTCAGTCGTAATCTTGGTCTGTTCTAGTTGTAAGTGTATGACATTGTAAGGTGAAACGCAGTTGAGGATAGTCTTATGACTTGCATCACTTCTAGTCTTTTTATTGTTCATATGGTTGCATTGATTTGCATGTGCATGCGAAACACTATCTCCACGAGTGTATCATCTCCACTGTACTATGGCTGAACTTTAAACTTTAGGTCTCTTGCGAGATATTTGAAGATTATAGCACTCATTTTTGTCTTGCTGTTGTTTGGAATCTGATACAGCCAACTAGACTTGTGTCATAATCTGTTACTTTGATAGATTTGATTCGGCAACCTGCTTTTTAATGAACCCTACAGCTTTATTTAAATTCTGGAACCGGGTATCCTGTAACTTTATCTCCTACCGAGGTGCATGTAGCTTTTTGTTCTTTTTGTTGTCATCTTCTAGTTCCTTAGGTTTGTAAATATAGCATCTGGAAGAGGGTAGACCTTAAACCAAACCTTCTGTTGTGTGACCTCGGAAATTCATTATGTGAGGGGTGAACGGTCAAATGTGCGAATGAATGGAAAAGACATTGAAAGGGTGTTGTTGGTATCTTGTGCAGCTTTAGTTCCTGTGTGTACTTGTATTCACAAATATCTGAATCATAATTTGAACTATCCGAAACTTCATGATACCTACATGAGTAGAGGAAAATGATGTGACTAGTTAAATAATGTAAGCAACACAAAAGGACTGGAGTGTAGCTTTTCATTCTTTGCATTAAAAAATATAAGGTATTAAGTTTCTGTCATGCTTTGTTTATCAATGGTCTACTTGCTCATCAAAGTTCAAACCAACATTTCCTTTCTAGATATGTATGATGGCAGTTCTTTTATTAGGTTACTAGAACAGCACCCGTGTCTTACACGGGTATCGCAAATTTGTTTGTGATAGTTATAAAAGATCCAAAATATTTATTAAAAATACTAAAAAATATCAAAATTTTGAAGAGTATCATACGAATCGTTCAATTCAAATTTTGAAAAACTTCTTTCTAAACTATATTCAATAAAATTACCAGGTGTGTTTTGGCGTTTAATCACTTGGCTAATTGTGCAAATTTTATTAATCAAAACTCAAAAGTATCCAATAAAAATATCTTCTATTTTTCTAAAAACAAATTCTATAATACTATTTATTTAGCTTTACACAAAACGTAGCTGGGTAAAATCATTTCAATTAGATTTGCATGATATGGTAAGCAACAAACAAATTTGTTATTAATAAATTTGAATAATTTATTATTTATTTATTTATTTGTGTTTTGGCTTGTCAATATATATCATATACGTAGAATTTAAATTTATGGAAAAAAAAGATTGCATAGACTTTGATTTTTCTTATTATTTGTTACATTTTAGATTATAATAAACGGTATAGATAGAATCTCCGATTTACCAAAAAAATAGATTGTATAGATAGAATCTTTGATTTTTGGATTAATTGTTATCTTTTAGATTATATATTGAAAATATGAAAAATATATATTTAGGATTGCTACATGATAAATGTGAAGCCGTCATGTGGATTTAGGAGAATGAGGAATTGCCACATGTCCAGAGGAGCAGTGAGGTGATGACATGTGGTGTATTTGTTTTTTCTAGGGTTGATTTTACAAGCATTTTTTTACTCTTTCGAAGTTACTTCTGATTTCATTAATGATTGCTCAAAATGTCATCTATAATATCATCTTGCTTACGTTTGGGTACTTCTATATGGAGGTACGACAAGTTTGAAAGCTAAGATTTGAAAACAAAGATTGTAATACTATGATTTAACCATGAAGATCTTTTCACGTACTATCTCTTTGCATCTGGGGTTTCTTGATAATATCTACTTGTCCACTTTCCTGGTTTTTTACTCTCCTGCTTACATACAAAACCTTGAATTTAAAACATGGTTCCAATTCTGTGGAGCTTTAACAGACTTTGGTCTTTTGCAGTTTTGCTAGTGCTTTGGTTGGACTATCTCCAAATGACATAATTCAGAGAACTTCTGGGAGACTTGATGCACTTCAGTCAGAGGGTGTTCACGTATGCATATTACATGAATTGTTTCAGTTACTACAAAAATATTCTCAGTGAATAATAACTAGTTTATGGTCTTGTAATAAAGATGCGACTGATGTAAAAATTTGCGCAGAGACTTTCTGAAATGTGCTGTTATGCTGTAACTCAACTTCTGATGCTTGGGAAATCCATCATATCTAATGCCAACAAAGTGCAAAATCAAGAGATTGAGGAGGAAATGGAGATGATTGATTGGCCTGAGGATTCTGTAGAAAGAGCTAAAATAATCAGAACAAGGGCGCAATCAATGACTGGATATATGGAATCCGTTTTCAATAGCTTCATTACTGGTAAGTTTGTTAAGATCTCTTTATTTGCTTTTCCTATAGTAGTATATCGTTGGTCATTCAGTTTTTGGCATGATTTGGAAATGATGCTATTTTACCTGTTATTTTCAAGCTTAGAGCCTTCACTAAACATTTGGTGTGTCTTTTTCTTTTTTTCCTTCTCTAGAAAAAATAATATTTATGTTGAATGATTGATGGGAGTTAACTGCAAAAGTAGTAAAGTGAACGATTTTGTGCTTTCTAGCTTGACTCTCAGTTAGAATCTTCTATTTTTAAATCGGTGTTTCATGGATATATTCCAGTCATAGATCAAACCAAATGTACAAAGTATTTCCCTAAATATACACTTTATTCTATAACATGAGCTATAGTTCTGGATTAAGTATTATTGGAAATACATGCATCTTCATTCTATTTTGAGTCACAAATTGGAACAAAGAATTCCAAAATGTTTGACTCTTTTTTATGTGCTCTACCCGTATACCATTCCTGAAATTTTTAGCCTGTGCGAAAATGTTTAAATGACAATATACTGTAACAATTAACAAAGGATGAATGGATCTTTTTCTTCTCTATTCAGGCATATCGGATGTTGCAGAAGCATATGTAGCTGCGATTAAAAGTGCTGGTATTGATTCACGAGAAATTCTCGCTCAGAAATCGGTTCAAGAGAAGGCCAGTGCATTTAGTGAACGTCTTCGTGCTGATCATAGTACAGCAGTTGTGAAAATGCATGATGGGCTGCAATATTTGACATATGTTGTTCTTTCTAACTCAGTGCCTGCTGCTTGAAAGTTGAAAATCTCTGTCCAAATTGCTTGCAGATGGTTTGTAAATAGTGGTGGTCTTTGTTTTATTTTTTTTTTTGTTTCGTCGTGTTGCTGATCTATATTGAACAAAGAAAGCTATCTGATTTGATGTTGGCTGTTCGTATTCCCCCCATTTTATAGAAGGGAAGAAAATACATTCAGTGACACTTAGTGCAATAGTTTTTGCATCAATATCCCACTTGTTATTTTCTCTCGTCTCTCTGTGTGTGTTTTGTTTTTGTTTTAGGGATAATTACAAGAAACCCCCTGAGCTTCGGACTATTTACGAAAAACTCCAGAGGCTTTTGTGCCGGTTGAGTTTTGATTCCGTCTTATATTTTCCCTATTCATGCAAAAAATATATCAAAACCCCCCTGATATTTATAGAAATATTACAGTTATCCTCCTAAATTTAAGTCACAATTAAACATGAGGAGTATCTTTGTAGTTCTAAACATCTCTAGATTTTCTGTAATTAGCCCAAATTTTAGGTTTTTTTATGCTTCCTGTTGATTTACTGAGAAAGTGGTGAAGTAGATATTAGAGGAAAAATGAATTTCTTGGAAAAAAAAATTATATCGCTTTCTGTAATATCATGTATCTGAATGCAAGAATGGCCGGCGTGCTAGAGAATTTATGATTATTGTATAAGCAAGAAGATTTGGTTTGAATATTTCAAGTCAGCCACAGATGTGCATAGACACACCTATACAGAAAGCCAAGTTTGATCAACTAGATAAGACCAGAGATATGCTGGATATTCTAGGATTATACTTCATAATATTTGTAGGGCCATATCAGATTACTAACAACTGGCAAGATTATGCATCATAGAAAACAATAATTTAGCCATGCAAATCTCGTGAAAGACTCAACTAAATATATTTATTAGATAATATCCACTTTCCAGTAACATATGAAGACAATTCTTGCGGTTGAAAATAGGTCCAATTTCAAGCTTCTTGGAAGCCCTGATCATGCAATGTTTCTGTAAATTAAAGACCTTGTATATATTTAGGGATAATTACAAGAAAATCCTTGAGGTTTGGGGTAATTACAAAAAAAACCATGTGTTTTTAAAAATTACAAAACACCTCTAGAATTTTGATTCCGACTCCCTGGAATTCTAGAATATAAGAGATAATCAAATCTGAGGGGGCTTTTCATGATTCTAAAGCATCTTTGAGTTTTTTTTGTAATTAGCCCAAACCTCAGGGATGTTTTGTATATATATATACAAGTGATGTGATATAACTTTACTCCTTGCGGGTTCAATTTGGATGTTAGCTCTTGATTCGGGTCACATTGGCTGCAATACAACAAGTCGGTTGGGATGTCGGTTGTCCCGACAAACACTCTAGTTAGATTTAGGGAGCCGAGAGTAATCGAATGCACAAGACTAAAATGAATGTAACAGTTGCAAACTTATGTTTATGTTATGAAATTGATTGTGGTATTTATAAGTTTCAAAATGTATGTATTGCGATATATGGACCAATTAGACCCGTTAGACCCAAACCAAACAATAATTCGATAAAGAATATCCTCCACTCGTGGTGTAACTCTAATGACATCAAATTTTCTAAGCACTAAGAAAAAAATTCGCAGGAAATTAATAGCCAATAGGAGGACAAAGAAAACAGAGCAGTAGAATCATGACTGCTCATTATATATCTTATAGATGTATCATATTACAGAAACGAATCAAATGAAATCAAATGATCTTTTTCTTTTTCCACGATTTCAATATAATATAAAAAATGAAAAGGAAACAGAACTCTAACCATTCACAAATCAAACCAGCTACAAAATTCTGTACACATCACAATATCTGCTAACTAACAAACCTTCGTGTACTTCACCAAAAAAATGAAAAAAATAAAAACATATCGATTGTAACCATCTTGAATATTGAATTAAAACAATGATACATGAATATTCGAAAAATTAAGGAAAAATGCCTATGTAGGGAACAGAAACTGCATAATTAGGATTTGAAGGAAGTGGGGAATAATTGGTTTGGTTAATAACAGAGCCAACTGCTTCAACAAACACAATCACAAACTCCACAGCAAATTTCAACACTTCAAAGCACATTTCCAGCTTCTGCATGGTCACTATTAATTGCTTCAAATATATGTGAATTTGTGTATATATATATCTTATGAATTTAGCTGTTTTTCTTCTATTTTCCGCATATTCCCTTCATCAAACCGATGTATTTGTGGGTATTTATAGTATATATACATGGATATGGGTTGGCACTTTATATGGCCTTTTGAACTCCCAAGGGACAACATTAAAAAAAAACTCAAAAAGAAAAATAATAATAAACCTACAACCAATTTTTTGTTTAAAAATAAAGAGATATATATAAATAAATGGCCTCTCGATCCCAACTGCAAATGATTGAGGTTTGAAGGTATAAACATGATTGATGGTCTAAGATAAGGAATGCCTTATGGCTAGCTATTGTTTTATTGGATTAAATTGGACTAGCTTTTCAACTATGTGAAAGTGACAATGGGTATTATTGAGAAAGGTCAATAATAAGTGCCTTAATCCCATTTTTGTTCAAAATTTCCTACTTAATGAAAACAATCTTTTGGGTCCATAGCCTATGCCTTCTCTTTCTTGCTTGAATCTACATATGTTTGACTTTGTATCTTGCCTTGATTGTGTATACTATTCATTTTCTATCCATGTTTCAATATACGGAATGGATGTGATGATCTTGGATTTCTTGTCCACTTTGTTTATTCTACTTTCACTTGCTTGGATGTAGTGGAGAGGTAGGGGCCATCTTTGCCATACTAGGCCCACCCGACCCCCATTTTTAATTTTTTTACCTTATTTCATTAAGATTTTTTTTTAAAAAAAAGTTATAGTTTATATATTTTTTTTGGAGTTTTTTTATCCAGGTTTATCCCACGTTAGTGTGTCGGCTCACCCCGTATTTGTGGGCTTGTTACGTCATTACTTGGATGAATGACATTTGTCTTGAAAATAAATATGAGTTGACAATTATTTGAATGTATGGGCACGTGCGAGTTGTAATGATCAAAAAATTGCTGTCCATTATGTAATGTTTGTGCAATTACTTTGCTATCAACCTATATATTTATCTATATATGTGCTTATATATGTACATGAGCCTATGATGGAGTGAAGTGGATTCATCATGCAATCATATTATCATAGCCTATTAGAGTAAGGCTAAGTAGAAGGTATGTTTAGATGAAGTATAGCATGGTGGATATGAACTTGAATGTTTTGGAATTTTGCTTTAAACTAATTTTATCTAGAAGAGTCTTTATATGTATGTTTAATATATTTAATTATGTTACTATAATAAATCAGAAGGTTGCTAACTATGAAATGAAAAGGAATTAGGGTATATAGTTGTAATGTGTTTAGTCTAATCTAGCTTTAATTTATAAATAAAACCAATTATCGACAAATTCCCAACAATTTTCAATTTACAAATAGAAATATTATAGGTAATCACCAATAGTTTTAGACTTTATTGGTAAATATTTACCTACAACGATTCTACCTACAATAATTTTACCTACACTTTACAATTATTTTAATATTAACCTACCGATACTTATGTAGGTAAAATTGTTTTTCCTTCTAGTAATGTTAATTTTGAAAATTTGAGGAGGCTTATCTGTATTTATACCAAACTTCAAAAAGGCTTATATAATTATCTCTAAATCTTAAATATATCTCATGATCCTTGACCACTAAATATTTAAATGATGGATTTGTGAGGAGAAGAGTCTATAATTGGTTGAAATACTACTCTATTAGTATATTAGAATCACTTTTATTTTATATTTAAGCTATTAAAAAGGAACAGCAATATTACCATTTTAATTATAATAAGTTTCCGTACACGTGTCAGCATCATTATGGATTATTATATAATTCATGTGGTTTATGATAATGCCTTTGAAGATTAGTATGTCGGGAATTATGATTATCATTTAATATTTGGCACCACACGTTTTAATTTTTGTTTTATATTCTCATAAGTTTAATTATTCATTAACCTGCAGTGCCAAGAGGTAACCTGATCATAAAGAGATTAGTCAGCTTTTAGGATTATTACTTAATTTACTTGATTTTTATATTTTTTTTTAAATTGTTGTGAAATGTTGAATATTAAAATACTTCTGATGGGTGATGGAATTTTGTAAATGATATTTATGAACTTATAAGGATGTTTACAAACGGATAGGATTTTTTATTATAAAATCATAACAATTTTATTACATTGTATTAATTGCTGTATACTTGTAAAATTTTATCTATTTATATTTAACTAGTTAGATAGATAAAAGGTAAACTATGCAAGTTTCCTACTCTTTGATTTTTTCTAGTTAAAAATATCAAGTTATTCCAGCTCGATTATGTTTAACTCGATTGTTGAAACTCAATTAAGTTAATAATCAAACCATATTTAAAAACAATTTTTAACACTCGATAAATGCTCAAATAAATTTAAAAAATAATTTCTTCGACTCTACTCAATTTATTTACAAACGTACACTTTACTTTTGAAATAATTTAAAAACTTGTACATATATTTAATTTTCTAGATAGTACTGACTTTTAATCAAGACATGATATACAAGTTATAAGTTATAGCAAAAGAAATGCCCACGAGTTAACTAGCCCATTGCTGGCCCCATTAAAGCAGACATAGGTGTTCTGGATGTTGGCCGGATTGGGTTAACTCTGCATTATGTTGGTCCAATTCAATTTATGGATTGTAATAATTCCTTAAATATTTGCCATAAAAATTTAAAATCCTTGTTAGTTAAATTTTTTTTTTTTTTGAGAATGCTTGTTAGTTAAATATTAAACAGAAAAACTTCGGTATTTTTTTTATTTGACAAAAAAATAAAAATAATTTTATTAAATAATTCAAACTAGCAATACATTGATAGTAGACAGAAACAAATATGTTAAAAACCATGGAAGATTAACTATGAAAAGACTCATAGCATCTAGGTTAATAACAAAAACCGACTTAAAGCCTACAATTTTGAAAATTTTGTAGTCTAGAATACCTATGATTCCAGATCTGCAACCTGTTGAAAACTATAATCTGATTTGCTATCGTTGTCCGTCGGATCGAAAACTTGTTTGTCTGAATTGTCCACACGAGAAAAACACCGCACCAAGACGGTGATAAACCAAGCGCCGCACCAGACGGCAAAATCAAAAACAAAAACAAACAAACAAACAACCCAGATCAATGTGGGAAACCACTTATTTAGTAAATACATTGATAATAAGATGTAGATGGGGTGATTTCCGGCCAAAAATGGCCAAAAATCACCACTTAATAATGAGGAACAAGAAGAGAAACAAAAGAGAGAGGGTTCGAGAGAAAAGGAGGCTCGGGTTAGAGAAAGGGAAAAAAAACTTCGATATTTAATACATACGAATATATCATAAATATTTATTATAAGTTGCCATGAAAAGATTGACAAATAATATTGAAATAATCAATATATGGACTCATAAATGTATAGATAAAATACGAATATAAAATAATTATTCTGAAATAAAAATACAGCTTATTTTAACACTAATATTTAGGAACTGCATTTATACATATATTTAGATTATATAAAATTCAATTTAAAGTACCTTATATTAATTAATGTATAATTATAAAACAAGTGAAGAATAAATAAAAATTACACTATATTTTATGTAAATTGTATTTATACTAATATTTAGATTATAGAAATAATATTTACTATTTTAATTATATTGTATTATAACTTAGCAAATATCAAATATGTAATAGTAATTTGTATATTTATATATTTTTAATATTATTATTTTATTATTTCTAAAATAACTAAGTTATAAATAATTTTTGAATAATTTAACTATTCATTAAGTATTATACGAATAACTATAATACATATATTAAATGTTTTATTTCAAAAATACAGAGTATTTAACGGCGCTTCAGTGTATAGGAAATGGAAATATTTTCAATTATTCTTTTTTTTTTAGAATGAAACCCATATCATTAAAATTAAATCAAGACGGAGCCTCCATCATCACCAAGTCCAATATGTGATGAGGAAGAACTCCAAATGAACTCAAACGGACCAACGAAAATGCATGACGTCTTAGGTTATGTGCAACACAATTACTTTAACGTCTAACCCAACTAAACAAAATAGAAACAAAACTAGAAAAGAGAGGTTTAATATCATCAATGATGTTCCTCAGGTATGAAAAATCCGTTGACTCCTTGGATAGTGCTCTCCAAATGTTGATATTGTCTGTTTCCATAATTACTCGATCAAATCCCCTGTCAATGGCAGCTTTGACGCCTTCTCTACATGCCCATGCTTCAACAATTTCGACCGTCATGACCTCCGGGTTGAACCGCAAGTGCCCCTCGAACCACTCCCCTTTCATCCCGTATCACCATACAAGCTCGTACGCTTGTTCTCGCTATGATTGAGGCATCAGTTCACCTTCACAAAATGATGTGTTGGAGCCTCCCGTGAGTCAGCGCCCATGACTCTGGTCGTGGAGGGTGTAGTCATTTCACGACATTTTGATGCTCGAGATAGACGCGTCGAGTTACAAGAACAATACACCACGCATGAGATGATTGGCTTCTTTTTCACCGAAAGTTCAATAAATTCCTACCATACCAAACATTCCATAGTAACATGACGAGAAGATGGTGCGAGTCCCTTTCCAACTTGTCCATGCACCACTCTATCCAGCCGGGGTGGAACCCAGTCCCTGGTGGTTTGAAATTTTCAAATGGATTGGGCTGATTTCTCGGAAAAAAGAGACCCCGGACAATCCCGGGGCATGCACCGCCATTTCTCTTCGAGTCCACACCGACAATAAATTTGATCTACCCCTACGCCTTTCTTCAATAATTCCTTTCTCACTGGAAGAATGTTTTTGATACACTACCAAAGGAAAATTTTTATTTTTGGGGGTAAGTCTAGCTTCCACATCCACCTCCATAACTTGATATTCCTCTCTGGTGACGATGAAGACTTTAACGATTGGTCGATTGTTCC
This sequence comes from Rehmannia glutinosa, assembly GCA_016081115.2. NCBI lineage: Eukaryota > Viridiplantae > Streptophyta > Magnoliopsida > Lamiales > Orobanchaceae > Rehmannia > Rehmannia glutinosa. Next base: position 78,584,741 of record CM071937.1, read on the forward strand.
TTTGCCACATGGTAGCAGATTTCACAAAGTGTATACACCATTTTTCGTATGGTGCCACATTAGTTTGTCAGCTCGACCCCTCGAAAAAATAGGGATTGCTCGGATTGCTCTTACCTCCAGGGGGTTAAACATAGAATTCAATTTTTCAAGATTCCAGTTGTGATGGTCATCATCCATTAGGTGTCCCCACGAGGTCTTTGAGCCACTCTCCATGAGGGCTTGAAATTCAAAAGTTTGGTAACTCCGCCACCCAAGGATCCTTCCAAACTTGCACACCACTCCCATTACCAATGTTCCATCCACTCCCTCGAGAAATAATTTGCCTCCCCGCAATGATGCTTCTCCAGGTATAAGAAGGATTATAGCTAATCGTTGCCATGAGGAAATTATTATTCGGGTAATACCTTGCACGAAGAGACTGTGCTAGTAAGGAATCATCTTCGTGGATAAGTCGCCATCCCCGTTTTGCTAGCATCGCCACATTGAAATAGTGTGTATCTCTGAAACCCTGGCCCCCCTCATACTTGGCTCGAGTAAGACTATTCCACGACACCCAATGAATTTTCCTTTCCTCCCTTTCTTGTCCCCACCAAAATTTGTTAATGATAGAATTTAATTATTGGCAAACATTTTGGGAAATAAGAAAACAGATGTAAGATGGAATAGCTTGCGCCACCACCTTTATAAGTATCATCTTTCCAGCCAAGGATAAAAATTGACACTTCCAATATTTTAGCTTCTTCCAAACCCGATCAACCACCATCTGGAATAATTCTTTTTTGGACCGTCCCACAATAGTTAGAAGACCCAAATAAACTGCATGCTTCTCAACGAGTTTAACTCCCATTCTCCCCGCAAGATCCTGTTGCTTCGATCGATTGATATTCTTGCTAAATGAAATTTCCGATTTGTCCAAATTTATTTTCTGCCCCGACCCCTTTTCATAGTCTTGAAGAATTTTGTAAGTTGCGTCAATCTCCTGCTCATTTGCCCTCCTAAAAATAATACTATCATCTGCAAAAAATAAATATGATACCATGCAATAGTCCAGTCGATTCCGCCTTCCGAATCATGGATGGGAATGCTTCTACACAGAACAAAAATAAGTACGAAGAAAGTGGTCTCATTGTCAAAGCCCACGGGAAGGAGAGAAAAATTCCCCCGACTGGCCATTAATAAGGATAGAGAACGATGCTGAATATATGCATTTCATAATAAGCTCAACAAACGAATGTTTAATACCCAACATAAGCATCACATTACGAAGAAATTCCCATTCAACTCGATCATAATCCTTGCTCATGTCTAATTTGAATGAAAAATTTCCTCTAGATTTAGCCTTACTATTTTTCATAGAATGAAAGATTTCAAAAGCTAGTAGTGCATTATCAATGATGAGACGACCCAGAACAAACGCAGACTGAGTATGACATATGAGACTCGGCAAAATAGATTTTAGTCTATTAGCAATAGTTTTTGTTACGAGTTTGAAAAGGACATTGATAGACTAATGGGGCGAAAATCCGTAACAAGTTCAGCCTTCTTTTTTTTTTGGAATCAACGCTATGAATGTTTTATCAAGGCCTTTGGGCTGGAGCTACCATTAAGAATATCGAGAACAATATGCAATACATCGGACTTAAATGCGGACTTAATTTGTGAAAAAATAAAGCAGGCATACCATCAGGTCCTGAGGCTTTAGTTGGGTGCATCTACATTAGCGTTGTTGTAACCTCTGCCTCCGTGAATGGTTGTGCCAGGGTGTCGTTCATTTCTGCCGTCATTTTATTTTCAAGTGCATTTAGTGCTCGGGTCATATCCAAATTAGGTTCAGAGGAGAATAGCTCATGATAATAGCTCTGAAAAACTGTCATAATATCCACATCATCCTCAATCCAATTATTAGAGTTGTCCCGAATTTTCTCAATCGTGTTTCTTTGCTTACGCCCAGAAGCGATTTTATGAAAAAAGGCCAAATTTTTGTCACCATCCTTAATCCAGTTAGCCCGATAACGCTGGTGCCAACATTAATTCTTGTTTTTTTTATAAAGATCACCCAGTCGATCCTCTAGCCTTTTTCGAATTCTAAGATCCTCCAAAGATGGGAATGCCGTTGTAGTGAGCTGCAATTGTTTTTCACAAACAAGAATTTGGTGGTCAATATTCCCGAAGTGGTCCCTTTCCCATGTCTTAAGCTCCTCTCCACAGCGGGTTATTTTATTGGCGAGACCCTCCACTGTATTTGATCCGGCCTCCCCCATCCAAGCGTGACGCACTACCTTCTTGCATGATTCATCTATAAGCCACATCTACTCAAATCGATAGATTTTTGCTGTTTCTTTTTAGTCTGAGTCTGATGATTCGAGATACCATTCCAAACAATCCTCATCGGGCAGTGGTCCGAGACGATCCGAGGTAAATGTAGTACCTTATGATTCGGAATTGAAAAATCCATTCCGTGTTCCCCAGGCATCGATCTAACCTTTCTTGTATATTGCTCGACCATTTGTCCACGTGAAAGAAAACCTTCATATCCCAAGTCTACTAGGCGGATTTCTTGAATGCACTCATTGAATGCTTCCATCTTGCATACATCTTTCGGTCAAACTAACCAGCGTTTGACTAAAAGTCCACACTATGAAACGGTGTGCAATATTACGGACCTAATCTAGGCTTTGGGCTAAACGGGCTTTTAACGGGCTAAATAGAAAAATAATATTTAAATCTAAAATTTTAAACTAAAACACATATAATATTAACATTCAAACTAAATATATAAACCAAATGATCCATAATAATAAAAGCCAACACATAATTTATAGTAGTTGGATTAATGGACAAAATCTTAAAGTTTAGGACATTCAAAACTTCGTAATTAAATAAAGTCATACAAGTATAACTTGAATACACAACTAAGTAAATATTAATCAAGTATCGTGTTCAATCATATTTGATCCGTCCTTTGCCAAAATTTATCGGCCTTTTATTTGCTTTTTTTACGGGTTAAATGGGCACCAGTTGAAGTTGCTCCCATTTAACATTTCTACCTTAGAGTCGGCCTTGCTCATAGGATTCGAATCCTATCTATTCTCAATGAGTAAAATTATAAAATATGTCGCCTTAATGAATCAATTTAAATTATTATTGAATAAAATGATGTATTTCTTATGAAAAGACATACCTTGGAAGGATGGTAGACATTGTATGCGATCTTTGGAAAACTTTAAACCTTCCATTTATACTATGTAAAAATAGGGATAATTTCATTTTTGGTACCCAAACTATACCTATTTTTTGCTTTTCGTACTCATTATTCCAACCTCATCTAATTAGTACCCGATATATTTTTATTTTTAATCGCTTTGAGTCCAATTGTTAGTTGACCGTCAAATTCTAATAGTTTACTTGCTCTGCTACAATATGTTTGTATGGGATGAGGACCTAATCAATCGAATCTAAAATTTTAAACTAAAACACATATAATATTAACATTCAAACTAAATATATAAACCAAATGATCCATAATAATAAAAGCCAACACATAATTTATAGTAGTTGGATTAATGGACAAAATCTTAAAGTTTAGGACATTCAAAACTTCGTAATTAAATAAAGTCATACAAGTATAACTTGAATACACAACTAAGTAAATATTAATCAAGTATCGTGTTCAATCATATTTGATCCGTCCTTTAAACGGGCCAAAATTTACTGGCCTTAACGCTGTTTTTTTCTAGGTTAAATGGGCCAGCCCGTCGAGTTGCTCCCCATTTAACATTTCTACCTTAGAGTCGGCCTTGCTCATAGGATTCGAATCCTATCTATTCTCAGCGAGTAAAATTATAAAATATGTCGCCTTAACTGAATCAATTTAAATTATTATTGAATAAAATGATGTATTTCTTATGAAAAGACATACCTTGGAAGGATGGTAGACATTGTATGCGATCTTTGGAAAACTTTAAACCTTCCATTTATACTGCAGAAAATAGGGATAATTTCATTTTTGGTACCCAAACTATACCTATTTTTTGCTTTTGGTACTCATTATTCCAACCTCATCAGAATTAGTACCCAATATTTTCATTTTTAATCGCTTTGAGTCCAATCTGTTAGTTGATCGTCAAATTCTAATAGTTTACTTGCTCTGCTACAACATGTTTGTATGGATGAGGGACCTAATCAATCGGTAGCTACAAAAACCTTATCCTTTTCAAGCAAATTTTTTTTCCCGATTTCTGCATATTTCTTCTCCAAAATTTCTTTACATCTTTAACTGCTTCAATCTTCAAATTTGCTTGTTAGAATCATTGGGCTTTCGTTATTGGATGTTAAATTGGAAGGATTAACCATCAATTTGAAGAAATCTGAGCAATTTTATCGGATTTTCAAATTTGAACTTTAAGAGAATTATTGTTCAATTCATTAATTCTGGCAATACCCATCAGAGATCGGCGTGGGGTACTTGGTAACCAAGAGATTGTGACCTCATTGGTGTTTGTGGCTGGCCGGAGCAACACAGAAATCACTGGCTTGAATTGGGAGGATTTCCGGTGAGAATTCCGGATTGTGCCGGGTAATTGCAATATATCTCAGAAAGTGCAGAATTCAAGAAAAATCTTCTTATCTGGGGGTGAAATAAATGGATTTTTTTAGAAGGAAGAAAAAGATTTTTTAGTGCCTTTTTGTTCTTAATTTGATCGGTAGTTTGTTTTACAAGTAGACTTTTTATATAGTTGAGATAAAAAGTAATATTTGAATATTTTATATGTTATAAATTACTCAAAAAAATTATGATTATATTAATTAAAGTTAATAATCAAATGTCAAATGCACTTTGTTAAGAATTACGGAAAAATTATAGATTGTTTAAGTTAAAAACAATATTAAGATAAATCAATTTAAAATGAAAAAGGATATTTTATTATTTTTATTATTTTTAAAATAGGTAATTTTGAAATTTTCTCGCTATCTCATGTTTTTCTAAGATAATCAATGGTAATTTTTTATTTCTCAATTGATGATTAGTTAAATTATTAATTAACATTTAAATTATCATTGAATTATATTAATAAACTTATTAAAACGATAAATATAACAATTATGAAATAATAATATTATTTATATTATTCTTAATAATTCTATAAGATAATTAAACTTGAATTTAAAGGTCAACCTTTTAAATATGAAAAATAAGAACTGATTAGCTCCCTTTTTCACCTCTTCACCTACTACAACAAGTCATCCGTTAGTTTTTAATGGACATTTAACGGATTGGACTCAAACTGATTAAAAATGAGAACATTGGGGACTAATTTTGATGAGGTCAGAACAATGGGTACTAAAAGCAAAAAGAAGGTGTAATTTGGGTACTAAAAATGAAATTATCCCGCAAAAAATATATAGAACAATTGCAGTGAACTCCCACTTTTATAACTACACGAGATTTTCGTTATAGTAAAATTATAAGGTGTAAACTTTGGATGTTCGTAAAATAGATTTTGTATCTTATGGTTAATTCCTTAATATATTTACATCTTAAACGGGATGAATTAATACATTAAATATAACATCTTTAATTCAATGTGTGCGCGCTAGAGTATATGAATTTTCTTGTTATTACAAAACATACTCCACCCATTTTCATATATATATATATATATATAATGTGGCAGTGGGCTTACCGTGTGGCAGTGTGGATTAATCCAGTCCATCCACACCTTTTATTCAATGGTCCAGATTGCTATTAAAAATAACTGATTTATCAATTAATTAATAGGGTGGAAAGAGCATAATAGTAACTAGCAAAATGTCATAAATCATGCCCCTACAATCAATGGATTGATTAATATCACGTTTTCATAACTGCATTGTGCAACATTTTAATAGTTGAACTGTACACCATTTAATAACTGATTGTACACTATTTTATATCTAACAATGCATCATTGTATAACTAATTATACACCATTCAATCACAGGTTACACCATTTTATTTTTATAGTTTAGATGATGTACAATTAGTTATACAATGATGCACTATTAGATATAAAATGGTGCACAATCAGTTATTAAATGGTGCACAATTCAGCTATTAAAATGGTGCATAATTCAGTTATAGAAACGTGATCTTTATCACAACCATGATTGTAGGATGTCATTATGGGAAGGTGGTTACACCGTTTTGTATTTTATAGGGTTTTTAGATGATGTACAATTAGTTTTACAATGATGCACTGTTAGATATAAAATGGTGCACAGTTAAGTTATTAAATGGGAACGGTTACACCATTTTGTCTTTGTAGTTCCTTTAGATGATGTACAATGATGCAATTTGTTAGATATAAAATGATGTACGATCGTTTTTAAATGGTGTGCGATTCAAACTTTAAAATGGTGCACAATTTCAGTTATGGAAACATGATATTAATCAATCCTTTGATTGTACGGGCGTGATTTATGGCATTTTGCTAGTTACTATTATGCCCTTTTCACCTATTAATTAATTGATAAATCAGTTATTTTTAATACCAATCTGGACCATTGAATAAAAGGTGTGGATGGATGGGATCAATTCACACTGTCACACGGTAAGAGGCTGCCACACGAAATTATATATATATATATATATATATATATATATATATGATAAAAACTCCTGTCAGACCATCTAACGGGTCTGAACCGTTAGACGGATCTGACCCAGATCCGTGACCAAAGTGGTATTTTTGTCATTTCGCCCGGTAGTGGCATTTTTGTAATTTATGTTTGCATGTGATTTGAACGTGGCTTTTCAATTTCAGCGGGCAAATCATGAACTGTCATTTACTGGATACGTGAACGTGACTTCTCAGTTACACCTCCTCACTTCTCAACTTCTCATTTCTCAACATTGCAAAAAACACTTACAGAGTTGTTCGTTCGAAACGGAAGAAAGAGTGTGTTCGTTGGTGCGCTCGTTGGTGCGTTCGTTGGTGGCGTTGATCATGAAGTTTTCGTTCATTTTTGTTCGAGTTTGACAGAAGAGCACATTTCCTTCGCGGTTTTTGAAGTTCGTGTTTGTGTGAAAACAACAGATATTATTCTTGTTCGTCAAATAAGGTAATGTTTGATTCATGCTAGAGTTTAACTTTGAAAACGGTAGTTTCGTCCGTAGGGTTTAAAGTTTTATGGTGATTTGTTTGATATTTTCGAATTCCAAACCCTATTTTCTGGTTTTGTTAGGTTTTTTATTATTTTCTATTTGTTTATGTGTTTTTGTTACTAAACATTTAAGTTATACAAACATTTTCTTAAATGTATTAGTAGTTAGTTCATATTGTATTAGTTTTTATCATGTAAAGTATTAGCAATCTTTGTATATGTTTTCTTCTTGTCAAGGTTTTACCCTGTTTTTTATGTTGGAGGTTTTTTTATTTTGTATTACTTGTTATTCTCAATTGTATTAGTTGTTACACTGAAAAGTATTAGTGCAAAACCACAGTTCCCTGCTTTTTACTGATGTTCTGTTTTTCGTTTAAATGTATTAGTAGTTTGTTTGAATATTATTACTGTTTATGAAAAGTGTTAGTAATGATTGATCTTTTTTTTTATGGCATGTAGTAAAGTGTATATTATTGGTGGTTTTTTGTATTTTGTATTACTTGTTACTCTCAAATGTATTAGTTGCTACACTGAAAAGTATTAGTCCAAAACCATAGTGTCCTGCTTATGTGGTGTTCTGTTTTTTTTTTTTTCTTTTATATGTATTAGTAGTTAGTTTGAATAGTATTTGTGTTTAATATGTAAAGTGTTAGTAATGATTTCTCTCTTTGTTATGGCATGTACTAAAGTGTATATTGGTGGTTTTTTGTATTAGTTGTTACTCTCAATTGTATTAGTTGTTACACTGAAATGTATTAGTCCAAAACCATAGTGTCCTGCTTATGTGCTGATGTTCTGGTTTTCTTTTAAATGTATTAGTAGTTAGTTTGAATAGTATTTGTGTTTATTATGTAAAGTGTTAGTAATGATTTCTCTCTTTTTTATGGCATGTACTAAAGTGTATATTATTGGTGGTTTTTTGTATTAGTTGTTACTCTTAATTATATTAGTTGTTACACTGAAATGTATTAGTCCAAAACCATAGTGTCCTGCTTTTCTGGTTTCTTTTAAATGTATTACTTCCTCTGAATAGTATTAGGCATTACACCGAAATGTATTGATTTTGTTGGTGTTTGCAGTAACAAAAATGGGGCGTATGAAGAGACCGGTGAAGAGGTCAAAAAATGATGATATTCCTCCATTAGCTCTTGTTCCATACGAGGACCCATCCTCCTCAAGTGAGGAATATATTCCACCCAAGAAGAAGCTGCAAGAGAAAAATATTGCTTTGAAAAGAAAAGGAGCTAATATGTACTATACTTTTTTAACAGTTTTTAGTGTCTGCAATTTAAAGTATAAGCACTAACTTTTTTTTCCACATTTTTTGCAGTGATTTTGTCACACAATGTAGACCGCGAGGTCTGTGTGAAGTCGTATCCAAACTTACCGATGCTCAAAAGAGAGACGTTGAAGCCATTGGCTTTGGAGGTCTGCTGAAGATGTCTGGGGTGAATGCAATCCCAACAAAAATTTTGAGGTGGTTAATTAACAATTTCAATGGTACAAGCCAGCTCCTTAGGATTGATCAAAATAGGAGTTTTGTTGTGACGGCGGAGGATATTTGTGATTGTTTCCTTCTGCCAAGGAACGAAGGGTGTGAAGTTTTAAGAAATAATGAAAGTTTATCTCTAATGACTGATTGGAACGCTAGGTATAAGTTTAAGGCAAAAGTTAGTTTGAAGTCTTTTAGTCTATTATGGAGAGTATGGTGGACGGTGGTGACGACTTTAAGCGTTTTTTTGTTTTATTTTCATTGTCTTTATTTTTAACACCAAGTGCCAACAGGAATTTGGTGTGTTACGTTCAGTTGTTGAGGTGGAAAACATAAAACAGTTGGATTGGTGCACACATGTGCTTAATAGGTAGTGTGTTGCTGTTAATAAATATAAATCAGGGAGTGTTAAGAATGTGCGGCTGCATTTTAGTTCTGCAGATCTTGTATTTTCATCGTTTGAAATGGCAAGGTCGTGTAGAACCCACAACCCTACCATTGATACAACATTGGAACACAGACATAATCAAGTAAAGGGTTGCGGAAGAAGTTGCAGCCGGCGAATTCGGACAGGGAGAGTTCCTGACAGACACATATCCCGTGTCCGCAAGAAAGGGCAGAGTGGGAAGAAGGCTGTTGGCGAGGGAAATATTTGTGAGTTGATTGAATTGATCAAGTACAAGTTGCCCAAGGGTGAGATGGTGGACGAGGTGATCCACGAATTGGCGAAGGATGTAAGATAAATGTTGTTATATATATTATTATTTACTTTAAAAGTATTAGTAGTTTTCTAATAATTTTTGTTGTTTTGTTTTTCAGGAAATGATCGAGTTATTCATGTTGCTTAAGAGGGACATGAATGTCATATTTCACGCGCACATGGAAAGGGTTAGGAAGCTGCAGGAACAATTCACTGAAAAAGAGACTTCATTGTCTCCAGCTGTTGAGTTATCTGAGACTCAACAATTTTTTGTCAAGTGCAAAGCTGCATGGATATGTTGACGAGGTTGTCAGCAAATTTGAAAAAATGAAGAGATTTATTGACCCTTCTATGCCGCACTTTGAGATTCTGACCGCGGAAGAGGGTGTTATACCGGGGTGAATAAAGATGTCCCCTGTTCTTTGCGCATGACGATGTAATACCCGAGGAGAAGGAAGAGGTAGAGGATAAGAATGAACATGATAAGGAAGAGGCTGAGGATGTGAAGGAACAGGGGAAGGATGATGAGGATGACAAGGAAGATTTGGAGGATAAAAAGGAAGAAATTCATGTGAATGAAGATGCCATTGTTGATTGTGTTGCATATCTTGAGAAGGATGATCAGGAGGAGAAGAATGAGAATGATTCAGTTGTTGCTAAATCAGGTATTAGTTGTTGCACTTTACTGTATTAGTTTTTACTCTGTTAGGTATTAGTTGATATTCTATTAAGTATTAGTTGTTGCATTGAACTGTATTAGTTTTTACTCTGTTAGGTATTAGTTGGTGCACTGTAATGTATTAGCTTTTACTATATAATGTATTAGTTGTGATACTAATACTTTACACTATAATGTATTAGTTGTTATTCTATTAGGTATTAGTTGTTGTATTGTACTGTATTAGTTTTTACTCTGTTAGGTATTAGTTGTTATTCTACTAAGTATTAGTTGTTGCATTGAATTGTATTAATTTTTACTCTGTTAGGTATTAGTTGGTACACTGTAATGTATTAGCTTTTACTCTATAATGTATTAGTTGTGATACTAATACTTTACACTATAATGTATTAGTTGTTATTCTATAATGTATTAGTTGTTAATCTATAATGTATTAGTTGGTTGTTGCATTGAACTGTATTTAGTTTTTACTCTGTTAGGTATTAGTTGGTGCATTGTAATGTATTAGTTGTTATTCTATAATGTATTAGCTGTTAAACTATAATGTATTAGTTGTTACACTATAATGTATTAGTTGGTTGTTGCATTGAACTGTATTTAGTTTTTACTCTGTTAGGTATTAGTTGGTGCACTGTATTGTATTAGTTGTTACACTATAATGTATTAGTTGTGATACTAATACTTTACCATTTGTTTTGTTGAAACAGGTGAACGGTGGCCCATCCGTGAGAAGAAAGCTTTTAGGTGTTCATTTATGAAAATCACAGCAAGAATTTTACTGGTGTTGTGTTGTCAATAAAGCAAAAGGATGTGGCTGATTTTGTTTCTTCAATCATAAAGCAAAGAAAAAGTAAGTAATGTTTTCAACTACCAGTTCTGATTATGTTATTGGAATGATATTGTTTTTCATTATTAACTGATATAAGTTATTTTTTTCAACCGAGATGAACCAATTTCTGCACATGGTGGGTCCTGTTACGTGTCGCTGGCTGATATGCGCACGTTGAACGATGAAAGTCTGATCCACATCAGCATAATTGATACATGGGCATTGCTCCTCAATATAAGAACTGTGGATGCAAAGATGAAGAAATGCTTTTATTTCTATGCTAAGCATTCTGTAAGCAAACAATGTTGTTTTATTTGATGTATTGTCATGCTCTACATTAAGTAATGGCATGTTTAACATTGTGTTTTATTTTCAACAGTTATACATAGGAAACATGGCTGAAGAAATCCCTGGCAGAGATTGGGGAGAAAGTTTGAGAGATTGTTGGATGCACTGGATGAGTGCAGTAGGTGTGATGGATTTGAGCGGGTTTAACTTGGTAAGAAATCATTTTTATTTTTAATGTATTAGCATCTATATTGTACAGTATTAGTTGTTATACTATAAGGTATTAGTTGTTAAACTTAAATGTATTAGCTAAATATTATTATTTTTGTTGAAAATGTAGATTTTCTTCCCAATTTGCTACAAAGCCCATTTTGTGGTCTGTTGTCATTAACTTTGTTGATGGGAAGGTCCAAATCGGACAATTTGGTCCACCACGAGGTCTTTGTCAAAAAGTACAAGAAACTTGGGAATTGTTGTGGTAAGTATTAGTTATTACTGTTTTGAAATGTATTAGTTTTTATAATCGCAATGTATTAGCTAGTATATTTTAAAGTATTAGTTGTTACACAACTAGTTAATGTTATTATGGTTTTTTTCACTTAATCCAAAGAAAATAATTTTTTCGAATCTGAAAGAACTAAGACATCCACTAGTCAATGTCATTTTTCTTTTTTTTTGCAACAAATCTATTTCGGTCTTTCTTGGGTCCAAAGAGAATCGTTTTTCGGCCCACACAAAGTTAAAAAAATTCATTTTGACAATTTCACATACACAACAAAATAAACCCTACCCATGAATCCATCACCCCAACCTCAAATCGCCCTCACCACAACCTACACTGTACGGTGCAACTCCAATATCCCGCACTCATCTGTGCCGCCATTCCAACCACCTCTCCCACCGTCGCCCAAGTGACAGTACATATCTCATTTTTTTCTTTAAGTTGTACATATTTGAACTTGTTAATGTAAACAAATTAAAAACGCAAGGTTGCAAGCACATAATACACACAAGTGACTCGGTGAAAATGGAGGAGTGATGACTGATATTAAGTTTGGAATTAGGAAGTGGTGGCGCGTAGGAGCTTTACTTTAGTAGGATATAAATTATCACTTTTCTTTGTTTTTATGCCTTTATGTTTTTTATTTTATTTTTATTCTTTGATTTCTAATATCTCTTACTTCTATTCTTTTTTTTTTTTTTTTTTTGATAAGCTCATTTTGCGAACGCCCGACTACGCCCGAGGACAACAACTCCGCTCCTCATTGTTGCCGCCAAGGTAAACCACGGGATGTTTTGGCCGGTGTTCGACAAGGTGACGTACAACCAGATTCTCTCCTGTAAAGAGAACAATTATGTTCGACCCCAATCTACTAATAACGATCTCTCCCGAATCGAACCCACACGGATCTTTATTCAAGATGAGTTCCCACCAAATCTTCACCACTCACATACCATGGGAGCAATTTGATGGAGCATAGATTTGAACCCCCGACTCCACCCCACAATTTTTTGTTTTTTGTTCTCTTACTTTATTCTCGATTTTACGATTTTCGGGTTTGTCATTACTTGTGGATGGAAACTCATAAACAAGATATACATATGCTTTCAGTGGTTTTTGGGTCAATTAGTATCCCAATTTTGGTTTTTTGAATATTTTTTTTTTGTTTTTTTTAAATATTTAACTTGGGCTAATTTGGCCCGATGGCCCGTAGCCCGTGGTAGGTCTGGGTTGGGCCAAGGAAATGGAGGCCCGATACAAATTTGGGCCAGCCCGACCCGGCCCGATTTCCTGGTCTAGTTTGCCAGCTCTAGGTGGAATACAGATTGCGAGCATGTAATTATTTATGCTTCATTTCCAGTTGTTATATGTTTTTGCACATTTAAAATTATACATGTAAAACCGTTGTGATAAATTAAATCCAATTCTTATATGTCATCCATATTTCTTATATATTTTAATATTTTGTAATTCGAAATTGAATTTGAATCTGTTTAGAACAAAATGATAATTACCTTAACACTCTTCTTAGAAACTTAAACAAAATACTATAAAATGTTCAATATATAACTAATTTGATAATTAACGGATAAGGTAATTGATTTTGATTTAATATGTTTGATGGTTATGTTCTGAATCATTAGTTATTAAACTTATAATTAATATTTTTCCCCACATAGTAGTGACTTATTTAAATTTATATATTATGTTGCAGGAGACGATACATATTATATGGGGCAGAATAGTTTGTAAGGATAAGTTCATTTACAAGTGTTTAGTTGTAATATCACCCATCATCCTAAGTTCAAATAAAAGCGCTTAAGCACCTGAAGCAAGCATCATATATCCTTGAGTTCCGATGACTCTGGTCTGATTTGGACTGAGCTAGCTATATGGTGAACCCTCAAACTGGAAAATAACATGCCCATTTCCTTCTGTGATCTTCTAGTAATGGAATGGCTAGAAATGCATTACTCTGTAGCAATAGCCTCTTAGCCACCTGCTCATCTTCACCTTTTGCAAAACTCTTGGAAACCTGCATCAAAACCAAGCCATCACCGGACGTGCATTCCATCCATGCTTGCATTGTCAAATCCCAGTTTAGTGATGAAGTCTTCATCAACAACAGGCTCATTGATGTCTATGGGAAATGTGGGCATTTTAGCTACGCCCGCAAACTGTTTGATAGAATGTCCATACGAAATGCGTTTACTTATAACTCGATGATTGGTGCATTAACAATTTCGGGCTCGGTTAATGAAGCTGAGAGGGTGTTTATTTCAATGCCTGCACCTGATCAGTGCTCGTGGAATTTGATGGTCTCTGGTTTTGCTCAGCTTGAGATATTTGATAGGTCCTTGGAGTATTTCGTGAAAATGCATGAAGAAGATTTTATGTTGAATGAATATAGTTATGGGAGTGCGCTTAGTGCTTGCGCTGGGTTGAGAGACTTGGTAATGGGTAGCCAAATTCATGCTTCGTTGGCTAAGTCAAGGTTCGTATCAGATGTTTATATGGGGTCTGCACTTATAGATATGTATGCTAAGTGTGGGGATGTGGATTGTGCTCAAAAGGCTTTTGATGGAATGAGTGAGCGGAATGCTGTATCTTGGAATAGTATGATTTCTTGTTACGAACAAAATGGACCAACAAGTGAAGCACTTCAAGTTTTTGGTGAGATGATGGAATGTGGAGTTGAGCCGGACGAGATGACCCTAGCTAGTGTCGTTAGCGCTTGTGCTAGCTTGTGTGCAGTTAAAGAAGGTCGGGCAATTCATGCCCGAGTAGTGACATTCGATAAGTTCTGCAATGATCTTGTAATATCTAATGCATTAGTTGACATGTATGCCAAGTGTAATATGATAAAAGAAGCCAGGTGGATTTTTGATAGAATGCCGATAAAAAATGTGGTGTCTGAGACATCTATTGTAAGTGGTTATGCCAAAGTTGCTAGTGTCAAAACTGCGAGAACCATGTTTTCCAAGATGATAGAGAGGAATGTTGTGTCTTGGAATGCGCTTATTGCTGGATATACACAGAATGGTGACAATGAAGAGGCGCTAGGACTCTTTCTTCTCTTGAAAAAGGAATCCATCTGGCCTACTCACTATACGTTTGGCAACCTTCTCAATGCTTGTGCAAATCTTGCCGACTTGAAGCTTGGTAGGCAGGCTCATACCCATGTTCTAAAACAGGGGTTCCGGTTCCAGCATGGACCGGAGCCCGACGTTTTTGTTGGAAATTCTCTTATTGATATGTATATGAAATGTGGATCTGTTGAAGATGGAAATAGGGTCTTCAGAAATATGGTCGAACGGGATGGTGTTTCGTATAATGCCATGATAGTAGGGTATGCACAAAATGGGCAAGCGACTGAAGCTCTTCAGTTGTTTAAGGAAATGTTGAAATCTGGAGAGAAACCAGACCATGTCACTATGATCGGAGTTCTTTGTGCTTGTAGTCATGCAGGCTTGGTTGAGGAAGGACGCCAGTACTTCGATTCAATGAGCAAAAATTATAGTCTGAAACCTCTGAAAGACCACTATACATGTATGGTTGATTTACTAGGTCGAGCTGGTCGGCTTATTGAAGCGAAAAATTTGATAATTTTGATGCCAATGCCTCCTGATAGTGTTGTATGGGGATCTTTGCTTGCTGCTTGTAAAGTTCACCGTGACATTGACATGGGGAATTTTGTTGCTGAAAAACTCTTAGAGATTGATCCTGAAAATTCTGGCCCTTACGTTCTTCTTTCAAACATGTATGCGGAGCTTGGGAGATGGAGAGATGTAACAAGAATTCGAAAACTTATGAGATATCGCGGTGTTGTCAAACAGCCTGGTTGTAGTTGGATTGAAATAAGTAGCCAAGTGCATATATTTATGGTTAAAGATACAAGGCATTCACGGAAGAGGGAAATATTTTTACTATTGAAAACACTTACTAAAATGATGAAGCTTTCGGGGTATGTTCCAAATATTGCTGATTTTGATGCTGATGAGGAACAAAACAAGCTTGAATTTTCCTTGTTCGAGGAGCTGGAAGTACCTCTATCTGCTTCCGTTGGATCATAGCGAAGGTGTTGTACCAAATATTCTTTTTTCAGGCACTTTCATATCTTATGGATCTTTTACAATTAGCAATTTCGGAGCAAGAAGTACAAATCATAAGGTATACTTCTGCTCTATATTTTATCAAAATTGATACATGTATATCTTCTATGGACACGTTGAATATCTTTTTTTCTCGCTCTCAGTCAAAAAATGCTTGAATATTTTATTTTGCTAAATCAAGGTACTCAATTGGACTTGCTTGCACGTTCTGGCACACATGCAAATGAGGAAATTAAATTTGAAAGTTTAACCATCTCAATTTGCATTCCCTTGGCACTTACATATCGTCATAGAAATTTTACTTGTCGATAACTAGCATCCTATAATTGTTTCGTGTCCTGTTTCTGGTCATGATGTGACATACTATACCTCTCTGATATATGTGGGAAAACTGAAAACTGACTACCAACGATTGAATTGAGTTCTAGCTGTAAACTCACACAAATGCAACCAATTAAACATCATGTTGAAAAACAACTTAGGGAAGTCCCACGACTCATGGCCAACTCCCTTAACCGTCAATTGCCATGTACATTTCCATGCGAATAATTGTCAAAGCTATTACATTTACTTAGCACATCCCACGACTCATGGCTAATGGGCTAAACTAGGCAACTTTCACATGCCAATTACTTTTGATTGAAGACTTGGACTATTGAGTCCAACCCAATTATGTCCATTCACATTTGAGATAAAATTTAAAAATTATTTTAGGTCAAACCCTTTTAAGAAAAATTAATTTATAAATTCTTAAATTCAAACAGTTTGAATGAAGTTAATTTTTAAATTATCAAGACCTCATCAATTTTTATCTAGCATATTTAATAACATATATAAGGAAAGTATTAAATAAACTATGCATGCATCTACCAAGAGTGTTGGAATTAACGGTTAAAGGTAGAGGCTAGATTTCTTCAAAAAAAAAGGTAGCCCAAGATGTGCACCGGAAGTCCGGAACCCCAGCATATAAAAAGTTTTTCCTTTTGTAAATTTGAAATTTTATCTTTGGTGTGTGTGGTGCTGAATGGAGCTTCGCACCTTCTCCCCTCCATCTTGTGTTGGTACTCTTCTTTCACGTCATCCATTGAAGTTATTGGATTTTTTTCCATTTTTGTTTCTTTATTTAATTTGAATCTGAATGCATGTGGTTGAATTCTGTGAAGTTTATTTTTGTTTTTGGTGTTTTTTGATTTTGTGATTTCATGATTTTGTGTTAAAAGCTTTGATGTTTGATGAAACGAAAGATTTTCTTTCTTTTGCATATGTTTGTGTTTTAGGAATGTTTATTGTTTTCGCACTATTCTAAAAATCTCCGCCCCCATTAGTCCCCGCCAGCGCTAGGTCCCCCTTTGTCCGCCTACGTTATTCTTACGATTAGGCCCCGCCTAACCACGCGCAGTCCCGCCTAACCCCGCCCAAGCTCCGCCAGCGCTAGGTCCCCAGCCTCCGCCCGACTAGCGCTAGCGCTTTTAGAACACTGGTTTTCGGTTAAATTGGGAAACTTAGGGAAGAATTCGAGGATGAGGCCGGGTTATGATTATACTTGTAATCAATCCGGAAAGAGATTAGTTAGTTTTTCTTCCATATTTGGTGGGTTAAATTGAATCTGCTTTATCCTGCCAATGGAATATTTCACTTGATTTTCAAATTGATCGGATCCATTTGTCTAATTAAGTTAACCGAATTAGTAATGATATGTTGAATGGGGGCCTAATGAAGGTAAGTCAGGTTCCCCGAATTTGTTAATTATTTGCCTTAATCAAAATTTGAGAAATTGGATACCACTTGAATGGTGAAAATAAAGTCACTTGAGGATGTCTGCGGGTATTCTGAATATGGTTGTTTCTGAAAATTCAAGAGCAATGGTCTTATCTTGTACCCTTGTGGGTTAAAGATCTCGTTTTTATTATCGGGATAGGATCGACAGTTGTGAAAACACCTTCAGGCAGAGAGGAGTTCAGTTCATTAAAATGTGGTGTGAAATTTGTCATGTCTCCTTTCAGGCAAGAAAGGTTTTCTGGAAAGCATTCTATTGGGCTAGCATTGGGATTTGTCTTTGCTAGTAGTAATTTATGGTCTTTGACAACTGTGACACATAAATAGGTTTTCACGGTGATGATGTTGTCATTTGAAGTCTAATACATAAGTTATTCTTTTTTTATATTTTACAAAAAGTTTGTGATGATGATAAAAATGGATCCTTCTTCCCTTTTGTGCAATATCATATTTCAGTAAGCCTTTTTAGATCTCGACTCACACTTGAATTTCTGTTTTATGTGCTGATACATTTCTTTTGTTCCTGGCAGGAGATATATTCTACCAGTATACGCATCACATATGCAGGTGGAAGAAGCATTTTGCATATGGTTTTGATAAAAAGAATGCATCTCTGGAGAAGAATGTGAAACTTTTGAAAGCATATTCTGCACAGAAGAAAAGGGTTTCTAAATGTTGTTTGAATAGTCCAGAAAATAATCCTCGCTTGCCTTCCGAAACAGACTTAATCAGTGGCAAAGTGATATATTCAGTTGCTCCTGCAATGGGCCATAACAAGGTATGGACACTGAACATGTATAGTTTCATGCATGCGGATGTTCTGCCTGTATTCTTTATAATTCTTTTATATGGTTCCTTGATTTCTCCAGTTACTCTCTGAAAAAGTTTGACTTGATTGTTGGAGTCTAAGTTCTTATCTTGAATTATCAGTCCTTTGAATATGATTTAAGTACCTTATTCACCTTGTTAACTTTTTAGGTCCACGTCTTATGCTTTATTTAGGGCATATGGCTCACAAAAGGTTGACAATCACTTGCTATTTATGCTTTCGTTTTAAATCTTTTGGGGGAGAAAACCAAATTTTAGGTTTTCTGTTTGGATTATCCACGATGCTAGAATTGGTTCTGCTAGGCATGTTAGTCATTAGCAAACAGTTATTCTCTGATTTTGGTACTTTTAATGTTGAGCTGAACTGTTTCTATCTTTCATTTGGAGTTTCCTATATATAAAAATAACTGCAACCATATTCATTGTTGACTTGGTCTTATGGTCTTACCTACTCCTCATGCTAATAGTATGATGATGGAAGAATATCATGCAAAATGAATTATTCTTATCACACAATGACACGTAATGAATCATAGTATCGAAAATGATTAAAGGAAGAACTAAAAGCAGGAATGATCTTGGAGAACAATATGTTAAAGTGGTAGCACTTTCAAAATATGAGAAGGAAATCGTAACTCGCTGAAAGTAGTTATGTTTTGACATAACTTCTAGTTGTTCTAATTGAACCTAAATCATCATTTTAGTCTTTTTCATCAACTCTATGACTAGAGATCAAGTTGCGGTTTGTTCAGCATATGTCATATGCTCTA
Organism: Rehmannia glutinosa; assembly: GCA_016081115.2. Lineage (NCBI taxonomy): Eukaryota > Viridiplantae > Streptophyta > Magnoliopsida > Lamiales > Orobanchaceae > Rehmannia > Rehmannia glutinosa. Next base: position 78,603,860 of record CM071937.1, read on the forward strand.
GCAGGCATGCAATTTGGGCACATGCACTGCTGCTTTTCTGTTGAGTATTTCTCCAAACTGTTTGACCACCGTGTAGCTGTATTATGCTGTTTATTTTCCCTGCTTACAATTTCAAATTCCAATTCTTTTCAAGGTGATTTGTTCGTCTGTATAAAACTTTCTTCCGTTGATCCTTTTCTCTTTCTGTATGCCATCAGGACTCACACCCTGAATGCAATTCCAGAGTTCCTTCCATCATCAGTGCTCTTGAAAAGATGGGGTTGACGTCAGAGGTATGAAAAACTGATAATGTAATGACATTAATAGTGGCAGTAAGCGCAGATAGTTTAGTTTGATTCTCTAAATTTGACTTGCTCTCAACAAGTCAAAGTATGTTCTAATGATTAAGCGCAGATAGCTTAGTTTGATTCTCTAAATTTGACTTGCTCTCAACTAGTCAAAGTATGTTCTAATGATTATGGTGAAGTTGCAATATCATACTTCTGTTGGGAATATGTACCAGCTCCTTTAGACTAAATCATGGAAAAGAAAATGGTTGGATATGCTGTGGTAGCCTATTTGTAAAGAATTTTGACTCAAGAAATTGATATTAATTATTATATGTTTCAGTTACTTCTTTCGTCAACCAGGTCCATATTTGTGAATCTTATGTGTTTTGGACCTTGATTTTGATTTTGGCCTCATCCTGGTAATTCATTCAACTCTATGCTCAAATGCTCATGGTCCAGTTGAGCCGCAGAAAGAGGAAGTTGAAATTCATTGTCAACTGGACAGATTATTGTCTTCTTTCTAGCCCTTTATTATAAGTTGGGCTGGTAAAGCTGCTCTAGTTTACCAAATTGTTAAAGACACTGATGTATAATAACTGAAAATTCTGTTCTTTTTTCAGTTCCTTCTAGTTTTTTCTAAATCACATGGCACAAATCTTTCCCTTTATTTCTTCTTTTCTTTAATGTGGGTAAATTAGTTTTATTTATTATCATGAGAAAAGTGAGGTTAAATTTATAGCATGACATATTTTTATTTATTTATTTTGCAATAATATATAGCGAATTTGTAATTTTCTCTTCAGAGATTGATATTATACTTTCTGATCCATTATTCTATCTTGTGATTCAGTTTCGGAGCTCAGAGATTATTGAACTTAATAAATTCAGACCCGCTACAATTGATGACATAGCATGTGTTCATGAAAGAGCATATGTATTAGGACTTGAGAAGGTACACTTACACATTGATTTTTAATATCTATTTCCTCACGCAGGCTTGTTAAATTGATTTCGGATATCTAAGTATGCCACTTATAATTGATGGAAGTATTTACAACAATTTGCATTGCTTTCTTAACTTTATCTGTAGCCTTTTTTTACCCTTTTCATGCAACACTTTCTTGGGATCATTTTGGAATGCTTGTTAAGATAATTAGTTCTCTACTGTCTGTTATTTTGTTAGTCGACTTTGTGACACTCTTCTCTGTCTTCATATATGCATTTTTTTACAACTTTTATTTTTATAAATGCCACCAGTTGGCATTAATTAAAGCAATATACTTTGTCTATGCTAATATGCCTCATCTTTGCGTCAAATCCCTTCGGCATGCGATGTTGCATTCCTCATCACTGATTTATTAGGCATGAGGCCTGCCAAAATATGGCTTGAGCCTTGAGTGCGTTTCACATAACCATGGCACAAGGAACATGAATCTTGTCCTTTTTGAACAAGAAATTTGAAGTTACTATTTCATGTTATTATGTCAAATGCACTCATCTGCAACTTCTTCGTGCTCTACAGGCAATGGACCAGGCTTCGGAACAAGGACTTATTTTCATCGAAAGCTCTGGACCAACTTACGCTACTCCCACAGTGAGAGACACTTTTGAAATCTCATTTGAAGTTTCTGGCATTTCTAACCTTGAGCACATGCATATAAATATTCAGATGAAATACGTTTTCCTGTAGAAGAGTGAGTATATGTGAGAAAGTATTATATGCTTGGAGATAAACTGGAATTCCTCAAATATTTAATGCATTTTTCTTTGTTGCTTTTCGTCTATATTCTGATATGTAACTTCGAATTGTGTGTGACGTGTAGTACAGTAAACTATCACCTCATTCAGGATCATATTCTTATCTACTCGGTCTTTTTTTTTTTTTTTTTTTTTTCCTGCTGGTTCTTGACGCTCAGTATAGCTTGACTCATGAGCTACTGATCTTCCTCAACCATATTAATTAACTCTTTTCCTTTTGGCATTCTGAATCAATACAGACCTTCCAGGAGTCTTTATTCGCGGCTGGAGCTGGAATTTCATTGGTGGATGCAGTGGTGATGTCTCAATCTTAAGACGTTACTCACTTAATGATGATCTTTCTTGTCGCACTTTTTTGTTTGAATTTTGTGTCCTAACCTGTATATTATTTTTGAGATGTATATAGGCCCTTTCGGAAATTCTGATTATTTCTTGGACTGATAAATGCAGGTTGCAGCATCAAAAGTCAAGAAAGATCCACCAGTTGGTTTTGCTTTGGTACGACCGCCAGGTCATCATGCTGTCCCAACTGGACCCATGGGATTTTGTGTGTTTGGAAATGTGGCTATAGCTGCTCGCTATGCTCAACGTGCACATGGATTGAAGCGTGTGTTTATCATTGATTTTGATGTACACCATGGGAATGGAACCAACGATGCCTTCTATGATGACCCTGATATATTTTTCCTTTCTACTCACCAGGTAAGCCATTCTATTATTTAGTCTGTAAGCTACATTTTATGTTACATTATATTTGTTGATTTAGTAACATTCTTGGAAACTTGATGCCAAATTATGACTTTTTAACCATATGACATTGACCAAAAAGTGATGATATTAGTTGACATCATTTTTTGGTCATTAGCTAATAGCTAGCCTGGTTATCTAAATGCTTGCTCTCAAGGTATTATAGAGGAAATTACACTAAACCCTCTGACTATTCGCGTTTTTACACTTTACCATCTAAACTATTTTTGTTACACTTTACCATATGAACTCTATTTTTGTTACACTTTACCATATGGTCAGTTTTACTCCTAAAGCTTTATTTTTCTTAGATTAAAAGAAATAGACCATTACAATCATATCGGACCCATCAAGCTTCTATATAAAGAAAGTAATAGTCTTCATATCTTGTTTAAATGGAATGTAGTTGGGTATTCCTAGCCGATTTTGAGGTTGTTACTCACAGCGCAACCACACGCAATTTTATGACTATTCCTCACAAACAACCTTAAGGCATAGTATTGTTCATTACCAACACTACAAAAAAAGTAAAAATTGTACCGGAATTTTTATATTATTTGAGAATTTTTCTAACATTAGGTAGCTCCCGAGAAGAGAGATGCAATAGAGATAAATTAATGAGAAAAGTGGGAGACATTGGAAGGGAAAAAAAACTCCCACTTTTTTGTCCCTTAACAAATGGTGTATCATTCTTTTACATAAAATTAATCTCTTTTTCAAAACAATTTGCTGCGAAACAACAAACAACCATTGATAATGTTAAAATAAAAAATTGCGGCAAATGGATTTATTTGGTCGCTAACTATTTAATTGTTTTTTTTATTTAAACTTTAGCAATGAAAAATAAAGTCTTTTCCTCAAACTTTAACGTTTTTTTCTTTTAAAATACTATTTTTTTAATTAAATTTTAATTTATCATTACCAACAAAAAGTATATATCGTTGCTAAATTTTTTACATTGGCGACGGATTATAAATTTTCATCGCTAATTGACTTAAACTAATACCCGACTAAATTCCGATTAAACAAAGTATGAATTTAAAGAATTATTAAATTTTTATATGCAATTTATGGGTTTGATATAGTCGTATTGGACTATCTCTATTATTCTAAGAAAAACCGAAACTTTAGGGGTAAAACTGTTCAAATAGGGCAAAGTGCAAAAATGTACATAATTCATATGGTAAAATGTCACAAAAAAAGTTTATATGTTAAAGTGTAAAGACACGAATAGTAATTTCCTCGTTATTATATTCAAAGGATGCTTGTTTGCTTCTGCACACGTCATATCCTCTTGATTGTTCGAACATTACATTGGACAACTTCTAAAGAAATAGCAGCTAGCATTTTGGGTTCATTGACTTCAATTTGTTGCTTAGCCTTGTGAAAGATGCTTAAATTAGTTTTAGTCAAATACATGAGCTCTTATGTTAAAATTTTAGAAATTGTGAAGTGGAACTAAGGACAATGGTAAAGTCTGGAGATCCCCTTATCTGGGTATGTATAAATTGGCTTTGCTTTTGCTGCACTGGATCTGAATTTGCTTACTTATTTCATGTAACTCTATTGCTGTTCCAATTCTCAGTGAAGTTATTAAAATTATATGCACTTATATCTATACTCAATGTAGGATGGGAGCTATCCTGGTACTGGTAAAATAAATCAGATAGGTATTGGAGATGGTGAAGGATCAACGCTGAATCTACCTTTACCAGGAGGATCAGGTGATAAAGCAATGCAAAGTGTCTTTGATGAAGTTATTGTACCTTGTGCTCAGAGGTTCAAGCCCGATATAATTCTCGTTTCAGCTGGGTACGTGCTGCTGCAACGTGAACTTTCTGATAACCCATGTGCTTTTTGATTATTGACACTATTTTTCTGACTAAGGGAGTGTTTGCAAACTTTTAACCAAAGTTATTGTTAGTTTTGGCTAAAAAAGAAGTTTTTAATGTTTTTAAATGTCAACTTTTGTTTCAATTTTGTATAATATAATCGTAAGGGATAATTACAATAAACCCCCTGAGGTTTGGGCTAATTACAAAAAAATCCGAAGATGTTTCAAAATTACAAAAAGCTCCCTCTAGTTGCTTTTATCTTAAATTTAAGGGGGTAATTATAATTATTTCTATAACTATCATGGGGGTCTTTGAATGTATTTTGTTTATGAAGGGAAAATATTAAAGACAGAGTCAACCTCAAGTGGTTCTTTGTAATTTTGAAAATTTTCTGGGTTTTTTTGTAATTAGCCCGAACCTGAGGGAGGTTTTTGTAATTATCCCTAATCATAATCTAAAAGCAGAAAGAGATTGATTGAGTGTTTTAGATTCTGCTTCTGATTTCATTTTGAAATATGTGAAATCTCTTTAACAACTTATTCACCACACTCTCTATTAGCTTAATCACCTGTCAGCTTTTATTTTCAAATACGCCAACTACTGACTTCTACTACGATAAATCACTACTTCGAAAAGCAAAACTTTTTTCAAACACTCCCTAATTCTCCCATGGAATCATTTTTGGTTATTGATTTTTGAGTACCTGACCTATAGGCACTTTGTTGGTTTGGTACCTAACATTTCCAAGTTACCGATTTAGTACCCATACTTCACATTTTTTTTTATAAATTGGTACCTATTCACTTTTAAGGACGAAAATGCCCTCAAGAAACATAAATATACTAAAAAAATCAGTATACTTATTTAAAATTATAAAATCAACTAAATTTTTAATTTATTTAATTAATAAAAATTGAAAATAAGTTTCTAAAAATATTAATGAATATTTTGAAAAAATAAAATTTATTACATTAATTTAATAAATTAATAAACATAAATTAAAATTTAAAAGAAAAATGAGTTTAGTTAATTAAATTTAAAAATTAAAATGAAGATTAAATAATTCAAAATTAAAATTAAGATAGTAAATAAGAAAATTATAGAATTTTTTATTAATATATTAATTTTTAATTATTTTTAAATCGAATTTTTAAAAAAATAATTATTTTATTTTATTTTTACAATTAAGAATTTAATAATAATTAAAATAATAATAAGTTATTTTGTAATTAAATTTATTTTTTAAATTTAATGATTCTAATCAAAACTTAACTTTTTAAAAAAATTAAAAAAATATTGGGGGTATTTTCGTCCTTAAAAGTGAATAGGTACCAATATATAAAAAAAAAAGTGAAGTATGGGTACTAAATCGGTAACTTGGAAATATCAGGTACCAAACCAGCGAAGTGCCTATAGGTCAGATACTCGAAAATCAATAACCCAAAAGTGATTCCATGGGAGAATTAGGGAGTGTTTGAAAAAAGTTTTGCTTTTCGAAGAAGTGATTTATCGTAGTAGAAATCAGAAGTTGGCGTATTTGATACTGTTGAGTAGCATTTTGTGTGCAACTAACTATTGTCATTCTTCTCCTTGATTGCCCTTCTCACATACATGCAACTAATATTTCCAGATACGACGCTCATGTGTTGGATCCACTAGCAAATCTGCAATTCACGACGGGAACGTATTACATGCTAGCTGCGAACATTCAGCAACTGGCAAGAGATTTATGTGGTGGTCGCTGTGTTTTTTCTTGGAAGGAGGTTATAACCTGTCTTCTCTTTCACATTCCATTGCAGACTCGTTCCGTGCGTTTCTTGGGGAACCTAGTTTGGCTCCAGAATTTGATAACCCTTCATTTTTGTACGAAGAACCATCAAAGAAGGTAAAGGAAGCTATTCAGAAAGTGAAGCACATTCACTCTCTGTGAAAAATGCATCAAAACTTTTCTAAAATTCGTCGTCTTCTACCTAATATTTCAACATATGTGAATATACCTATTTCCTTGAACCATTTATTTGTACTTACGAGTATGAGGAATGTTTTTGCCATTCACTTCTACTTGTAATGTTGTTGGACAAACATATGCAAATACATATTCTCTCAATATTCCCACAGATTTGTAATAAACCTATACAATTATTGCCAAAGATCCACAAATGTGTTGTTCTCTTTGTAACAAAATTGACAAGTAAGTCGATATCTTTCATCAATGTTAGAGAGGCATGATTGGGGCTTTATTTGACACTTATATATATTTCCGTGAAGTGGCAATTAAAACCATAAATAGCACTGTTAAATTATATATTTCTTAGGTAGTAACCACTCCCTTGCCAGGCGGAAGAATGTACTATGTCATTATCGTATTCACAACAGATGATATTGATATACATATCCTTTTAAGGCAAGCAACATTGAAGTAATCATATATGGCAACGTTAAAAAGAAGTAAAAAAACAAAATAATATCAATATTAATTATTGAGTAGGAGGTGACGGGCTCGAACGGTGATCTGAAGGCGAGCAAGGGCGTGCATGCAGTGGAGAGCTATGCGGGCCTGTCTTCTTACTATCACTCCACGAACAACAGCTTGTAGCTTCACCAGGCTTCTCAGTGCTCTATATGCCCTTCTCCCCTGTAAATATATATATATATATATATATATATATATATATATTTATAACTACTTCACACTTACAGGTCAATCATGATATATAAAGCTAAATGTACAACAGTAGATAGGTAGTATGCGTACAAGATGGCACCTAAAGCATGCTTGGATGGCGATGGCGGCAAGGTCTTCCCTGGACAGGAAATCTGAACCGACATTTTCGACATGTTGAGTAGTAATATTATTACTGCTGTTGAAGCTTCCATTAATGTTGGTATGAAGAACAAAGATATTATTGGTATTGTTGCTGTTGTGAGAAGATTGATGATGATGATATGATCGGAAAATTAGCTTTCTCCGGATGACTCCCCACCAAAGCTTGTCTTTGTTCCTGGCCATTTTGGTGCGAATTAAGTTGGCTTCTTGATTTTGGATTTTTAACAATCAAAACACATGGAACTATTCAAGATCATGAGGTTTCAGTCAAGTTTATTCAATGTGTGGCTAACATGTTTGCAGGCCACACAACGTGCAAAGGTGAATGGGATTTCTTGGGTTAGATGGGTGCCAAATCAAATTTGTTATTTTATTTTTTTATCATCTTCAGTCTTTTGGAGATTGATAGCTAGCTTGTTTTTATTTTTTTATCTTTTTAATAACTCAGATGTCAACTCCTCACCCAACTATAGAGATATCAAATGCGCCGTCCCGGTTTTGGCCTGCCGGGCCAAATGGGAAAATAGGGTTGGGCCAAAAATCCATTGGGTCGCCATTTTTGGAGACCAAGTCCGACCCATACTTTAAAAATACAATGGGCCGGTCTAACATGTTGGGCCAAATAGGCCCATCTCTCTTACAAAATCATAGCCCAGCCCAGGTTCACTGAGATTTCTTGAGAATGGAACAGTTTATAGTTACTTGTATTGCTGTGTAGGTTGTAATGGATAAAAGACCAGTCAAATGATCTGTTCTGCATTGTGTTATAAAGATGGATAGCAAGTTTTGTGGTTGAATATGCTGGGCAGAGATCACGGGAAAATTACCATTTTGGGTTGTTCTATTTCTATTTATACTTTGCGAGCACAGGGGTTGGTCTAATTATAGTTACCTCATTTTCATCTTACATTCTCCCCCTTCATAAACAAAAACATTTCAAAAACCCCCTGTTATTTATCGAGATATTATAGTTACCTTATTAAATTTATGCCAAAATCAAACGGAGCTTTTCGTAATTTTGAAATATCTCTGGATTTTTCTCAGGATCTTTTTGCAATTATCCCTATTAATGTTTAGTACAAATTATTTTCGATTTTGTCCTATGAATCATTGTGGTGGTTACTCAAATTCCACATGCTGTTGGTGCTGCTTATTCACTAAAGACTGGAAGAGAGGCGTGCACAATTACTTATTTTGGAGATGGAGGCACTAGTACGGTAAATATACAGCTCATATATGTTGTCAGCATGTCACCACTGTAATTTCTCATCTTTTCTTTCTCTATTTCTTTCTCTTTCTTCTTTTTAAGGAAAAAACTGACTGCATTTGTGTTATTGTTATGTGCCCCCTGAGGAGCCTTCTCACCAACGAGCATGTCAAACTCGATCTAATTCTGCTCCATTCTCTGTTCTATTTTGACATTTCAATTAAATGAATGTACTTTGTTGTCGCTTGTTATATTGAAATACCTTATGGAACATAAAATAGACTGCCGCCAAACAGCCTTTTTGTAAAGTTTGCAATTTAACTTGATAAACTTCACTGCTGCTGCACCACAGAGAGACATGTCAAACATTGCACGGAAACTTGAAGAAACAATTTAAGCATCAATACTCTTTAAAAAAACAAGGGCATACACAGTATTAAGAAAAGGATCAAGAAAGACTGGGTTGGTTCATTTATTGAGAAAAGGTCTCAAACATGGTGCATCATTTTCCAGAATTTCTTTTGTTACTGCAATAAGAAAGAGCATGAATAAAATGAAACCAAGCAAACAACAAATCTGCCCCGTTGTTAAAACCCAGTCCATCGTCACTTATTGATATATGCTCGTGTCTGTTCGTCACAAAGACGAAGATTTCTCCTTAATGGACTCTTGAACAGCCTTCAAGAGAGCAGGCATCCATTTCTGATTCGTCACAATTATTCCTGTGTCAAGATCAAGATATCTACCCTTAGAGAAGTCCTGCAGAGGATTTCCAGCAGCATCTGTGACAACACCTCCAGCTTCTGCAAAATCCAACATGGTAACATATTGTTAAACATAAGCAAATCTTTTTTCCAACATTTTTGTTATTCAAATCTAGTCAACAAATTAATTTTTTTTGACAGTTAATTGCATATAATCAAATTTGTTTCTGGTGACCATTTCATGGAAGCATGTTGTCTCTCCGAATTGAAGGCTAACTACATTCTAAACCTCAAAAGTAATGACAACACTTGCATAAAATCTAATCTTTCTGGACTAGTGTATATATTATTTATATCTCTCGACTCAAGATCTCCTTTAACATGCATAATTATCAGTTACCCAAGATCTCGTAAAACTTTCTACCCCTTAGTTATTTACAAGGGTTCAATAGTCACACCTTTATAATACATTCACTAGTAACCAAGTTACACCGCCTAACCCACATTCTCCCAGTCATTATGATTCAGAATGCTCGTAAGTATATTTCATGCATGTAAAAAGATTGCGAATTTCAAATGGCTAATTTTTATGCAACTGAATGGGAACACTGGCTTCCACTTTCATGAAATAATCTCCTGCAAAAGACGCAAGCATAGCAAATTTTGCAGGTCGTATTGACTACACGGAAATTAGGATGCAATAAATAATGGATGACATGCACAAGCAGTAAAATACAAAATCAACATTATAAAAAATGTAAAGAAACCACCAGAGAAGTTGGCAATGGGCGAGCATACAATTTGCTTATTCTACATGGCCTTATTTACTGCTGAACTTAATTTAGTTTAAAGCTCTAATTACCTTGATATGAACATATTAGTTTGAAAATCAATAGTTACCGCATAAAAACAAAGGTCTTGTTTGTTTTTGTTTCCAAGGGCCCATTTCCAATTTCCAACTATTCATAGAAATAGAATCATGTTTGTTTATAAATTTTCCAGTAGAAATCATCATTTTCACTTTCCATTTTTCACATAAAACATCTCAAACCTTTAATTTTAATTCTCAACCCTATACACTACCCTACATCACTCATCAATCAGTATTCTCATTTTTTATCCAACTAGTAAGATACACGTGCGTTGCACGTGATCCACAATTTTTTTCTAATTTAATTAAAACTAAAATCTTAATTAATTGAATATAGTATGGAATAAATTTCTATATTTTTTCTTGTAAATATTGTTCATATTGTAAATGATATTTTGATTTTAAAATAAAATTTGCATGACTAAAACAAAACTATTCTACTGTATGAGGTGAAGCATTATTAAGGTATTTTGAACTCAAAAACTCATGCCCAGAACTTAAATAAAATTATCGCAGAATTAAATGTAATGGAGATTAAGAAAATAAACGACAAATATAACCAAAGAAAAGTTATTTACTTAAACTCATGTTGTATCAACTATCAATCAATCTCTTGTTCTATTTGGTGTGACTTTCATTGTATCTTTCTGACTTTGAGGATTTTTTTTTTCATAAACTTTAAAAAGTATCTTCATCATCTCTTGAAATTGGGATATTACTATCATGTTCTTTATGTTTCTTTAGTTGGCCTTTGTTTATTTCCATCATCTTATTTTCCTATTTCAATTGTATTATCAACCCAAGCATGATTAATTGTTATACTCGATATTTCTTTTTCTCTTCTTTAAATGTGTTGTATCTTTTCAATTGTCTCGGCTACTACATCTATTTTGTTGATTATTTTATAGTTTGTTAAAAAGTAATAAAAAAGTGGAAATACATTGATGTTTCTAAGTTCAACCCTTTGTAATATTTTGAGTCGTGTCCTCACTAATTAAATTAAATATTTATATTAATAATAACGATGAATTTAATCTTATTATTAATTATAATTGAAATTATCAATAATTCAATAAAAATAATTATCTATAATGTAATACTATTATTTGTTCAATCAATATTACATATTCATGTATATATTGAACCTTCTATATATATAGACAATTCATAAAAAGAACAATGTATATCTTACAGTGGGTTCTATATGGGGGTTCTCTTAAATAAAGTTGACTAAGTAAATATGTTGTTGTGAGAACAATTTAATACATCATAATTCTGTTTTTTTTTAGAAAAACTCTTATAAAGAATGTCAAATGATACCGAATGGGCATAATAAAAATAGAGGAATTTTTTTTTTGGCCATCTGAACTATTCCGTTTTTTTGACTTTGCCACCTAAACTTATTTTTAGGATACTTTACCTCCTAAAGTTTACAGATTTTGTACATTGCCTCCTGGAACTCGCCGCCGGTGAAATATTCCACCGGAATCTTGTCATGTACTATGCACGTGGGGGCAAAATTATCATTTGACCAAAATTATATTAAAGTTATTGCACTTTGCCATCTAAACTTTGCGCGATTGTCAATTTACCATATAAACTTTGAGCAATTTACACTTTCCCACCTCAGTTTTTAAAAAAATAAAAAAATATTATGTACATACATTTATTTTTATTTTTTTGATTTCTTGATAAAAAAATTAAATCGTATCCACTTCAATAAATATATTATCAATAAGATTATTTTATAATCTCTTCTTTCTTAATTTCTTATAGAATTTTAGAATTATAGTTTACTTGCTTGATTTACTTTAGTAGTTTATAAATTAAAACAATATGAAATTAATGTTAATCTATCATATCAAATTACAAATAATAAATATACATAAATAATTATTTATCTATTTTTAGGCAAATAAAATAATATAGATAGGCAAATATAAATTCTAATATATCAGAATGAACTTTCATAAATAAATTAGTCTAAACTTAAGCAAAAATAAAATAAATTAAATTAGGCAGTAATAAGCTTGAGCCGTATGTTAAAAATTCTATACAATATTTTAAGATATAAATAATGTAATTCATTAAAGCGGCAATACTTTTATGTTTTCTAAATTTACTTGAATTTTTAAAATGAATTATATTATTATAAAATTGACGTTGGTGTATATTTATAATATTTTTCACTTCAAAATTCATAAAAATCTCTTTTCCTAATTTTGATGTGAAAAACAGTAAATCAAATAAGTTAAAAAGGAATATATTATAAAATATTTGTATTGATAATATATTTTATTGAAGTGAATACCAGTTAAATTTATTATTTTTGATCAAGTAATTTAACAAAGATATAAAATAGATGTATATATATATATATATATATAAATTTTTGTTTTTTTTAAACTGATGTGACAAAGTGTAAATCACTCAAAGTTTATATGGCAAAGTGACAACCACACAATGTTTAGATGGTAAAGTGCAATAATATTAGTTTAATTTGAGTCAAATAATAATTTTGCCCACACGTGCATGGAACATGACAAAATTCTGGTGGAATATTTCGTCGGCGGCGAATTCCAGGAGGCTTTGTGCAAAACTCGAGAACTTCATGAGGTAAATTTTCCCAGAAAAAAATTTAGGTGGCAAAGTCGAAAAATTCGAATAGTTTGGAGGGCAAAACAATTTTCTCATAAAAATATGATACATCCTAAATGTATCTCACAAAGGGATTTGAAAATGCAGTAATAAAATCAAGTATTACCGTGTGAACACCTATGTCATAACCCAATTTTTCGATTAATGACGACACAGTATGGAACTAATAGGCTCTCATGTTTAATACTTTCAATTCAGCATCGCATTATAAAATAATACTAATCTCGGTGTAACTGGAGACTCACGTGTGTACTTGGATCTTTAATTCCTGAAACATTTGTGCCCAGTGAGAGGTATTGCTATGCTATAAGGACCCAATGTACTTTGTTTCAACAGGTTGCTTCTTAGTAGATCAATTGAACCTTCAAGGGAATTCTGACACCCGTCAATGTCAAACAATCAGCCTATATTTGCATAGTATAGATAAAGAGGGGCATAGGGTAATCACCTTATAAACTCATCTAAATACATATCCAAGAATAGTTTGAGAGAAACATTCGTTCTTTTAGAATAGAGAAGAGATTGCACAGGCAAAATTGTTAACAATTTCTAAGTTTTCTCAAAACTATATTTACGAAATTGAAAAAAAAGGTAGAAGCTCGCGACGTGGCGGGGCCTACTAAAAAAAGAGAAAAAAAGAAAGAAAAATAGAGAACATTATGGCATTTACTAAAAAATTGGTTTATGGCATATGTTTCTTACTATAGGTACATAACTTGGAGAAGGCCCGACCATGTGGCCTTCACTTAAAATCTTAGATTTTTCTAAAATGCAATTAAAGAGTAACAACGGGGAAAAGGCTATAAAGACATAAAAGACAATTCTTTGAAAATTTCAAAAGCATATGAAAAATAAGCTTTTTTTTATTACACGCATAGAAAAGACAAAGAAGCACAGTTGAGTGATCTATTTTCATTGGTAATACATAACATGTATGTTTATTTGTGGGCAAAAGGCACTGAAAATATCGAATATAAATTCGGCATACCTTGTTCCTATAAGTAGTTGATCCGAGAACCAGCTTAGGCGGTTGCTTTCTACCAGACTCAACAAGACCACGAGAATCCGAAACTGGCATGAACTCTTTTGTATCTGCTATAAAAGAGAAGGGAAAAAGGATAAAAGAACTGGGATGACTTGTTCAATAATGCTTTTGGAGCATCAAAAGGTGAACTTTCTCATGTTGATTCCTTATGTGCTTTAGTTACCTATGGCGTGACATAATTCAAGGACAATGAAACAATGATAAAAACATAATATGCTTGCACAAATATTTTTACTTTCAATGCAAAACAGCGTAGCCTAACAGACAAAATATGATAGAAGTCGGGTGGAGGGGAGAGAGGGTGGGAGGTAAAAGAAACAGGAAATGAAGACAAACTTCCGCCTAGAAAATGCTAAAAAAATAAAATATAACAGTTCAACTCAATGAAAGGCAACAAACAATATGTTATAATATCCATAATAGTCTTTAAATAAATCAAAGTACACATAGCGAATCCAATAGTGGCTACAAACATCACTTATTTGCAACTGTGCGCGAAATAATACCTAAAAAAGGAACTCAAAACCCATCATCCCACTTTTTTTCCCCTTCCTTACTACATGCCTTGCTAAGAATGCAAGGTAGAATGGGTTTCAGTCAAAAGTTGAAATAACAAGGAACCAAATCCAAAATATTGGAAGGCAAGATCAAATAGGTAGTAGTTTAAATTCCGGAAATCCCCACATATTAATACACTTTACTTTAGAAGGAATAAAGTAATACCAAATTTACCTAATCACAACATGAAAATATCATAGCAAAATGTCATCTGTCGCTCCCCAATATATCAATGAAAGTATCTCCATAAGAAGACGATAGCCTCTTCATTTACAACCTCTTGGACATTACCAAAATAAATAATTACATCATCTCAAGCATTATTGGCTTCATCCTTCAACATTATATCAGCTTCGGATATCCTCAGAGTTTTTTCCTCAAACATCCTAGTGCTTAGCCGTGTAACATCTAAATCTTTCAACGCCTTTTGCAACAATACCCTCAATATTCCTATGCCTTGATGCCTGTCATCTCTAAAATCTAACACCAAACAAAACTAACCAAAGCCTCCCATTCACGGAAAATTAAATTTGCAACTACCTTTTATGTTCAAATCTACACTATTCACTACTACAATTAATCAACTCATCAAACTCCAGATTATCTTCTATATATTATAGGTAATGAAAATATTTAAATTACTGACTTTTTGTTTGACATGAAACACGTAAAAGCATAATGCAACCATCCCAATAAATAAAATTCAGAAAGAAACAAAAAATCCAACTGGTTCACATTTCAAGAATTTTGATGGTGAACTAATATGAATATAATAGCTTTGATACTTATTTGGATGATTCATATGTTTCTTGAAATTATTTTCTCATATGCAATCAGTTAGTCCAATTTTGTTACCAATAATTTAAATTTGAGTAAGTCAATTTGTCTCATTAATTTGTTTTTCATGCTTTTTAAATCGCTTACTTCTTACGAAAACCTCCATTGATCATCCCTATCAAGAGATCTTTTAATGATATTTACATCAGTCACATTAATGATAGAGAGGTCATATTATTAGTGTAGCACATTCCTAGAGGTAATTTAGTTTGCTCAGAACATCACATTGCTCCGCCCATATTATGCAACAGAAAGAAATATTAAGTTATTAAGTGACTGAACATCATTTTTGTCAAAGTTACAAAAACAGAGACGTCATACAAAGTAATTCTCGGTAAATGATTTTTGAGTCGCACCATTATTGTATATACCGAGTACAAACACATATTCCTTTTCTGACTTCTCCAAGACATTCTACTTAAGATATTTTTCAGAATAGATTTTAACAAAGTAACATGGTAATGAATCCGAAAAATAGCCAAGCTTCCTTATTTCGATATTCATACCTTCAACAACGAATCTTAACAATCAATTTTTTTCAAGCAATTTCTTTCCCAATTATTTGTGGAAAAGTAACTGAAAGAAAAGAAATAAAAAAATTTCAAAAGTTCCTAACTAAATGCAATGGAAACCTAATCCTTATAGTCACGAAACGGGAATCGTTGCCTTAGTACGTGCAAAACATTTGCCTCTTCTTCATCTCCTTACAATTTGGCAAGTTTCTGTAAACCTAAAATCATTATTAAATACATGATCTTCATAATTTCAAGGCCTTACAGAATCTTAGATAACATATAAACATAACTCAGTGAATAGAAGGCAGAAGGGGAAAAAGGAAAGGAGGATATTACTAAATCTTGAAAGAGAGAACTGAAACATATTATACTCACACTTGCTGAAGATCAAATAAACACGTACTGATCTTATTCCATATTTCTAGACACCACATTTTAAGGAGATAGACACAACCCATAACTCAATTATAATAGTGAATTCTAGAACTAAAAAACAAAATTGGCTCCATGATTCTTGATAGATGAATTAGTCATTCTTGATAGATGAATTACTCATTTAACAGAATGGTGGAAAACGCTAGTGATCTAAATTGAGACACTAACAATTGATTCAGCAAATAGCCAACCTTTTTCACTTTGGAACCAGTTTATCATATGAAAATTTATATTCACGTCAAATAAAATTAGACTGCATCCCCAAGAGTAACAATTAATCTGGTCGAGAAAGATAAACAACCACAATAAGGGCGTGACATCTAATATTCCAAGTTTTAATGTATTTTTCTTCCTAGAATTTTGTTTTCCATAATCCAAACATCATGGTTTAAAGAAATTAACAAACAAATAAACGATATTGAAAAAAACCCTTAAAACGTGTACTGACCATATGAGAATTTTTTTTGCCGGATTAGACGATATCAAAAGCGAATTTTTTAACCATGAACTGCAGATTTTCGCCTTTCCTCTCAGAATTTTCTGGTTTGGACTTTGGATTGTGCCTTGATAGAAAGATTTTTCCGGCCAAAAGTACTATACCCAAGCAAATAGTTACACGTCGTAATTTTCATGCTTTTTTCTATGGGATGGATCGACTTCTTTTTAATATTTGTGAAATATTCTTGACATTAGAAAATCAAGGAAATTTGATCTTTTGTTATCCTCATTTCTGTGGCATAAGAAAAGTCGAGGAAACCAAATCGGTAGAAAATATTTAAACAAAAAGAAACCTGTGTGGCCGATTCAACACAAAGAAGGGTGTACTTGAAGAAGAATCGAAGAAATGAACACTCTGAGTTGTTGCAGTTGAGACCTCAATATCAATTTTCCGCTGAGACGTAGAGAGGCAGACATAATTAGAGGGAAAAGGGAGATTCTTTACTACTAATCCAGTTTGTGTCACATAAATTTTTGAAGAATTCATATCATAGTATATGTAGAGGATTCAGAATAGACTTGTAGCCTTGAGAAATAACACATTCTTCAAATTGCACAAAGACGACCACATTCGAAAAACAACATTTACAATTTGATTACCTTTTGGACAGAGTAACTTTTGCTTTATAACTCAATTCGGTTCGTAAATTCATTTTTTTCTCGTCTCCCCGTCTCCGTAAGAACTCGTCGGTGATCTCCACATCTGTTGCGTCTCTTGTAATCCTCCTAAGCGGTCTTGTCTTTTGGTGGTGTCCTTTTGTGTTCCTCTTCTTAACTCTTAATCAATACATGCTGACCTTTCGTGTTCCTCTTCTCAACCCCTAACTAATATATATATGTTAAGTGTACTTATTTACCCTTAATTATAAGAGATTTTAGGGGTGTTTTAGTCCATAGAAAATTTGACAGAAATATTCGGCCTTTTAAGATAAGTTAGATTATATATGTGGGACACTCTATTACCAACTTTATGTACTTAAAATATTACTATTTTTTAATTATATATATCTAATGGGATCCACCACCTACAATCTTACAAATATAATATTATATATTCAGTTAAAATATTATATACATAAAATACTACTTCAAAACTACTCAACCAAACATAATCTCATTTCCAAACCTACATAAAACTCATTCTCATTCATTCATCCAAACATAATTCCAGTTTTCACATGAAAACCAATAAAAAAATCTCAAAATTCATTATTAAACACTAGAAACAGGAAATGGTCCATGGAAACATAACCATACAAGACCTGTGCAACCATACAAACAGTGCTCAGAATAATGTTTGAAATAATAAGAGTGATCCACCCACCTGCAACGACCATGTATCCAGCTGCGTGATCCCATATCTTTTCTCGATAACCTTTGTGAGGGAACCGTAAATATATTGCTCCATCTCCTCTAGACAAAGCACCATACTTCGCTTGGCTATCGATCCTAACAGGAGGTGCTTTAACACCAAGTTTCTATTAAGGAAAACAAAGTTAGGTGTTTTCACATAGTGGCACATGCATATCTAGAAATAAACAGAGAGTAGTACCTTTGCTATCAAGCTAGATAAGTCATGCAACGAATGTGCAGCTTCAAAAGATTCAAAGAAGGATGCTTCTTCAGGATTTTCAATAGCACTAACATGTACCTGAAAGGTCATAGAAAAGTGTAGGTATCAGGAAAAAGGTATTTGGAAGTCAAGGTTAAAGAAAAGTGTAAGTATCAGTAAAAAGGTATTTCGAAGTCAAGGTTAAAGAAATTCTGACCTTTGTTGGCGGGGAGCCATCTAAACTTTGCATGTATGTTCCAGCATCAACTTGGGCGAAAAATAGACAACCAGCTTTATCTTCGGAAATGCTCTGATCGCGTCTGGCGATAGATGCTAACGGAAGATTTGGACAGGCTAACACTCCAGTACAACTTTTCCTTCATCTAACAATGCTAATGCAGTAGCATATTGATCTCCTCTTAAAAAGCTGCAAATCCAAGCACTGGTAGTCAGTACTATGGCTTGTAAGACTTCTATTATACAATATAAATGCAGATTCCCAAATCCATAGTTCAGGGAGAGGAGATAGTTCAAACTTCCTCTCATTTGTACGTTCTCTCAACAACATTTTTCCACTAACTTTTAACCTTCAAATGTCACTCTAATCCTACAACTCCAGTTATCTTGTTTCCAAGATTTTTAAAACAAACCCACGCATGATCATAATATTTCAAGAGTGATTCAAGAATATGGCACAGCAAGTCCAGGTGTGTTGGTGTAGAAGTAACACAATATATTCTATATGTTGTATCAAATGAGTACAATGAGGCCACAATATATAGGCACCTAAAGAGTAAAAGCAAAAGTAATGAAGTCTGCAATGTGACTACCCACTATCTAGAGCTCACCAACACAAGACTCAAGACATAGGAAATATAATAAGACATAGTGCTCCAATAGCACAAGACTCAAGACATAGGAAATATAATAAGACATAGTGCTCCAATAGCACAAGGCTCAAGACATACTTTAACACCCACTTTAACACTCCCCCTCAAGTTGTAGCATATAGATCAAATGCTCCAAGCTTGTTACATATATATTCAATCCTAGGTCCTCTCAAAGATTTAGTGAGGACGTCGGCAAGCTGATCATTTGACCCAATGAATGTGGTAATGATATCTCCGGAGGCAACTCTCTCACGTACGAAGTGACAATCAACCTCAATATGTTTGGTCCTTTCGTGAAAAACAGGATTGGACGCAATGTGTAGGGCGGCCTGGTTATCACAAACCAACTTCATAGGACCAACTTTACAAACTTTGAGTTCTGTAAGGTGTTTTACCCATATTAGTTCACGCGTCCCAAGTGCCATTGCTCGGTATTCTGCCTCTGCACTTGATCGTGCAACCACAGTTTGTTTCTTACTTTTCCAAGACACAAGATTACCACCAAATAAAATACAATATCCTGATGTTGATCTTCTATCCCAAGCACATCCAGCCCAGTCTGTATCAGTATAACCAACAATTTCTGTATGACCATGATCCTTATACAATAAACCTTTACCTGGATTTCTTTTTACATATTTTAATATTCGGGTAGCTGCATCCCAATGACTTTCACATGGTTCTTGTAGAAATTGACTAACTACACTAACTGCAAATGAAATATCCGGACGGGTGACTGTTAAATAAAGCAGTTTGCCAACTAAACTTCGATACCTTCCTGGATCAGATAGAGGCTCCCCCTGTCCAGGAAGAAGTTTAACATTTGGATCCATGGGTGTGTCAACAGCTTACAATTTTCCATACATACTTCCTTAAGTATATCCAAAGCATATTTTCGTTGAGAAACATAGATGCCTTGTTTGGATTGAGCAACTTCTATGCCAAGAAAATACTTCAATTTGCCAAGATCTTTAGTCTCAAAGTGCTGGAACAAATGCTTCTTAAGCAGGTTTATTCCATCGGTATCATCCCCTGTGATAACAATGTCATCAACATAAACCACAAGATATATATTTTTCCCTGCTAATTGCCTATAGAAGACAAAGTGGTCAACCTTGCTTTGAACCATGCCAAACTGTTGAACAACCCCACTAAACCTCCCAAACCAAGCACGAGGAGATTGCTTCAAACCATAAAGAGAGCGTTTGAGGCGACATACCAAATTGGCTTTTGTTCTAGCTATAAAGCCAGGAGGTTGTTCCATGTACACCTCTTCTTCCAAATCACCATGTAGGAGGCATTCTTGATATCAATTGATACTGAACGCCAATGACAATTTGCGGCTATTGAAAGAAAAAGACGTCATAAGCAATTTTGGCTTTGGAGAGAAAGTATCGTGTAATCAATACCAAATACTTGTGTGTATCCTTTAGCAACAAGTCGTGCTTTAAGCTTATTTACTTTTCCATCTGGGCCAACCTTCACATTATAAACCCATCGACAACCAACCACACTTTTTCTGGCGGTAAAGTCTAAATCCCAAGTTCTGAAGAGTGAAGCGCTTCCATTTCGTCGTCATAGCCCGTCTCCAACCTGGGGTGTGTTAGTCTTCATTGACATTTTTAGGTATAGAAATAGAAGACAATTTGGTAATGAAAGCACAATATGATGGAGAAAGACGCTTATGTGAAAGAAAATTATAAATAGGATAAAGATTGCGAGTGGACCTTGTACCTATTTGTGCAATGGGAGAATTAGGTGCGGGTTCTCGACCGAGCCAAGAGATGACGATGGCATGGAATATGAGTCACCGTGGATATTCATTTTCTTGAGGATTGGGAAATTCACGATTGCGTCGTTGGTAAGTGTATGGGAATGGCGAAATAGTTCTTTGTTCTTGAGTTGTAGGTAAATGCACTGTTCTTTTCGAGGCCTGATATGAGGTAAATGCTCAAAGATAGGAGTAGGAAGAATCTACTGTAGTTTGGTAGATTCTCCCATGAAGTCGACTTCGTCAATGGACATGGAAGAAGAGAAAGGTGTAGACTCAAAGAAAGTAACATCAAAAGAGATGTAGAAACAATGTGTTTTAGACAATAACACTTTGAAGCCTTTTTGAAAACGAGTATCCAATGAAAATACACTTTCTTTGCGCTTGGCATCGAGTTTATCTCGCCGGGCGTATCATGGACAAAACATGTACATCCAAAGACTCGTAATGGAAGCATGGAGAGTTTCTTGTGGGAGTAAGATATTAAGAGGAATCTTTCCTTGTAAAATGAAGAAGGCATGCGATTAATAAGGTAACATGAGTGAAGAATAGCATCCCCCATAATTTCTTAGGAACTTATGATGAATGAGTAATGTGCGGGCCGTGTCAACAAGATGCCGATTCTTCCGTTCAAAGCAACTCCATTTTGTTGAGGAGTCTAGCACATGAAGATTCATGTAGTATTCCATGTGCGTAAAAGAAAGTTATAAATGGGTCCGAAAAATACTCTTTTGCGTTATCACTGCGTAAGGTCTTCACAGAGATTCCAAACTGATTTTTTATTTCATTATAGAATTTTTGGAATACATCAAACAACTCAAAACGGTTTTTCATCAAAAAGACCCAAGTACAACGAGAAAATCATCGATAAAGGTAACAAAATACTTAGAGCCTGAAACAGATGAGACACGACATGGCCCCCAAACGTCAGTATTGTTGAGATATTATAATATATATATAGATTAGTGCCTTAACTTTAGGGTAGTGCCCTATTTTGGGGGTTTATGTTTTCTTTCTTTTCCTTATTTTATGGGATGATTAGAGTAGTCTTTTGCCTATATAATGTTGTATTTCCTTCATGTTTTAATACAAGAGAAAGAAAATCAGTTTCATATGGTATCATAGAGCAAGGTTCCCAAATCCTATTTTTTTTAAATCCCAGTTTCCAGATTCTAATTTCCAGAAATCCCAGTTCAGTTTCCAGGTTCCATTTTCAGGAACATTAAGTTTTCAGTTCCCTTTTTGTTCTGATCGGAATCACTGTTCACGGCGACTGTTCACGGCGTTACTGTTCAAAAATACTGTTCACGACAGTACTGTTCACGAAACACTGTTCATTCCAGAATCACTGTTTACACCCCCCAGAAAAATATTGTTCTACCCGAAAATACTATTCTGCCGGAAAATATTATTTACGCCGGAAAACACTGTTCACGTCCAGTTATTTAAGTCCTAATGGTTGATTCGTCTTTCAAAACGGATGTCGTCTCGTTCGTCTTTCAAGGGTCCACAACCATTACAACCGACATATTGAATGGTACAAACTTCGAAATCTAATTGTGAGTTTGTTTTATCTCCCGATGAATATCTGAGTATTATTTATCAAGTGCACCAACAGTGATCTGTAAGTCAGCGCTACGATAATCTAGAGGGGGTGAATAGATTATCTCCATCTTTCGATTTCGCCCTCTTTTTAAACCGAATGCTCAAACAAAATAATGAAGGTGCGGAATGTAAACAACACACGTCGATTTAAAGAGGTTCAACCCACCTAGGGCCTAATCCTCTACCACCCCAAAGATATCAGGGATGGATTTCGAAAAGAAAAAGAATTTTATTAATTACCAAAATTAATACAAATTCAACTTACAACACCAAGAAGAGCACCATACTCTTCTTCAACAACACCTTTGGAGATTACCACAATCTCCTTTGAAGATCACCACAATCCTCAACGGCACCTTGCGAAGATCACCACAATCTTCCGACTTGAAGAGCACCGAACTCTCCAACACCACCTTTGGAGATTACCACAATCTCCTTTTGAAGATTACCACAATCTTCCTTCAACGGCACCTTTGAAGATCACCACAATCTTCAATCTTGAAGAATACCAAATTCTTCAACACCTCAAGAGCACCACACTCTTGAAACACCTATCACCTAGATCACCCAAGTGTATTCTTACCACAAGAATACTCACAAGGATATCTTGTGTTTGGTTGATGAATTACAATCAAGATTACACTTTGAAAAATATTACAACTCAAAAGTGCAAGTGTAATCAAGAATGAAAGCTCAGACCTCAAGATGTGAAAGTGATAAGATTTAAGGCTATTACAACAAGAATGTTGAAATGAATAACAAAGATTATGTGCTTGTGATATCTCTTGTTGTTTGTATCAAGTCTTGTGTTTGATCCTCAAGCTTTCATCTATTTATAGGAGAGCCTTCAAATTTGAATTCCAACATAGGCTCCTCCAAAGGCTCCTCCAAAGGCTCCTCCAACATAGGCTCCTTCATGGGCTCCTCCATGTTTTCTTTTGTCTACAAATAAGACAAAGAGATTAAAATAAATATGGTTGTCTCATAAGGATACAAAAATCAGATTATAGAACAATCCCACATTTTAAGGAAGAATGGTCTCACTGACGGTTATATTTTGTTTTGTCAAACTAAAGAGCGCCGGCCGCACGTGAAATAGAGTTTGAAACATATAGCACCAAATTAACAGGGGCGGCCGGTCGAAGGGCACCTCGGCCGGTCGAGCCTATGTGCGACGGCCAGATTGAACAATTTTGAGAGTTCTCAAGTTTCATTTCACGAAACTTGTTCCCCTGTGCACGTCGCCACGAGTCCTGGTCGACCTCCTCAATGACAAGTTGTCCGATTTTTATCAAAAATAAACCTCAAGAAATACTCCAAAAATTCGTAAAAACATTTTAAACCGATTGGGAGTATTTAGGACAACATTAGAAATATAGTTTTGAAGAAATAAAACATTTACACAAAAAGTGTTGTCCGATATAAATTCCAATAAATACTCCAAAAATAGTAGAAACATTTTAGATCAATTGGGAGTATTAGGACAACATAGTTTCAATGTAAGAACCCATTGACTTAAAAGCATTAAATACGTTGTCCAATTTTATATCGAAAATAAACTTGATGAAATACTCCGAAAAATATTAAAACCCTTTTAAATCATTTAGGAGTATTTGGACAACCTTTAAAAACATTGTTTTGGTGTAAAATCAAAATCATCAAAATCATGATAAAACCATTTATCAAACAATCTCCCCCTTTTTGATGATTACAAACCAAAACAATTTTAACGAGGTCGATTTTGAAAACAAAATAATTTTACCGGTTAAAGAGAACTATCCGTTGTGAGCGACAACATTCCATGCAATAAAAACACAAGGATGGGAGTAGAGATATTCAAACATATATAGCAAATGCTCCCCTATCATCAACATGCACAACAACGATTATATAGAAGCAACTTAAACATAAGCTAAAATATTAGCTTTTCGATATTGAGCTTAAGTATCAAAAACTAAAAAAGCTCCCCCTGTCAAAGATACATCATTAGAACCGTATATGAGTCCATACTACAACCAATGGACCATGATTCATACATAACCATAATGCACCAAGTGGACTAAATATGATCCACAACTTATGGCTTTATGAAGCCATAGCTTATAGCTTCTTTTCGTTAAGCTTATCTTAGCTTTTATGAGCTAATGAGCTTATAACTGTTTCTTCATGTTTCTCCCCTTTGGAATCATCAAAAGAATGTTAGCACGATAAATACATCATATATTCATATCAAAGTGCGTAACTAATCCGATGTATCGAGCTATTTGAACATTGAGACTTATTAAACCAAATAGAAGGGAAAAGTCGAATCATACGACTTGTAGAAGCTTATGAAAACTCATTTGATAAGCAAAACATGATCTCTATAAATATATAAGACTTTTGAAATCGAGAGAATCATGTAGGTGATGAATTGAAACATTTTATCGAACAACGGCAAGGCCAAAATTAGAAAATGATATATATAGCACTTTGTAAATGAAATCAAGCCAAGTTTTTCATCACCAAATACAATATAACAAATATCATTCATCAACAATCAATAAGCTCATCACAAACATATATGAATTACATCAAGAAAAATACATATAAGCCACAAACTCGAGGTTCAACCCAATTGAGCTAAAGATAGTGAAATTCTTACCATTCAATCGGTAAAAGTCGAGCAATGATGATGATAACCGAGCTAGATAATCCCCAAGATATATAATTTATGCAACAAAACACATTTGAAGTGAATTGTGTGTGAAAATGACAAAGGGGACGAAAAATGAACAAAAGAGCCAAAATGGCTAAGTACGGAAAATGAAGCATTTTAACCAAAAAATCCGGCGACTGACAGGTCATGGGCAAGAGCGGCCGTCGGCAGTGGGCGGCCGCCCTCATTTTGCCTGGTTGCTTATTTGTTCGTTGATTTGCAAAAATCCGATTTTGATCGTAAATCCGATTTTACCCTAAGTTTTAAAAACGCAAAATGCAAACATAGACCTCATTCAATATACATTATGTCATAATCAAGCTCGAAATGAGGTAAAATACTCGGCGATCAAAAAGTCCGCGAGTTATCCTTGAGACGGAATTAAACACATCTTAAGTTTTTGTTAAAAATCACAATCCCTTAAAATATATCGAATCTCAATATGTTTAGTTCGATTATGACGAACAAATTTTGAATACGAATAACCGTATAATAGATACCAAACTTGTTATCCCGAAAAAAAAAATAAGAACGTTTTAAAGCTTTGGATACAACAAGTCATAAGAAGAAGTGCACTTAAATATTTGAAAATTTCTTTTAATGGCACTTTAATGAGATTCGTTGGGATAGTTTTGAAGTCGAGCATATAGGCATAAAGGCGTATGGAATGTCGAGTCTATAGGAATAATACAAGAAAACATACCTCGAATTTGTTTGTCGGCCGATATGTCTTTCTTAACCTTTGTCAATCTTTAGCCATAGAGGTTGAGATGGTTCTTCTTCCTTTAATGCTTAACTCCTTCAAGAGTTCTTATATAACCATCTTCTTGGCATCGAATAATTTGTAGTCCAAGCAAGAAATTGAGCTCCCCCATCATTCTCGTCTCAAGCTCACCTAGTATCAACTTAGAAAAACATATCTTGCACAAATATTCATTAGTAGCACCATAAATATTATCAACAAAAATTTGCACAAGTAAACAACTGCCCTTTTTCAAAACAAAAGTGTAGTATCAACTTTACCTTTTGTAAAATCATTTTGCAAAAATAGCTAAGTCTATTAATCGTCTGAGGCCTTTTATAAAAATCATTTGGCCTAAAATTTTAAACTCCGATAGACTTATATTTGAATAAAACCATTTAGAAAGTTGGATTTAACATCCATTTGGTAAAACTTGAAATTTTCTTTAAAACAAGAATGGGCAAGTAAAATGCAAATAGCTACTAAATGTCTTTATGAGTGCAAATGTTACAATAAAATTAATTACCTTCTTCTTGAAAATACCTTCGAGCTACTAACCTCGCCTTAGTTCGACCAATGTTGCCTTGGTCATCGAGTTTGTTAGGAATACCTTTTTGTCTTCTTCATCACTATCATCATAGGGCATCCAATTGATCTAAGGTGTTCATAATAGAACATTTACATCCAAATATTTTGAGGTAATTTTCTTTTCTACACAACTCAACAAACTCATTAAAGGCATTTCTCATATAAGCAAGAAAAATAGCCTTGAGTGTAATAACATGCCTCAATTGTCAACGACAAAAATATCTTGCAAAAGAGCATAGTAGTAAGAGACACTATATATATATAGATCATGAAGCAAGAAATACATACTTGACATTTAGAATATCATCAAGAATCTAATAAATCATGCAAGTTCAAATAAGCTTAAGAAAGCTATAAAATGTCTCTTTTGAAATTTGAAAATCCGGTAGCATATAATTGAGACCTCATTTAAAAGAAGCATCAAAAGTTGACAAAACAAATATGTGAAATCAAATATCGAATAGTGCTTTCAAAAAAATCTAAAAATCCTCTTAATGGCACTTGTATGAAACGCTATTTATGAAAAAAAAGCACATAGGCACATGGCAATACATATATCAGTCTATAAGAGTAAGAATAACACAAGTAAACGCACTCGATAATTTATGCCTTTCTTGACAAAATGGCCATTTGTGAAAGTATGTAAATCTACACAATTCTTAAGACAAATCTCTAAAGACAAATCATAATGAAAAAAGTGTAAAGCAAGAGATATCACAAGTAAGCTCATGCCATAAAAATCCATAAGAGATGATAATACACTTTAGTCTACAAAAATGCACAAGAGTTTTAAAAACATCATATAAGGTCTTCTTTTCAAAAATTTTAACAATACAAATAAGTTTTGAAGACCTTAATTTAAATACATGAAAACTCATTTTGCAATTAAGACACAAATAAAAACATGCATAGAAATAAGATAAAATGCATATTTAAATGGGGAGATACGGATTACCAATTACGCCATTTCCATGGGTTGTGCCGTTCCCATTGTTGATGATATCTTCCTTTCGAGAAGTCACTTTGTTGATGATGACTTCTTTGATTACTCCATTTCGAGGTTTGTTGCCTTCCCATTGTTGAAAGTCTCTTCTTCTTTGAAAATCATCTTGTTGATGATGTCTTTGCCATTTCAAGGATTGTGTTCTTCCCATTTTTGATTATATCCTTTTCTTGGAAATGGCTTTGTTGAGAGTAGTTTCTCCTTCTTTGATCAAATGAAACGTTCATTTGATGTTTTCTTAGTGGCACAAATTTTCTCCGATTTTGCTTTGCGGGTACCTAATAGCACATTGTTTTGTGGTACCTCATATGTTCGGGGTCCTTTAAGATTAGCTTTGAGACTTTTAGGTCTCCAACAATATTTAGAGCTATTATTTACCGACAAGAATTAGTAGTATGACCCTTTTTGCCACAATAAAAACAAGTAATAATTCTAGGAGCATAATGACCAATATGCATAGTGACTTGATCCTTTTTCATATGATTAACAACATTAGCTTATGATCAAGTCCTTTATCACAATTATGAATATCAACAATATTTTTATTGGTACTCAAGTTGGATTTTAATAAATCCTTTTTCATGCAATCAATATTCTCAACAAGAGTACTATTTTCTTTTCAAGGTTTCTAACCTTGTCAAGTGTGGTGGTGTGAGCACATGATAGTAATTCATAAGAAGTAAATAAACTATCCTTATCATTTTTTCAAAATATTGAATTCCTTTTTCAAATTTTTGTATCTAACAAGTAAGCTTTGGAATTCACTTTGAAGTTCATCATAATCATTTTGTAAATCACTATAATCATTTTGAATGACAATATCATAGGAAGTAGAGGGTTTAAGACATACCTCATTTTCTTCATTGATGCCCATAAAACAATATTCAACTTCTTCATAATTGGAAGTTGTAGGGAGGCTTATTCTTTAGATTTGAGCTTGTATGATCTTGAGAAGTAGATGCTTTTGTTTGACTCCTTTCATTTGCAAATACTCCATAGATGGCTTCTAATTTTTGCCATACTTCATGTGCCGACTTTATTCCTACAATATGTTCATATTCTAAATTAGTAAATGAACAATACAAAATATTTAAAGCTTACCGTTTAAGGAGATGATTTTCTTTTCTTCATCATTGAGCTTTTTGAAGCCTTTTGAGGTGTATGGTGTATCTTTCGTCGGAATGGATTCTTCATTAATGACGGTGTTCCAAATGTCGAACCCGCAACCTTGTAGATAGCATTCCATTCTTTCTTTCCAAAAATTAAAATTTTTGGAATCAAATAGTGGTGGCTTGGTGGTGGAGGTGGGATAGATGAGCTTCGTTCGTAGCGTCGATCGTTTCTCTTCACTCGCGATGTGAAACGAGCTTGCCAAAGAGTTTGGCTCGATACCACTTGTAAGTCAAGCGCTACGATAATCTAGGGGGTGAATAGATTATCTCCATCTTTTCGATTTCGCCCTCTTTTTAAACCGAATGCTCAAACAAAATAATGAAGGTGCGGAATGTAAACAACACACGTCGATTTAAAGAGGTTCAACCCACCTAGGGCCTAATCTCTACCACCCCAAAGATATCCAGGGATGGATTTCGAAAAGAAAAAGAATTTTATTAATTACCAAAATTAATACAAATTCAACTTACAACACCTCAAGAAGAGCACCATACTCTTCTTCAACAACACCTTTGGAGATTACCACAATCTCTCCCTTTGAAGATCACCACAATCCTCAACGGCACCTTGCGAAGATCACCACAATCTTCCGACTTGAAGAGCACCGAACTCTCCAACACCACCTTTGGAGATTACCACAATCTCCTTTTGAAGATTACCACAATCTTCCTTCAACGGCACCTTTGAAGATCACCACAATCTTCAATCTTGAAGAATACCAAATTCTTCAACACCTCAAGAGCACCACACTTGAAACACCTATCACCTAGATCACCCAAGTGTATTCTTACCACAAGAATACTCACAAGGATATCTTGTGTTTGGTTGATGAATTACAATCAAGATTACACTTTGAAAAATATTACAACTCAAAAGTGCAAGTGTAATCAAGAATGAAAGCCAGACCTCAAGATGTGAAAGTGATAGATCTTTTTTATTACAACAAGAATGTTGAAATGAATAACAAAGATTATGTGCTTGTGATATCTCTTGTTGTTTGTATCAAGTCTTGTGTTTGATCCCTCAAGCTTTCATCTATTTATAGGAGAGCCTTCAAATTTGAATTCCAACATAGGCTCCTCCAAAGGCTCCTCCAAAGGCTCCTCCAACATAGGCTCCTTCATGGGCTCCTCCATGTTTTCTTTTGTCTACAAATAAGACAAAGAGATTAAAATAAATATGGTTGTCTCATAAGGATACAAAAATCGATTATAGAACAATCCCACATTTTAAGGAAGAATGGTCTCACGCACAACGGTTATATTTTGGTCATCAAACTAAAGGCGGCAACGGCCGCACGTAAATAGAGTTTGAAACATATAAAGCACCAAATTAACACAGGGGCGGCGGTCGAAGGGCACCTCGGCCGGTCGAGCCTATATGTGCGGCCAGTTGACCGAACAATTTTGAGAGTTCTCAAGTTTCATTTCACGAAACTTGTTCCAGTGCGATCGCTCGCCAGGTCGACCTGGCCGACCTCCTCAATGACAAGTTGTCCGATTTTTATCAAAAATAAACCTCAAGAAATACTCCAAAAAATTCGTAAAAACATTTTAAACCGATTGGGAGTATTTAGGACAACATTAGAAATATAGTTTTGAAGAAATAAAACATTTACACAAAAAGTGTTGTCCGATATAAATTCAATAAATACTCCAAAAATAGTAGAAACATTTTAGATCAATTGGGAGTATTAGGACAACATAGTTTCAATGTAAGAACCGTTGACTTAAAAGCATTAAATACGTTGTCCAATTTTATATCGAAAATAAACTTGATGAAATACTCCGAAAAATATTAAAACCCTTTTAAATCATTTAGGAGTATTTGGACAACCTTTAAAAACATTGTTTTGGTGTAAAATCAAAATCATCAAAATCATGATAAAACCATTTATCAAACACAGTCACCCTCTACTATAGCTCACACTCATAATTCTAAGGTTTGTCTCTCTCACTCTACACCAATGGGATGGGTTTTAGATTTAAGGTGCTTCCGATCATGTGACCGTAATTCCTCTGTTTTCTCGTAAATATCACAAACCAAATTTCCCCATTATGTTTCATTGCGAGATGGGTCTAAAATCCAGGCCATCGAGTTGGGCGGGTTTCAACTCCTCAATTCCATTGAGTTGATCTTATTGGTTCCTAATTGTCCTTTTAATTTGATATCCATAAGTAAATTAACTCGTTCCTTAAATTGTACCATAACTTTCACTTCTGATTCTTTTTTGATGCAAGATCGAAGTACGGGGCAAACGATTGGTGCAGGATCTGAATCTCGTGGTCTCTACTACCTTCAAGCAACAAATTCCACTCTATGTGCCACTAGTGTATCTCCTGATCTTCTTCATCGTCGTTTGGGTCACCCGAGTCTACCCAAGTTAAAAACAATGGTACCCGGTCTTTCACACTGGAATCTTTAAATTGTGAGTCTTGTCAATTAGCAAACATGTTCGAGCCTCTTTTTCTAATCGTATTAATAATGAGCTTCATCTCTCTTTGATATTGTTCATTCGATGTTTGGGGTCCGAGTCGTGGTTCGCGTCTATACTAGGTTATCGGTATTATGTCACTTTCATTGATGATTTCTCTCGGTGTACTTGGGTATTTCTAATGAAAGATCGTTCGAGTTGTTTGGTATTTTTGAAACTTTTTGCTCGAGGAAATTAAGACTAATTTGGTAAAATGATTAGGTGTCTTGCGTAGTGATAATGCAAAAGAATATTTCTCGACCGTTTCAACTCCTTTACACGCGTTCAAGCGGCATTATACATCATCATTGTCCTCATACTCCTCAACAAAATGGGGTAGCCGAACGAAAACATGACACATTGTTCATTTCCGCACCTTGTTGCTTTATGCCAATGCACCTTTAAAGTTTTGGGGTGATGCTATCCTCGATCGCCACTTATTTGATAAATCGAATGCCATCCTCTGTGTTGAATGGTCGGGTTCCTACTCTATTTTGCACCCTACAGCCCATTTTGTATATGTTGTTTCCCCCTCGTATTTTTGGTTGTACTTGTTTTATTCATGACTATATCTCCTAGTCGTGATAAATTGTCCGCTTTCGATCTATCAAGTGCATTTTTTTGGTTACTCCGTTCTCGGAAAGGGTTACCGCTACTCACCTCCTACAAATCGTTTCTACATTTCCGCCGATGTTACTTTCTTCGAAGACATATCATACTTTTGCCGCAACTACTATCCCTTCTCATGACTTGGATCAGGTTTTGCCTATACCCTACTTAGCGTTTCCTCAACCAACTCCTGCGCCTTCTGTTTCCCCAGCATTGCCAGATGCTCCACCATCTTCACCGCAATCTCCTCCTACTATTAATCGATTTGGCATTACTTATGAAAGACGGTCCGAGCCACGAGCTTCAGATCCTGTTCCAGAGGTCTCTCTCCCTGCACCCGATCCGCCTGTTTCACCCGATTTGCCTATCGCCATCCGCAAAGGTATACGATCTACCCGTAACCCTTATCCTATCTACAATTTTTTATCCTACCATCGTTTGTCTCCTACATATTATGCTTTTGTTTCTACACTCTCTTCTATTTCTATTCCTAAGACAGTTTCCGAAGCACTATCCCATCCAGGATGGAAACAAGCCATGATTGATGAAATGTCAGCTTTGGATTGCAACCATACTTGGCAGCTTGTTCCTCTTCCTTCTGGAAAATCTGTTGTTGGTTGTCGTTGGGTGTTTAATGTTAAAATCGGCCCTGATGGACAAGTTGATCGCTTGAAAGCTCTTGTGGTAGCCAAAGGATATACACAAGTCCATGGTCGGGATTACTGCGATACTTTTTCTCTGTTGCAAAGATGTCCTCGTTCGTTTATTCCTCGCTATGGCCGCTTATGAAACATTGGCCCCTCTTTCGATTAGATATCAAAAATGCCTTTTTGCATGGTGACTTGGAGGAGGAGATTTATATGGAGCAACCCCGGGTTTGTTGCTCAGGGGGAGTATGGTTTGGTATGCAAGTTACAGAAGTCTTTATATGGTTTGAAACAATCACCTCGGGCTTGGTTTGGCCGATTCAGCAAAGTTCTTCAACAATTTGAGATGATCCGCTGTGAAGGAGATCATTCTGTCTTCTTTCGATGCTCCTCGGCAAATAGATATATCTACCTGTGGTCATGTTGATGACATTGTAATTATCTGGCGATGATTGTGAAGGTATCAAGCGCATTAAAACAACACTTATTTGACAATTTTCAAACGAAGGACCAGGTCCTCTTCGTTCTTCCTTGGGATTGAAGTAGCTCAATCAAAGTCGGTATTGCTATTTCTCAAAGGAAATATGCTCTTGATATCCTAGAAGAAACGGGTCTTATGCGATTGTAAACCGGTTTCTACTCCAATGGATCCCAATGTAAAACTCCTTCCTAATCAGGGGGAGCCCTATCATGATACGGGAAGATACCGAAGACTAGTTGGGAAACTGAATTATCTCACCATGACTAGACCAGACATATCTTTTCCAGTAAGTATAGTAAGTCGGTTTCTCAACTCTCCTTGTGATAGCCACTGGAATGCAGTTATTCGAATTGTCAAATACATTAAAGGGTCACCAGGAAAAGGACTTGTTTTCACTGATAGAGGCCACACTAATATCATTGGGTATTCGGGATCTTTGATTGGGCGGGAGATGAGAATGATCAAGATCTACAGTTCTTCAGTATATTCATAGGAGGAAACATGATTTCATGGAAGAGCAAGAAGCAAACAGTTGTTGCTCGGTCAATACTCGGAAGCCGAAAGTATCGGGTATGGCTCATGCAACATGTGAGCTTTTGTGGGTGAAACATTTATTGCAAGAATTACATTTTTGTGATGTTGGTTCTATGGAGCTCGTGTGTGATAATCGATCGACTTTGCATCTCTCATCCAATCCTGTTTTTTCATGAGAGGACGAAACATATAGAAGTTGATTGCCATTTCCTTAGAGAAAAGATTATCTCTGGAATCATCAAGACCTCATTTGTCAACTCTAGAGATCAACTTGCTGACATATTTACTAAATCTCTACGGGGTCCTCGGATAACTTATATATGTGACAAGATGGATGCATATGATGTATATGCTCCACCTTGAGGGGGAGTGTTGAGATATTATAATATATATATAGATTAGTGCCTTAACTTTAGGGTAGTGCCCTATTTTGGGGGTTTATGTTTTCTTTCTTTTCCTTATTTTATGGGATGATTAGAGTAGTCTTTTGCCTATATAATGTTGTATTTCCTTCATGTTTTAATACAAGAGAAAGAAAATCAGTTTCATAAGTATGAACCAAAGAAAAAGGTGTGGTAACTCGCCTCTCCAGTTTACTAGGACACGATGATCTTGAATGTTTCCCTAGTTGGCATAACTCACATTCAATAGACTTTAATTTTGATGAACCAGGAATGAGTTGTTGTAGTTTACTGAGGCTTGGATGACCCAAGCGGTAATGGTCAAGAAGGGGTGAATTAGTGGCAGTGCAAACAATGTTGGTGTTGGTGAAGCAAAGAAGGTGATAAAGTCCTTGCGATTCATATCCCGTACCAATCGTCTCCCTCGTCCGTCGGTCCTGAACAACCACAGAATTAGAAGAGAATGTTACAAAACAATTAAGGGAATGAGTAAGCTGATGAATTGAAATCAAGTTGAAGGGGCATTCGGGAATATACAAAACATTAGATAATGATAAAGAGGAAATGGTGACTTTTCCAATGCCTTTAGCAACTCCTTTTGATCCATCACCAAATGTAACATAGGGAAGTGATTTTGAGTAGGAAATATGGGAGAAAAGGGAAGCGTTACCAGAAATATGGTCGGTGGCTCCAGAGTCAAAAACCCAAACAGAGTTGGATTGTGGAGCAGGAACAGTATGAGAGGTGTCAGGAAAAATTGTGGTCCGAGCTTCTTTTAGTTGTAAAAACTCCTCGTACTCGGCTTTCGAGATGGCATGTGTACTTGAGTCCGTATTAACTAAACTTTCGTTTTAGATCGAGCAATACTAACCCAGGTGGTGTGGTTTTCCATGAAGCTTCCAACATTCTTGGTGTGTGTCTGGTTTGTGACAAAAATCACAAAAACGAAAAGGGCCACGCCCTCCGCCTCGTCCACCACGTCCACCTCGATTTCCCCTCGGCCTCTTCCTCTATTATTATCATGACGACTTTGAGATTGAGAGGCAAGAGCAGAGTGTTCTATTATGGAGGATGAAGTGTTTTCTTTGGAAACAAAAGAGACTGAAGAAAGCCTCTTAAACATCTCTTGGGTAGTTGGGATGGATCCATCACCGAGAATTCCATTACGAACTTGTTCAAATTCTCAGTTCAAGTTTTGCAAGAGAAAAGACAACAAAGAACTTGTATCGTTGAGCTAATTGTTCCGTCGGTGAACCACCACGTATAAGCTTATTGAATTGACCATAAGCCTCGAATCTTTCTAGAAAATTTTCCATTGATATCTCGACTTTTTAATCTTGAACATTTCACCGACAACATAGTAAAAACGGGAGATATCATTTGTGTACAATGCTTGAGCTTGTTTCATCTTGAAAAACATGTTTTGAAGGGCGAAACATAGGAATTAAGTCGAGGAAAGTGATTGCCAAAGTAGATCGCAAAGTTGGGCATCAACCCTTTCCCAAACATCTTTTTCATGTTGGATGTTAATAGCTTCGTAGTCAAATGATCAACTACACTTGACCCATAAACCATAATTCCACAGCGGAAGACCAATCTTGATAATTTTGGGACCCAATTAATTTTTCATTGGTAATAACTAAATTACGATAAGTTTGGAACATAAATCTTGGATCAGGAAGTAGGTGTACTTTTAGTGTTTAAAACTTCATCTTCGAGGCATGGTTCTTTGGAAAATGCTAAGATACACGAGATAAGGGTAAAATAGAGGAGAGACAAGCAGAATGGAGAATTTGACTGTAAAAAAAAAAATCAGTTTTGTGAAGATGGCAGTCCACGGTGCCTGATTGAAAAAAAAAAAACAGAATGAACAGTGACGTTACTGTTCACTATTCAGATTACTGTCTGAAAAAAAGAAAAAGAATCAGGCCCCAAGAAAGAGGCTCTGATGCCATGTAGAAGTAACACAATATATTCTATATGTTGTATCAAATGAGTACAATGAGGCCACAATATATAGGCACCTAAAGAGTAAAAGCAAAAGTAATGAAGTCTGCAATGTGACTACCCACTATCTAGAGCCCACCAACACAAGACTCAAGACATAGGAAATATAATAAGACATAGTGCTCCAACAGCACAAGGCTCAAGACATACTTTAGCACCCACTTTAACAGTTGGCAAACATAAACTGGGATCAATAAAACTCATGAAGCATTAGTAATAGGAAGAATGGTACACCATGTGTTTCAAGGTATTACATGGTTGACATAGCATAACTATCATTAGGTACATATCGAGGAATTTTGGTTAGAGATGTGATTTTCCTTGGGCAATATAAAAAAAAATTCTAAACAAAAGTGTATGGTTCAAAAAGCTGAAGTTATCAATGAAGTTTGTATTTTGTAAGCATTGAGAGTGTGGCTATTGTTAGAAAATAATGGACAAATGAGATTAAACAAAGACACTTCATAAAACCTGTGTTATTAAAATTACTAATTCACCTAAACATTAATTTCTCTTTGTTCCTGACAGTTCCCCCAATTTAAAGAATACTATGGGAATTTGATGTTCCAAGAGAAGTCAAGGCTTATGGATGTTGTTTATAGGTCATGTTAACTGGAATAGCCTGCTCTAGGTATAAGTGGGGCCAAGGATTAACACAATCATTGAATTTCATATCTCTAATAATAGGATGTCCAATTTATATGGAAGAGTAAAACAACATGCGTGAAAATAATTGAAGGTCCAAATTTTCATAATCCATTTGTGAAGGGACTATTCACATATCAATAGAAAATAGTATTGCATCCATGGATCAAGTATCAATCGCCAGGTCGAACCTACATACTTACCCTTTGGTTCCATCAATCGGATCCAAAACCCAATGGAACCATGTGGACCCCTTCAGATTTTCCTTTGTCAATGGCTATAAGCACATCTTCGTCAGACATAGGTGATATATCACTCATTCCATGACTAGCAAGTGTCTCATTCACGAGTTTCGTTATGCGATACAGTGTTTCTCTAGATTCTTCTTTACGAAGGTCTTCAGAGTCCTAAAATACTTAAACAATCTTATTGCCCGCTCAAACAGAAAACAACACACAACAACCACCTTTAATGACACAAAGGGATTGGAAAATTTACTCAAGAAAGGGGGAAAAGAAATAGAGAGAGATCAAGAGGAAAAAAGAGAGAGGCTAATCGATAAAATGAAAATGAAATGGAAAGCCTCAGTAGACCACACCAACAGAATAATAAGCTGACAAATCTAAATTGTTACAACCACCAGTTGAAACCAGTGAGTTCTATGAATACCTCTTCAGCTACTAATGAAAATGGAATTGATGGCAACTCTTTCTCCAAAATAAAGCTAACAAGGGCTTGTGAACCTGCAGAATAAATACAAGTTCAATTTAAATTCAAATTCTGATATATTAAATGCATGACAACATACAAGCAAAAAGTGATTAAAAATCATACAAACGAACTAAATGCTTCAGTTTCCAAAGTAGTTTAGGCAGAAGTATGCAACACCCTACAACAACTGATTTTTCTTCAAAATAAACAATGCTATAAAAATTTTAATGACAACTGACCCTCAGCCTTGTACTTGTTATATAACAATGCAACATGGTTGTCTCATTGTCGTCCATGCTACATACTGCTATGTGGTCTTGGAATGTGACGGAAAACAACCCACTTAAATGTTTCTGATTGATTTTCGCTTAAGACACTACAAAACTCACATGTATCAAAGAGAGAGCTAGAGGAAGGAAAAGTGAATCCCACAAAGAATGATTACATGCCGCCCATTTTACATATTCTCAGGTGGGATGCCTTGACATCCATAGGCCAGACAAATAAAGTAGGTTAGTTATCTTAAGTAAGTACAAGAGACCATCATTTGGTTCTCTCTATGTTTGCTTAAACATATGTCTTCGCACTGTATATGTAGCAACCCACTGGGTGATTTCATTTACTTTAAAAAGGACAAAAGAAAACTGCATTGCCACAAAACTCGATATCTGTTAAAAGATAGTGCAACAACAATAGCCTACATGAACTCATTTAAATGACAATAACATGACATAATCATAGTGCAACAACAGTAGCCTAAATGAACTCATTTAAATAGCAACAACATACCATAATCAGCCACTGTGACAGGACTTTTATCGGATTTGGAATGGACATCAGATTGCAACAAAGCCGTCTGAAACCTTCTGTTGAGTGAAGCAGAAAAACATATCTTAGTAACATAATTGTACGGCAGAAATTAGCAGGCTCATTCAGGTGCAAGCTTTGACAAAAATCTGCACTGATTCCAACATAATCTCTGAAATGAATTGAGGAAATTGGTATGGGAAGTATTTTTATGCTATTATATAGCTCTGACTATTTATCAACAAAAACAGAGTACTGCTGCAAACTTTCCAACCTTGACTTCCAATGTCTCGACATTTTTACCCTATATGTGCTCACAAATTTTACTTCTTTGAATCACATTAACAAATAGATCTAAGTCAGGGAATATTTTCTTGTGGAATCAAAATTCGTCTTAACTCATGGTCCTGCTTCTTATTCTTCTCTCCCATATCCTCCTAAAATTTCATAGAAATCAGCTGACTTAACTTTATTTTCTTATGTTCAATACAGAGACAGATAGCCAGATATAACAACAAAAAAGTGGAAATCAAATGCTCAAAAACTACACTTCTTCAGCTAAAAACATGTAGTAGATATTTCAAAGAAACAAACAAATCCCAATCCGCAATCCACCAACCAATTTACATTTCTTTTATACTCGGTCATTCCTCAAAGCTACAAAAGAAGCTGTCTATTCATCAGGTTATTACTTAAGTTCATCAAAAATAATTTTTCCACATCTGAGCATTCCGTGAAATTCACCAAGATTTCATATAAACAATTTTTTTTTTACAGAAACCACTGATTTACAACAGACAAGTATTGACCTAAAACTGGCGGAGAGGGGAGTAAAGGAGGTAAAAGCTTGATATAATTGACCTGACATAAGCGAGCAGCGAGAGATGCAGCTTTCTTGGTAGCGGCTAGTTGTTTGTCGTAAGACATTGATGCAACTGCTCCTCTTCTTGATGCTCGCAAGTAGTTGGGGCTATTAGAGAAGGAGACAGAGAATAGAAATGGGAAGTTTGATTTGGAATGGGCCGGTTTTGTGGCATTTATATGCAGTAAGACTCCTCGCGTCAATGGGGTGCTACTATGCCCAATTGATGCGCTCATCTCCCTACACACTCTACTCTGTTGTCTGCCTGCCAGTCTTCTTAGTTGAAGCTTTTTTTCTTTTCATTTTGTTTTTTTAATAAAATATTCCCCTTGCGTTTGTGTAGGGGAAGGGGCTGATATATTTTTAACTTCACTTGGACGAAAAAGGAGAGATTGATGTCACGCCCTTAATATTGAGGTGTCTTTTCTGCAACTATTGTTGGATTGTGTTAAAAATGATTGTTTATGTGGTTTCAATCGATTGGTTTGCTGTATTCGTGCATGACCATTCTTCAGATGTTTCAGCAGATTGACCCGGTTAAATTCGGGGA
The DNA here is from genome assembly GCA_016081115.2 of Rehmannia glutinosa. Lineage (NCBI taxonomy): Eukaryota > Viridiplantae > Streptophyta > Magnoliopsida > Lamiales > Orobanchaceae > Rehmannia > Rehmannia glutinosa. Next base: position 78,643,373 of record CM071937.1, read on the forward strand.
GCTTGTCGCTAGTCTTAGACTTGACATTGAAGAAGTGAATTGACCATCCATAACCAAATTAATCGGATGTTTAAACCGAATTCCTGATGAGCCCATGGCAAGGGAAAACCATTGGTTATCCTGATGGATAAGTTGGCCATGAATGACTGGGGACACTGCACGGGCATCGCGTGGGGGCTGAAAGACCAGGCCAATGATTAGAGCTGTCAAAACGAGCTGGCGGGGCGGGCCGCCGCTGTTATGGCATGTCAGAAATATGCTGGCCCAACCCAACCCACCGCGGGCTAGGCGGGGGCCAGCCCACCCAAAAAACAAAAAATATAGAAAATATTTTTTTATGCATATTATTAATTCTAATGAATTAAATATAATAATGGATGACAAATACATATTTTAAAAAAATATTATATACACTTTTATAAGAGATAAAAATATAAAATATCAATTATACTATTTATTTTCTTATATTTCATCTTATTTGTTCCACTTTTTTTCTTTTTTTGTTTCTGGCGGGCTAGCCCACCGACCGCCCCGCCAAACCGCGCGGGCTAGCCCGTTTAGAGGTAGACTACTAAACACTTAACCCATCTCCCTACCTTAGGTGGTGCAGGGTGGGCCAGCTCGACTGACCTGACCCATTTTGATAGCTCTATCCATGACATTGAGATCATTGGGAAATTCACGAGTCTAGATTTTATAAGCAACTAATTGCTTTCAAAGAAAAAAAAAGAAGAGATTGGTAATCATTTCTTACAATAAGATTATCAAATATATATGTATATATAGGGATGGGATCTCGTATGACAACTTCTTACCGTGTGGCAGTGTGGATTGATCTCATCCATTCACACATTTTGTTCAATGGTCCAGATTACTATTAAAAATAACTTATTTATCAATTAATAAATATGTGGAAAGGACATAATAGTAACTAGCAAAATGTCAATAAACAGTACACCATTTAATAACTGACTGTACACCATTTTATATCTAACAGTGCATCATTGTATAAGTAATTGTACGCCGTTCAATACCAGTTTATCCATAATCATTAATCTACTTATAATGAAGGTCATTTGAAGTTTTTATATAATTAAAAATTTGGTCGTTAAAATGTAGTGGATCAGCCCAAATCAGTCGGATCACTAATCCTTCACCATGACTGATTACATGGTGGGATCATCTAATTTTTACTGGGCCTGAGCTATGTGAAGCAAATGAGTTCATGGGCTAAAAGCAACCAATTTCAAGATAAAGTCTGATAATAAAAATATTATTTTATACATTTATTTAGCGTATATTAGTAGTACTTTATAATAACTAAAGTATTCAAATTGAATTTAAATTATATTATTTACTCCCAGGTTCCTTTTTTCATACAAATTGAATGATAAAACAGAAACTGGGATTATGCCCCCCCTAGGCCTGACAGAGAAATCTGAGGTCACTTTCTCATATAAAAGCTCCAACAAAGCACTTAATACAGGTTTGTAAAACTTAAAGACACACCCAAATGAAGCAACAAATTTAAAACAACGAGTATCATTATGGATATTCTGGCATCGAATTGAACAGAACCGCATCCCGCACAAACTGTGCAGAAATGGCGACGGGCAGTGGAACTTGGAGGCCCCACAGCTGCTCTCAAGTATGTGGGAACATGCATGAGGAGGCAATGATTTCAAAAAGAGCCATTTAATTGGAATCCATATGCATGCAGATGCTAATTTTTGATTCATCTTAGAAGCAGAAAAAGAGCCTCCAGTACTGTTCTTAGGCAAGAGCTCGAGGAATGTTCTTGGCATTTTCAAGTGCTTTAGCTTGACGTGTTTTCCGTTTTGTGCTCTTGTTTTGCTTCTTCTGATATGCTGCATAATTAAAGTACATTATATGATCAATTAATCAGTTAAGGCGAGGATATATAGAACAATTACCGCGGAAAATGATCAAACGAGAAAATTATGAGGTGAAACAGCTCAAGGAAATAGTAGAACTGGAAATCGAAGAATTCATGAATTGCAGTTTTTTTCAGAACGAAATAGGCATTCATGTAAAACCATTTTACCACTTTGGTATTAATACAGATAAGCCTTCTCAAATTTTCAAAATTAACATTACTACAAGGAAAAACCAAGTTACCTACATAAAAATCCGTAGTAAATATTAAGATAATTGTAAAGTGTAGGTAAAATTGTTGTAGGTGAATATTCACAAACAAAGTCAAAAACTATTGATGATTACCTACAATATTTATTGTAAATTGAAAATTGTTGTTGATTTGTTGGTAATTGGTTTTATTTTATTAATTAAAGATTAGACTAAACACATTACAACTATATACCCTAATTCCGTTTCATTTCACAGTTAGAACCATATGGTTTATTATAGTAACATAACTAAATATATTAAACATGCATATAAAGACTCTTCTATATTAAATTAGTCTAAAGGAAAATTCCAAAACATTCAAGTTCATATCCACCATGCTATACTTCATCTAAACATACCTTCTACTTAGCCTTACTTTAAGGGTGCATTTGGATGGGGGAATTTGGGAGGAAATTTGGGAGGAGAGATTTGAAATCCTTAACTAAATCCACACTAGTAATCGCGAAGATTATTTTGGCAGGCAATGCTTGCTCGTCTTGAAGCTTTGGAAAATGATAATGCTGGATTGGAGACAGTGCAAGTTGACGAGGATGATGAAGCCTCCCTTGACGATGATGATCAAGGTCAATCACCTTGTAGTTAACTTTTTGCTGATTAAAGTGAAGTATTCCAATAAATGCAAATTGCACACGTTCATGGGACAAACCCCTAATTGTAAGTCATTTTCTGTCTAGTATCTTGAGTAAAGATTTGTTTGATCTATCACATCATTTATCATTCTTCAGCATTTTGAACTATAGCTGTTATGAGTAACTTTTGAAGTAGTGCCAATCATTGTATGTATTAACTGAATAAACTTGTGTGTTACACAATTAGTTTTAGTCTTTCTTTATATTTGACACGTTTTACTGGCATTGTTTCCACTCCTCATGATTCCCTCTTTTATCATGAAACTCCTAAGTTTAATATCTTCTATTTACATTGCACGGTTACCTGATGTAGATTTTGGATAAGTTCACATGCATCTAGTTCTGACTTCCACTTCCATATTTCAGTAATCATTCGCTTTTAGTCATGGTGTAAGTGCATGGTTGGATATCACTCACGAATGGGGATCTCCAGGTCAATCTTTCCATGATACGAAAAACTTGTACCTAAAATCTTTGTTTTGATCAAAATAACTCCTAGCTACTTGGGTTCAAAATCCTGTTGCATGCATGCTGGATGAGAAACTGTCCAGGTAAAAAAACAGACATATAAAAATGTATATTGTGTCAAGTGATATTCAATAACATAATTATACACATCGTTAGAGACTTGGAGGTATGGACGTTCATAAACATGCATCTCATGTATATCTGCATTTCAGCATTTATTTCAGGTATTTCCTGCAGTTATGTTCGAGATTTGGTCGTTCTCTAGTACTTATTATAGTAGAAGGGGGAAATAAAAAGCGTACATAATTTTCTCTAAATCTCAAATGCATCTCATGATCCTTGACCACTAAATATTTAAATGATGGAGTTGTGAGGAGAAGAGTCTATAATTGGTTGAAATAGTACTCTATTAATATATTAGAATATCACTTTTATTTTATGTTTAAGCTATTAAAAAGGAACGCATTACCATTTTAATTATAATAAGTTTCCATACACGTGTTAGCATCATTATGGATTATTATATAATTAACGTGGTTTATGATAATGCCTTTGAAGATTAGTATGTCGCGAATTATGATTATACTTGTTAAATACAAAAATTTGAAAAAGGAATTCAATATTTTGAAAATTGATAAGGATAATTTATTTTCCTCTTATGAATCACTTGCATGTGATCACACCACCACACTTGACAAGGTTAGAAACCTTGAAAAAGAAAATAGTACTCTTGTTGAGGATATTAATTGCATGAAAAATGATTTATCAAAATCCAACTTGATTACCGATAAAATGACCGATATTATTGATGTTCATAGTTGTGATAAATTAAAACAAGGACTTGATCATAAGCCTAGTGTTGTTAATTATGTGAAAAGAAATCAAGTCTCTATGCATGTTGGTCATTATGCTCCCAAAATTACTACTTGTTTTTAATGTGGTAAAACGGGTCACACGGTTAATACTTGTCGGGCTAGAAATAGCTCTAATTATTATTGGTCTCAAAGCTAATTCCAAAGGACCCAAACACTTGAGGGTACCACAAAATAATGTCATATTAGGTACCCGGCGGAATAATAATCGAGGAAAATACATACCGCCAAGAAGACATCAAATGACCATCTCATTTAATCAAAGGAGAAGACATCACCAAAATGAATTTCCAAGAGAAAGGCATTATCAACAATGGGAAGGAAATAATCCTTGGAAATGGAGAAATTGGAGAAGTCATCATCTACAAGATGATTTTCAAAGGGGAAGATACCATCAACAACGGGAAAGACATAACCCATGGAAATGGCGTAATTGGTAAACTGTATATCCTCATTTAAATATGCATTTTATTTTGTTATTATGCATGTTCGTAATTGTGCCTAATTTTTCAAAATGAGTTTTCAAAAATTTATTTTTAAAATTAAGGTCTTCAATATATTTGTGTGTTCCTAAAATTCTTTTTAAAAAAGGAGGACCTTGCATGTTCATGTGCATTTGTTTAAACTATAGTGTTTTATCATCTCTTATGGATTTTTATGGCATAAGCATACTTGTCACATATATTATTGCTCTAGCCTACACTATTACAATTATTCTTGTGTGCAAGACTTGTTCTAAGAATTGTGTAGGATTTATATATATTGGTCAATGGTTATCCACTCATTATTTGACAAGAGAAACATAAACTATCGAGGTACGCTATTTATTGTTATTCATCTCATAGACTCGATACATGTTGTGTCATATGCCTATGTGCTTAGTTTATACAAGTGTCATTAAGAGATGTTTTGATTTTTGAAAGGCATTTTTTTTTTTGACATAGATTGTTTTATCCAAGATTTGTAAAGGATTATACTTTGTTTTAATTGAACATTTGATTTTTATCCTTCTCTTAAGTTATGCATTTTATTGCACATAGAAATGCCATTATTTTTGGTTGTTTTGTCAAAACTCTTGTTCATATGCTTATTGTAAATGAGTCTCAACTATATGTTCGTGAATTTTTCAAATTTCAAAAGAGACCTTATATAGCTTCCTATAAGCTTATTTGAACTTACACGTTGTATGAAACTCGTGATAAATTTGTTTTAAAGCATAGTATGTGTTACTTGTTATAGTGTCTCTATCATTCGATATTACTATGCTCTTGTGCAAAATTACTTGTTAAGATTTTGCAGAAATTTTTTAACAAGCTTGATAATCAAGGCAAGGTTAGTAGCTCTAAGTTAATGAAAGGAGAATTCAAGATGAGCATGATGGAGGAGCAAATATTCTTCCTTGACTTCAAGTTAAACAATGTCAATCAAAGTGTACAATAGAACCTTTGAAGAAGTTAGGCATTGAAGAAGGAAAAAATTATCTCAACCTCTATGGTTACCAATGTAAAAGATTGACAAAGGTTGAGGAAGGCATATCGGTTGACAAACAAATTCAAGGTATGTTTTCTTGTATTATTCCCATAGACTCGACATTTTATATGCCTTATGTCTATATGCTCGATTTCAAAAACTATCCCAACGAATCTCATTAAAGTGTCGTTAAAAGAAATTTTCAAATATTTAAAAGGCACTTCTTCTTATGACTTGTTGTATCCAAAGTATTAAAACGTTCTTATTTTTCCGGGATAACAAGTTCGGTGTTAACAATTTCTCAAAATATGGTTCGTCATAATCGAACTAAACATATTAAGATTTGATATCTTCTTAAGAGATTGCGTTTTTTTTTAACAAAAACTTGAGATATGTTTAATTAGTCTCAAAGTTAACTCGCGGACATTTGTTCATTTACCGCCGAGTCTTTTTACCTCATTTCGAGCTTGATTATGGCATAATGCATATTGAATGAGGTCTATGTTTGCATTTTGCACGTTTTTAAAACTTAGGGGCGAAAAATCGGATTTTTGGTTCAAACTTCGGATTTTGGAAAACAGGATGAACCATCCGATTGGGTAGGCCGGCCGGCCGCCCATGCCGTCGGCCGGCCGCCCATGCGTCGCCGACCGGCCGCCATGACCCCAACCGGTCGCCGAGACCATTTTCAAAGAATAAAATCGCTTACATCCTTCATTTCGTTATTTTGGTTATTTTCTTCCAAAATCGAACCTCTTTGCAAATTTCACACACAATTCACCCAAAATGATTTCTTTCTTGTATATTCTATATTTTTGGGTTTACAAAGATGCAGTATATCATCCGTATTACTCGACTTCTCGTGTTGATTGGTAAGTTTAATTCCTCCTTTAATCTCAATTGGGTTGAACCCTTGAGAAAATGCTTATGTGTTGTTTTTGATGGAATTCTTGTATAATTGTGGTGTGCATGATTATTGTTGATAGATGAATGTTGTAGTATTGATATTGGTGATGAAAATTTTTGGCTTAAATGTATTACAAAGGCGTTATATATCTCTTGTTTTATTCGACGCACGCCAAGTGTTCGACAAAATGCTTCTATGAAAAATTCATCACCTACATGATTCTCTTGATTTGAAATGTCTTATATATTTATAGAGATCATGTTTTGTCAATCAAATAAGCTTTTATAAATCACATGATTGACTTCTCCCTTATTATTAGGATTTAAGCTTCAATGATCAATATGCCGATAAATCAATTAAGTTGCGCACTTTGATATAATTGTATGATGTGTTTATCGTGCTAACATTCTTTTTGATGATTCCAAAGGGGGAGAAACAGGAAAAATGCATAAACGCTCAAAAGAAGCGGAAATAGGCTTGCAAATAATCTTGCAAGAAAAGATACAAGCTATGGCTGTTAAAAGCCAATAGTTATGAATGATTCTTAGTCCAATTGATGTATTATGTACTTTTATGCTTGACTAATGATGTCTTGTGACAGGGGGAACTTATAAGCTCATGAAATTCAAGCTTAAGTTGTAAAAGCTAAAGCTTTTTGTTTGCTTTTTGTTATGTATGTTGATAGGCGGAGCTTGTGCGGAAATGATTTTGAAAAATCTTTGCTCCTTTCCTTGTGATGTTGCTTATGATAAATGTTGCTTGTGATGGATTGATGTTTTTAAACTGGATAAAATTGTTTTGTTTTAAAATCGATCTCCTGAAATTGTTTTGGTTTGTAATCATAAAAAATGGGGAGTTTGTTAGATAAATGTTTTTATCAAGATTTTGATGATTATGTTTAAATGAGTTTTTATACCAAAACAATGTTTATAAATGTTGTCCAAATACTCCTAAATAATTTAAAATGTTTTTACTAATTTTTGGAGTATTTCTTAGTATTTATTATTCGATAAAAATGGACAACACTTTTGATGGTTTTGTTTAAATTGGTTTTTACACCAAAACAATGTTTATAAATGTTGTCCAAATACTCCCAAGTGATTTAAAATATTTTTACTAATTTTTGGAGTATTTCTTGAAGTTTATTTTTGATAAAAATCGGACAACATTTCAAATTGGAGGTCGGCCGGCCGCACAAGAAGTCGGAGGTGCACAAGAGTTGAAAAAATGAAACAGCGAAATAGAAACAAATTCAGGAAAAAAAAGGGGATGGTGACCGGTCAAGGGTGAGGCCGACCGGTCGCACCCTAGGGCGACCGGTCGCACCCCACCTTGGTAGCGTTTACGAAGTTTCTTAATCCTTTGAACACAATGAGGATAATCAAAGTCAGTTCCAAATTCATTGTTAACACTCCCCATAGTGTAAGAATCGCATGCGTATTAAGTTTCGGATTTTTCCCACTTTCCTCGACTTTTGATCAACCAATGTTTGGATAAATTTGTTATCCACTTCTTTGGTCCATTTGGTATTGTAGAATACCTTGGCTTGAGAGATCGCTCCTTTGGGCAAATTCTTTTTGGGAGGCATTTTGTGGTGTTTGGCTTGTGTATGATGTAGTGTAATTGCAAAGCCTACATTATTTAATGCCAACTATAAATAGATGTTCATTTACAATCTAACTTGAATGACTCTTGGAGAGCTAAAATGTCTTCTATTTTATGAGTAGTCACAACACTATCTTTGTAAAACAGTCTTTGGTGATTTCAATTCCAAAAATAGGTAGGAATCATCTTTAACACATTCATAATCTTGTATGCAGATTGCAATTTTTGTGCAAGCTAACCACGGTCCTCATCAGAATACACACACATCCAAAAGGATTGAAAGAGAAAAAGAATATATTCCTCAATGAAATGAAACATGTCTTGTAGGTGACAGGGGAATATATTCTCTAGTGCTGGGTATTAGATTTGTCAAGATTCACTTCAAAAGCAAAAGCTCATTTTTTGTTGTAAATTTGTCCAGATTCACTTCAGCAAAAGCAAAAGCTAATTGACAGATAAGCAAAAGCTCATTTTTTGTTGTAAATTTGTCCGATTCACTTCAAAGAAAAGCAAAAGCTAATTACATCTGTCAAGATTCACTTCAACATTGACAAGGGAATATATTCCCTCATGCACTGCAAAAGCACATTTTTTCTTGCACCCAATATTCAGTCAATCAAGTTGTACCCAATATTCAGTCAATCAACTTTATAGTAGCTTGTGCTTAATCATGCTTTTGTCCATTGGACTAAATTCATGCAAACTTTAAAATATAGGACAATACAAGGATTTCGAAATTCACACAAATTTCCCATACATAATTAAGTTTGATTTACATGACAATATTCATATGATAATCTAATATTAAAACACAATACGAAACAGACAACATTGTCTTAAGTGAAATAATTGTAAAATAGACTGAAAATAAGAAACAGACACCCTAGTTACTTGGAAAGAAATAACTAAAAATAAACTTAGTCCAAAACAACTACAACTTTAACAGACTAATCATCATCAATTGTAGATGATCCTTCAGTTTCTTCTCCCCCAACTAGCTCCCATTCTTCATTCCATGCATCCCCTTCATTTCCTTCATTCCCCGCGTATTTCCCGATATTTTCAGGCACTGCTTCTTCATTGTCTTCGATGTTATGTTCTTCATCTTCTGACTCGAAACCTACGAATTCAACTTCAATAGGATTGTCGGGGTGGTATCCAGGTACATCGGAAAAGTCGGTGTTTGCGGCTTTAAAATCGTGGAACACCTTATGTGCTATTTTGTAGTGAAGCATACCATTTGTCCTAAAGAACCTCTGTTGGTTATTTTCCTGAAAAAAGACAATTGTGGCAAGTCAGTTTTTTGTTCTGAAACAGACAACATAAATTGCATGTGTAATAAGATTTAAAAAATCACAGAAAACAAATAATTGATTCTCCTTACCTTTCCAATATGGTTCCAATAATTTCATTATGATAACCCCTATTGTTTTTTGTAATATCGGATACCAGGAAAACTTTTCCATTTCACAAAAGCTTTATACTGATTTCGGAAAGGTTCAACCCTTCGCTTAATCTTTCCAACATTGAATTGTCTATTGAATGCACTAGTTAGTTTTGTTGCTAACACACTCAAATAATTGTTCCATTCAATTGGATCAGCTATATGGACATATGGGCCGACCACTTAACGCGTGAGTCTATCATACAAAAACTCTTCTTCCGCTTCTCCGTCAAATGAATTGAACATGTTCCCAAGTAGTTGGTTCCTTGTGCGGGGCATCCTGTTATATTTTCAATAACCCTCATTTCATGTTAAAATCATTTAAAAAAAAGAAGCTCAAATGGCATAGAGTATTGCATTTGGACATTTCAAGTACCAATTAAAAGGCATAACACATATATTGATAACTATTAGGTCAATTAACAGATCAAAATAGCAAGTTTAATTGGTTTTGTCATAGCTAAGTACTCAACATTACATGTCGGATTAAAGTGCATTTACTATTTAAATTGAAATATTACAAATAGTGGGTCCAACACTCACAATGACAACATTAATGTTCATAATAGCAAATAAAACATCTTTACATTACGAGTTCATATTTAATAGACATAAATAAATGACATCATACTCGGACTAGTTCTTGCATCCTACAATTGAACTTTTACTTAGAACCAACTAAAATAGCAATGATCGGGCTCCAAGAGATGAGCAAGGTAAAAATATATTTTTCTCCGGCTTTTGAGTTGGTTTATTTGGAGCTCTTGTGAATTAATTGTCTTCAACAATCCTGGAATTATTTGGGCCGATCTCCTACATATCTCACGGTCATACCAGTCAAAGAACCCACACCTACGATCCTGCATATATATGTAAATTCCATATATGTGATGCAAAGGTAATTTTCTATTTTTAAACAAAGTTTAGAACAAGGTCACACATACAGGGCAAGTGTAGAATCTACGGCCAGGATTTAACTTTGTCCACGATGTACGCAAAGGTGCTTCCAAACCACAAAAGCAGAATTTGACTATTGGTTCATTCTGTTCGTAAGATCGATCGGTTGAATTTGAGTGACTTTGAGACACTACACAATTACAATACAATTACACATTCATAATTTTTAAACTAAAGCCTAATGTTCATCATTAAAAAAACATCTTATTAGATGAATAATAATGAGGATATTGGGGGAATTCAACAATCAAGCAACATAGCATTAACATGAACCGCACTAGCATTAAATATGAAATGAAATTGACATAGCAGTATCAACTTACTTGGCTTACTAGTTGTATTGGTCTATGTGTTTGCCTTTGGTGATCTTTTAATTCTCCCTTTGTGGGAAACAATGAGCTTTTCCTACAGGCTGGATTATAAACTTCTCCTAAAATAATTTTTTTATATAGGAATGAATTCTTGCACAATGTCTGACATATATACCAGAGTGGGCAAAAAAAAACTGGAATATGTTTCAGAATTGGGCTAAAGAAAACTTTGTCATATGGAATATGTATCAGATGCTAACTTTGAACAAATCCTAAAATTGCAGTTTTCACATTTAATTGTAGACGCTAACTTTAATTGCAGATGCTAACTGGAATATGTATAATAAATCCTAAAAAAACAGGCATATGACATCTTCGAATAAAACCCTAGAAATTGGGCCAAAAAAAAATTCGAAATAAACCCTAGAAATAGATGCAAATGCAAACTTCATATCTACTATTGCAAATAAATGCAGACATATGGCACAAGGAAACTAATGATTTTAACAATACATACCTGAAACGCCGAGAAGAACTCCTCCAATTTTCAGTCAACTAAACGCCGTGAAGAACTCTTCCAATAATCCCAATATGAGAGAAAAAATAGTGGCTTCCTAATGGGTTTCACATTTACAGATGGATTCCTCCAATAATCCCAACGTGAAAGAAAATGGTTCTCGCGTTCTGAAGTAGGGCAGAAGGAGTTTGAAGTGAAACGATTGAGAAGTGGCTGAGTGAAAAACCCTAGACACACTATTTTACTCTGAGGGGTAAAGTTGGAATATGAATATAAAATAGAGGACACATTGGTTAAAGAACATTTTTTGCATGTTAGTAATATAGGCAACCAAACAAGTTATTATATATTGGGCTTGATATCAAACAACACAATTACAAAACCAAACAGCTTAATAGTCTTGATTAATTACTTTGGATAAGGCAAGAAAATGCCAAGGGAATTAATCCATCCCTATCACAAAAGGCAACCAAATGAGCCCTTAATGTATTTGTGTTGCATATATAGTGTATATTCGTTGCTTATGTAGTATGAGTTTGTTGCTTATGCTTATGTAGTTAATATATCTATGGTGCATATGTAGTGTATATTCGTTGCTTATGCAGTATAGGCTCGTTGCTTATGTAGTATGGGTTTGTTGCTTATGACTTGCTTATGTAGTTAAATTAATTGTAGGGGCATACGTAGTGTATATTCGTTACTTATGTAGTATAAGTTTGTTGCTTATGTCATATGGGGTTGTTGCTTATGATTTGCTTATGTAGTTAATATACATGTGGTGCATACGTAGTGTATATTCGTTGCTTATGTAGTATATACTTGTTGCTTATGTAGTATGGATTTGTTGCTCGTGACTTGTTTATGTAGTTACTATATCTAAAAGTAACATGACACATCTATACAATCAATAAATTACATCTTCATAAGAAACCTTCGAATTGTAGTCGAGTTCTAGCAACTATGACGAATTGTCTGCAACTTTTTTCAGCCCCTGGTAATGCGTTGAAGAAGAAAGATGAAGGATTTCTCAAGGTAGTGCGTTCAAGAAGAAGGAGGATGATTTTTACTTTGATTTTGCTTTGAGATTTGGAAGGATTGCGTGAATCCCATGAATACCGTGAATCCTATGGATATTGCTTTGAGAGGATGACTAATTTACCCCTGTGTTTAATTAACTAGCCTGTAATTTGTAATTTTGCTTCTTAAATCGCATCCCTTGAAAAAAATTAGATATATAGGGAGAGGTTTATATGAGACCACCTCATAGGGTTAGTCCATAGGAACCAATCCTAGCCACATATCTAGATTTTTCAATGGTTGTGATTTTAGAGCTAAAAAATTCAGATTAAATGTTGGTAATTAGAGAAAGGGGTACATTAGTCATCCTACAAAATTACCCAATATTCATGGGATTCTATTCACACTATGATCACATAATCTATCCAAATCTCACATCAAATTTAACGTGAACAAATCTCATCCTCCTTCTTCTTCGAACGCTGTTCATGAGAGAACAAGAATCAGTCACCCTCGTTTGTATAAAATACATGCAATCCTTCCAAATCTCGTAGCAATTCAACGTGAATAATCATCCTCCTTCTTCTTCAACTCACTACTGCGAGAAATCTTTCCTCATTCTTCTTCAATGTACTACTGTGTGAAAAAAGTTACAGACAATTCACCATAGTTGTGATGGCTCAAAAGCTACCTTTAAAACCTTAGGCAAGTGCACCTATCATTTTATAGTATAGATTGTTGAGTACCGAGTGTCATTCCCACGAGGATTGTAAGTACTAATAATTACCGTCTTTTTGTTATTTAATCTAATAATTTTCAGAGTTTTGTTTGTTTAATAAAAATTTAAGAATTTAAAATAATTGCAACTTACAATAGATCAAATAAAAGTAGATTGTAGAATTAAGAAATCAAGAGCTAGAAATGTGTTTGAATGTAAATCCCTCTAAAATGTTTTTGTGATTTAACAAGATAAAAATACAACCATAATCCCTTAAGTAAAACCAACCTCCTTTAGTAAAATCTCATGTTTCATGGACCGTAGAAATTCCCGATTTAAGTTAAACCCTCTATCGAGCGCGAATAACTTCTAACATCAAGTTGATTAACTGAAATCTCTTTCTAGTTAAAACCCCCAAGACAACATTATAACGATTTGTGAATTCCCATATTAGGTTTGACCCTAATCCAGAAGATTTATGTCGTCCTATATCTAGGATTGCATGCAACTCTTTTAACTTATATAGGTTCTATTTCACCATGAATCTCTCGATTTCCCGTTGAAGAATAAACTTCAAATCAATATCACGCTAATACCAATTTGAATGAATAAAGCATAATATAAGTGAATCACACAAAACATGAAGATTTTATTAAAAACATACAAACCTTAATCACAAATTCATTCTAGAGTTCATTACACCCAAACACTAGAAATTTAGCAACACATGGCTTTGATAAGAGAATATACTACACAAGAAGATTTGAATAAAATGAACATGATGTACTTAGCTCTTATTCAAGGCCAATTCAAGACTTCCTCCTTGGTTGATTGCAATGATGTTGAGCTCCAAGTCTTCTCCTCTATTGCTCTTCAACTTCCAACTCTACCTCTCTTTTATCCTCTCTATGTATTTTGCTTTGAAACTTAGAATATACAATGAATATATAATGAATCTCTCTATAAATGAATACTACATGAATGAATTTCCCAACTCAAACTCTTGGCTTTTATAGGCACCATCTTTGTGAAAGAACACATCAATAATGCTAACAAATGCTTCATTTCCATGGTTGTTGGTTGAATCATTGTGTGCATATTCATGGTTGAGTTGGTTGAATCATTGTATTCACATGACAATACTCCACTTCCATTGGTTGAGTTGGTTGAATCATTGTGTCCACATGACAATTGAGGGGATAATGAAGTTTGGTGCAGCAAGATGAGGTGTAAAAGTTGCTCAAAGGTTGTCAAAAAGCAAAGGTCTCCATAATTTTCGCCAAAAGAACATCCAGATTGGACGAAAAGCACGCCCGTGCTTTAAAAGCACGGACAGGCCGTGTTTTTGGATTTTCCCGAACACGGCCGTGTTTGGTACGTTGGGGTCGAAAAATTGCTCGTTTTTTACTTCTAAAAAGCACGGTCGTGCTTGAAAAGCACACCCTGCCCGTGTTTGACTGAAAAGGCCCCGAAATAACGCGTTTAGCTTGAGATTTTGAGTGTTTTTGCATCTAGAAACCCCCGAGTATGTTTTGACATGAAACCATGGCCCAAAATTCACCAAAAACAGCTCCGAATCATCAATCTACACCAATAAAAGCACCTCGGAATATGTGAACTATGTACAATCAAAAATTTATGAAACTAACAATAAAATAACTCAAATATACACATAAAAAATGCATAAAAAGACCCTTATCAAGTTGCTAGAGCTCGACTACAGTTCAAAGGTTGTTTATGAAGATATAATTTGTTGCTTGTACAGATATGTCATGGTGCCTTTCATATATTAACTACATAAGCAAGTCATAAGCAACAAATCCATACTACATAAACAACAAGCCTATATTACATAAGCAACGAATATACACTACGTATGCACCACATATATAAGCAACAAACATATACTACATAAGCAACAAGCCTATACTACATAAGCAATGAATATACACTACGTATGCACCAAAGATACATTAACTATATAAGCAAGTCGTAAGCAACAAACCCATACTACAAAAGCAACGAATATACACTACATATGCAAAACAAATACATTAACTACATAAGCAAATAATAAGCAACAACCTTATGCTACATAAGTAACAAATATACACTACATATGCAACACATATATGATTAAACTACACATGCAATATAGTTATACTACACATGCAATATGATTATATTACATAGCTAGATTAACAAATGAGAATCGTTGAGAGAGAAAAATGTGAATATGAGAGATATGAGTTACTCAAAAATTGAAAGCATGTGCCGCGTGAAAGGGGGAATGAATTGAACGTGATTGTGATTCATCAAATCTCAATAACTGATTCTATAATGTAAAATGACCATCATACCCTTCTTAGTTGTTGAAACAAAAAAATAAATATAAAACCCCCCTAAAAATCTGGATCACCCAAAATTGTTACGGTTAGAATGTGTCCCCATGGACTCACCCAAGTAGGAAGACTCATTTGATCCATATCTTATATATATATATATATATTCATTTTTGTACTTTAGTAGTTTCTTGATTGACTCTCTCCTTCCGTTAATATTTTCTGTTATAATTTCTTAAAATATTAATTTTCTATATTCCCTTGATTCAAGTAAATACATAATGTTTTTCTATTTACACATATAACCAAATAATTGTTCATTTTTATATTTTAAGCATGCATATTTAATATTTTGTTCCAACAAGTCCTGAAGAAAACCTCATCCAAAACCCCTAAAAAAATGAACCAAGTATCGGCGCCGTGGTTTGCCTGAAATTTTTTCTTGAAACGCAATGGCATTTCTCCATAATAGCAGCTGAGTTGTTCATTTAATACCTGCTCTGTGTTTTGCTATTTCACCACAGAAAGATGATGGCTCTCAAGCTCAATGCTTCAGCTGTTTACTCGCTCCAGGTAATTGTTCCGTGTGTAATTTTCTCTACATTTCTGTATAAGGTTAAACATTCAATTTTCAATTCCATTTACGCAATTGGTTGCTGCGATTCTGATATGGCTTAACGGAAATAGGAGAATATTAAATGGGTTTTTGTTTTTCAGAATTTTGTCAAAATAATAGTCCAGACAGGGAATTGAGGATGGGGAGGTGCCGAAAGTTTGAATTGCTAATTTCATTTCGTGTAATTTCAATGTGAACGCAATGTGGGTTTCGAGTTTTTATTACTTAAGGTGATTTTGGGAATCAATTTGTTCTAGTAGCATCTAGAGGGAGCTTGAACATCTGTGTAATTTGTAATTAGGTACTTAAGCTTCAAAACAGTCAATAATTTTTATTTTTTAAAACTCAGACAAGAATGAAGTCATTTTCAAATTTCGGGTTGGAATACAAAGCAGCCGGCTAATTTAGAGTATTCTCACATTTTTAAGATATGTTCTTGTGTGATGTCAAAATTACGGATGGGTCTAAAGCTGGAGTTTTTTTCTCACTTTTAATTTTAGGAACTTGTTGATATGCAGACCTTATTAATTATTAGGGAATAAGCAGCTATTAGATCAATGTAATAGCTGTAGAATTGTATTGTTAGTATAACTGCTTTTGTGTGTTACTCACTTACTAGTTAATTGGTTTATTAAATATGCCAAAATCTTCTTGACCAAGTATTGTTGTCTTTCATCTCTGTATGAGCTGTTCATTTTCTTTGAGTAGTTTTTCTAATATGGAATAAGCAAGTTTTGTGCTGATGTGGTACTATCTCTTTTAACTTGTACGTTACAAAACACGGTTATAGGCATAACACTTCCTTTTTTCTGCAGAACCTTCCATTATGTCATAGAACTCAAAGCTGTGTATTGAGTATCAAACCGAACCGATCATGTCAAAATGCCCCAAAAATTATTTGCAGTATGAACATGGCGGCTGACCAGTCAGATGATCCTAGGAAACTTAGTATTGGTCATATTGTGGACAAGGCAAGAAGTTTGTGGGATAGGTCTCCACAGCCGGTTAAGAGCTTTCCTTGGAACAAGACATTGGAGAATTTCATTCAGCTCATTCTTGACCTTGTCTTAGCAGTTATCAAATACTTATCTTTACCTCTATTTGCCATCACATCAATCAGTGAAATGTCGACAGCGCATGAGAGGAAGCTGTACCTTATCCCATTTCCGTTTCTGGTCGGTGTTGCTGTTGCTGGGGTGTTAAGAGACGCTGCTTTGGAATCATCTCCATTTCTCAAGGTGTTTTTCTACCCCTCTTCTTATTACATTAAATATGAAAAATCCGCATTCACAAACAGAAATACCTTCTCCTGATTTATGACTTTGTTTAGAGATATTGAATTTAAAATGATTCCATGCATGTGAAGAAGACCATTGCATCAATGATAAGGTGAATATGGCACGATATGTCGCGATTACATACTTGAGAACTGCATTGAGAGGAACTGACCATTAGAGCAGAATACAAGACAGAGTTTAGTGTTTCCAAGGCCAGTAGTTTTAGTCATGGCTAGAGCGGAAAGGTGAAATAGATTCCTTCAGCAAATCTAAGAATATGTGGGAATGTGTTGTTTAATATTGTCTATGCTTGTCTGCCTTTACAATTTATGACATGTCAGGGAAAGTGAAAATGGTTGGTCTTCTGCGTGCTGATTTATCTGCGCTTTATCACTTCAGGAATAATCATTCCTTTTGTGTATTAGTTTAAGATCCACGTCATCTTCTTAGATTATATCTTGAGATTACGAGTTTCATAATATTCTGGTTGGCACTGCATGGAGAACAGTACACTAGTCCTGTGTACTATATCCGAGGCACTGCTTCAATTTACCACTAAATTCATATTAGACCTTTTGCACGGTGGAATATTTGTTGTTCCATAAGGACTTACATTTGGTGTATTCTTTTTTTTTTTTTTGGTAATTCATGGTTAATGTTTTTTTTTTTTTTGCACCGACCCCACATAGTGGGATAAGGTGCAGTTGATGATGATGGTTAATGTTTTTTTACCTACAACTTTTAGTTTGAAATACCCTAAATAATAAATAAGAAAACTTAAAGCATTTTGTTTCTACATAGGTTTCTCTTTCATCGTATTTTGAATTAGTGATGGTAAACAATAGAATTCTCGCTGATTTTGGTTATTAATTGGTACTATTTTCCTTGTAATTGCAGAATGCAGAAGTTCCCTGGCATCTGATAGCCGTTCTGATATTCTTTGCATTGCTCAAGTATCCTGGCCCTTATTACCCATACTGGGGGCGTATATTCATTCCACACTTTGCAAATGGAGCATTATTGAGGACCTTATGGTTCATGTTTCTATGGTACCAAAAGCCCCAAAAGACATCAAAAAACAACCAGCCCAGTTCTGTTGTTGACAACCTTAATGGTTAAATCCTTGCATAGGTAATTAATGTGAGTCCTGGGATATTTTGATAGTGTTACTCTATAATTAGGCAATGCAATAGTTGAAGGATTACATCATGCTTTTGTACGTGTTATTTCTTTTTGTTTCGTAGTATGCTCAAGAAGAAACGGTCCTAGCTTAACCAGAGTTGTGCATCTTTGCGCGCGTACTTCAGATCATCCTTGTCTGTAAAATATGTTTCTTGCTCTTTTTTTATTTCAATATATTGTCCTGGGTAAGAAGACTGGGCGCTTATTGATAATGTAATAGGAATTTTCAATCTTTTTCATTCATCACCACACTTATATAACCACGTCGAAACATTCTTTCCAATTTTACAAATATCATATCTTGTTCTATGTCAGTAATATTCTTAAACGTTTCTTTTGTAGTATCACAAAAGACCAGACTACAATCCTTTAAACTGGTACTCAACAAAATTGTATTTAACCTACACCTTTTAACATAATCACAGTAAGTTACTTGAATGAAAAATAAGATAATCACGTTTCTTAAATTTCATTTATTTAACCAAAAATATACAAAAGGTAAAGTGACTTTTCAGTACTTCATCAGCTCACAGGACTAAGGACTAGGGTCTAGGAGCACGTTTTTAGAAATGTTGTAGCAACAAGGCACAGCACTAAAACTACATCTTAATATAAAAGCTTTTCTTTCTCTGTGCCCTGAGATTTTTAAACAACTATTCTACAGACAATTATGACATTTGCAACAGCTTCCAACAATAAACTACATCATCAATTTTTCAAATAGAATATCAAATCCATCAGTCAACCAGAGCTACCAGAGAAATCGCCCGAAAACCCACTTCCATAAGATGCAGAACCGCCTGTGCGCGAACTGGTGGCACGAGCTTTCTGTAATTGGCGCATCTTGAAAGCATCTCTCGGTAACGGTTGGCTTTGGACAGTAGATGTGTCATCATCATCTTGTCCTAAGAATGATGGGGAAAAATTAGATTAATTATCTCAGGTCACTTTTTGTTGGAGGGTGTCAATGGAGAAATCCATATCATGAAACCCATTGTCGATATCATGAAACCCATCAAAATAATAAATCTAATAGAATTTGAATTTATTAAGAAGCCTGTAGATACCGGCTGGGCATAAGATGGGCATAAGATCAACACCAGTACATATTACAAGTCGTAATGCTCAAGACATTTTGGAAACAAGCAAATATACAGATTTCATTAGGCTTGTACCACCCCCAATTAGTTAACGTCTTAACCATTTTGATAAGGATAAATTACAATAATTACACCTATGGTAGCTTATTTACAGAAAACACCCCCCTTGGGGTTGGTATTTGCTTAACAAATACCCCGCAATAGGGTGAAATTTGTGAAATTGAACAAATGTCAAGGGGATATTTTTAATTTTGAAAGATAGCTGGGTTGTTTCTTGTAATTAGACTGAACCTTAAGGATATTTTCTGTAATTAACTCTTTTGATAATGTCCTATTTCCAGTTAACCATTTTGATAGTATCCTATTCCCAATCAAATTACACCATCCAAGTTAAGGAATATGTGATTTGTGAATGACGTTTTCACTGGATTAATTGACAGATAATTACACCCCAAGAATCATAACATATGCAGCACAATAGTGAATCCGAAAGAAGTAAAAAGAACAACATACTCTCTGAGTCTTTCCTTTTTCCTGGTTGTCTGTCTCTTGTTTGTTTAAATTTGCTCGAACCAGATACGTCACTGGTGCTTGGAGCGGGCCCCGCCTGCAACTGTTGAGGTGTCCCAGATTTCCCACTTACTGAGGAGGTTATGTTGCTTTGCAAGCATATGGATATCACAAAATCAACATCCGGAGACGGACCTAAAATTATCAGGACAAGCAAATGAGTAGTTGGTGATCGATTGACAACATGAGATAGCTCAATGACACTTTTGTAGCTTTAGTATTAGGGTGAATTTGGTAATATTCTCAACATGGTCAGGCGTAAGCATTGGAGACACTCAGCTCCCTTAAGGTGCTATTTATTTTAGGGATAATTACAAAAACTAGCCTTGAGATTTGGGTAATCAAAAAAAAAAAAAAAAACTGAGAGAAGTTTCAAAATTTCAGAAATCCCCTGAGGTTTTGATTCTCTCTTAAATGTATTTATACAAATGTAAAGGGAGTGTTTGAAATGTTTTTGCTTATGAAGTGAGTAAAGTGTAATACAGAATCAAACCTCAAGGGGATTTTTGTGATTTTCAAATGCCTCTGGGTTCTTTTGTTATTAGCTCAAACCCTGAGGGTAATTATCCCTTTATTTTATTTTTAGTTCTAATCCCAACTTCAAAGTGAAGGTTTGGCAATTTTTGAGAATAAGAATTAACGTTGACAATTACACCCACCAACCCCCACCCCCACCCCACCCCACAACAAAAACAAAAACCAAAAAGAAAATGTTCAAACAAATACCTTCGACAGCTGGCAGATTCGCTACGAAGGTTGCTAATGATGGTGGTAAGACTTTCAAAATATCATCGATCGCAGTTGTTCCTCCACTATTTACAGTTACACCATTGGGCAATGGGACACCAGAAATTCCAGGGGCAGGAGGACCTGCAAAGTTCATATTCTGAGACTTCACAACAAAGAATTCTCATCAGAGGCTTACTCAATCTTTGTCAAATTATGAGAATAATAGCCAAATTCTGATTTCGGAAATTAACCTCACTAATGGGTTTGTATAACTACTTCCACAGAATAGTCCGAAGGATATAACTACTATTCATTTTATGTAAAAACAATAGTTTAGCTTCTAAGCACTGTACCAACTCAAGTCTCTAAAATGGTTTTACAACAAATAAAATGTATAATACCGGTCTGTTGTCTTGGACCATAGATCATCATTCTGGATACATCTGGATAAACAATCTTGCCAGAGATATTTGGATTATTTGGAATGCCTGAAATGCTCCGATCTGCATTCACAACAGCAAAAATAATGTGCATTAGATAAAGACTGACACCCACAATACAAGTATAGATTAGGGATAATTACAAAAAGAAAAGGGTAAATTTCACTTCACCCCCTTGTACTCTTGTTATTCTCACTTTACCCCTTGAACTCTCAATTGCCTCACTTTACCCCCTTATACTCTAATTTATTTCATTTTACCCCCTTACTCCCACTATAAAATAAGTATACTTTTATTTTATATGATTTTAACTATTACTTCATACTTAATACTAAAATTATTTAAAATATATTTAAATCAATTCAATGAATATTTTTTTTATTAACATAGCTCTTATTAAATTTAATTTTCTTGATTTATTGTTAGGTAATATTTACTAAAAAAAAACTCTATTTGTTGAACGAATTATCAAAGTATTGTGGAACTTTTAAAAAAAAAATTAACATAGTTTGTTTGAACTCGTAATAATTCATTGATGACAAAAAAAAAATTACCAGAATTTTACATAATATTTACTAAAACCCAATATGTATTGAACAATTAATTATTATTTTAAAGTACTTCATATTGCAAATAAACAATATTCAATCAGTTTTACTTATATAATTTCATAAGACTTGATTTTTAGTAAATATTCATTACATATAAAAAGGTATAATCATTTATATTTTAGGAAGTACTATGCATACATTATTGCATTTGAAATTCATTGTAAATTGTATATAGAATTTAATTTAATTTCTAATTTAATATTGTTACTATTAAATTAACTATATTTTTTTAAATAGATAATATATTAATTTTAGAATCCTTACTCCTTATAAATCTAAAATACGCACGATATACTTTTTAGTAATAGTTTATTAACTATGTATAATAAATATTTAAGTGTTAATAAAATTATCATGTGTTCATAGAAACTATATGTTACATTAAAATATTATTTCTTACAACATTAACAATTCCTTTAATAATGAAAATTATTATTGATGCATTTATCAAAATATTAATTAGAAATATATTTTTAATAATTGATATTTAAGTGGAGTATAAAATTTAGAAGTAAAATGTATTATCTAATAACAAACATCATAAGATTTTTTTTGAATGAAATAATAAATATCATAAGATATAAATTTTAATAGGAGTTATGTTAATAAAAATAGTGATCAAATTTGAATTAAAATAAATTTTAAATAATTTTAATTTTGAGATTAATTAATAGTATATAAAATAAAAGTATACTTATTTTAGAATGAAAATAAGGGGGTAAAGTGAGAAAAATGAGAGTATAAGGGGACGAAGTGAGAAAACAAGAGTACAAGGGGGTAAAGTGAGACAAAATGAGAGTACAAGGGGATAAAATGAGACAATTGAGAGTACAAGGGAGTAAAGTGAGAATTAGCAAGAGTACAAGGGGGTAAAGTGGAATTTACCCAAAAAGAAAAAACCTTGAGGTTCGGGCTAATTACCAAAAAAAAAACTAGAGATTTTTGGAAAATTACCAAAAAAATACATTTAGGTTTGATCCGTCTTACATTATCCCCCCTTCATATGCAAAAACTACTTCAGAAACTCCTTTTACATATATCAAATATTACAATTACCCCCTTAAATTTAAGACAATCAAACCTCAAGGGTGTTTTGTAACTTTCAAAATCTTGGTTTTTTTTGTAATTAGCCCAAACCTTGGGGAGCTTTTCGTAATTATCTCTATAAATTATTATGTTACCTCCAGAAGTAGCTCCATTAGCAGGAACGGCATTCTCAATCTTCTTATTCACATTTCTAGAGAGCCACTAGACGAGAAAGGACCATATGCGGATCACGCACAGATAAATCAGATTATAAATTAAGCATCATACCTGAAAGTAAAGATACGTGTTCTGCTGAATTGTTGAGGTTAGAGAGGGCTGGATATAATTACCTCTTGCCGAGCTAAATGATCCAAGTCCTTAGATGAACAGGGCCACAGATCCATAAAACTATATCGTGATATAACATCTTGCAGAGAGTTTTCTAAAGCTGATTCCCCATTCTCAGCCGTTCGGCATAAAGCTTCTTTCCTCCTTTGCTCAACCTATCACAATAGTTGTTAAATGCTCGTAATCTGAGTTGAACTAAAGTACTTTCTGATGCCAAACCAAAAGAATTCATGAAACCAACTTTACTGGCATAAAATGACTGGACAATACTAACACTAATAAACCTAAGAATATGAATCTACCTTTAACATGCTGGCCAGATCTCCATAGGTCTGCTCAAATTGGGTGAATCTATTCCATACCTACAACAAAGTAAAGTTGATCTAAATAAACAACTACAGAACAATAGCAATTAAAGCAACAACAGTGAATAATATAATGCTGATGTACCTCAACGGATTCGTCAGGTGGAAGTGAGCTCAGTGCTCGTTCAAACAAAGCACGGATATTTCTATCATCATTCAAGCGGCACAAGAAATCAGCATATCTGCAATATAAGGTAAGTTCATTCAGAAATGACGTGGTGTAAGCTCTGTACATCTGAATTACCCCCAAAAGTGATGGTGCGAAATATCCATGGAAGAGCCAAGAATTTGGAAAAACAATCGACGTGTAACCGGAAATCTAAAATATATATCACGCATCTTCAAAACATAGAATTCCAAAATGTGTTTATGGATGGGGGAGGCGGGGAAAGAACTTACTCGAGGATGTAGCTAGGCTCATGCATAAAACGTTTGAGACCTGCTTCAAATATATTGTGTGCAAGCTGAGAAAAATTGCAAAAAAAAGAAAAAAGGCACAAATCAGCAGGTTGCAGCAATGAAACTATGCTGTTTTATGGACTTTATCTCAGTTGCTATAGCTTCATAAGTCTGGAGTAAGTTAAATTAGGGAAAGAAGCATTAATTGATCATGCAAATGCGAGAAAGATGACATAGATTTGGGCTAGCAAAGGAATTAAATTGTAAAGAAAACCCCAACTTTCTTCTAGGTAAGAGAGATCGAATGTAATTATATCAATTGTTGAATCATTTGTATCTTTTTCTTTTTTACCATTTAAAAAAAAACAAGATCGTGATGTTCTTTTTCCTTTCACCAGTGTTCTGCATAGCCGTGGCAAGAACCTTCCTGCTCATCATCAGCATATATTTATCTTAACAGCAAAAAAATATAGAAGCTAAAAGATTCTATAATTAATAATCACCTTTGCATCTTTATCTAGACAAAAGGCCATCATTGCATATGCAACATAAACATGGTAAGTGCAGTTCGGTGATTTGCGTGCATCCAAGAAATATCTACGAGCCGCTTCAACTCCTTCAGTCCTTCTTAGAAATCGTATGAACTGCAGACAGAACATCATTAACAATCCACGAAGTAAACCAACATTCTGTTGCAGTTTCTAGATAAGTTGCCTAGTACAACAATTCACTATAAATCTCTGCTCGACCACATTACTGGACCATTTACAAGCAATAAGTCGCAATAAAATGATGCCACATGCATCACAAAAGCTAAAAAATTGATCGGAAAAATAAAAAGCATTAAATCATGACAATAGTGAAATAATCACATTCAAAAGTAAGGGTGATAAGTGCATTTTTGTTCATGTTTTTATAACTCTTTTTCGATAATTTCTTCAACTTTTTAGCTTAATAATCAATAAATTCAAGAAAAATCACATTGGCTTGTTTTGAATGATGAAGGTAAAGACTTGAAGCAAACTCACATGAATTTCGTATGAAAAGACGAACAAAAATGAAGTCTAACATTGATCAAAAAGAAGGCAAGAAGACTCAATCTCGTGCAAAACACACCCCAGTGTATTGGAAAACATGGCTATGCTTCAAAGGGAAGAAAAACAAGAAAAGCAGAAAAACACACCAAGGCCATGCTTGCAAAGCACGGCCGTCAAAGATGACGACAAGCAAAACACGCTCGAACCGTGTTTAAAAGCACACCTTGCCAAAAGCACACCCCAAAACCCTTCTTCTTCTTCCAATCCCCCCTTTCTCTCAAACCCTTCCCCCAAAACCCCAAACCCCTTCTCTTTTCTCTAAAAATTTTCACCACACCACACACCTTCACATCACAAGGCTCTTACTTGTCTCCCCTCCACAATGTCTTCAAGGTATGTGTTACTCTTCTTTTTTTTATTTTTCAAATTTCGAATTTGTTCATTTTTTTTGTTTAAATTGGTATGTTTATCCTTTTGTGTGTTGTAGTGAAGGTTATCCCATGTTGTAATTAGGAATTTCATGAACTATTGTTTTCAATTTTTCATGCCCTAGAAATTGAATTTTAGGGAAATTAAAATTTGGATATTTGTTGCTTAATGGTAATCATGAATTTCTTTTTATGACATTTCTTGTGCTTTTTGTGAGTTTAATTGGGTTTGTTTGTGGTAATTTCTTGATTATTGTGGTAATGGTGGGAAATTATTCTTGTAACGTTCATCTTGCTAAATTAAGGAATTGGTCATATGTTCTTGATATTCATGAAATAAATTTGAACAATTAGTCTTGGGTTCATATGATTGATATTCTTAAATTGTTGTTGAAAAAGAGATATCATTATTCTTGTTGAATTGCTCTTTGGCTATTGTTGAATTGTTGTTGAAAAGGGGATATTGTTGAATTATTGTTGCAAAGGGGGTATATAGCTTTTGAAGATTGTTCTTGTTGAATAATTGTGTTAATATGGCGAAATTTTGGATGAATTGGTGATCCTTCATGCTTGGGATGTTGTTATGTCTCTTAGAATGATTTTTCCACGTTGTTATAAGTTTTATTGACATAGGAATCCCCAGGTCCAAGCGCGTCGTACCATCCTCCGCGGCCCCGCACACGGCGATCGCCGAGCCGCCGCAAACCGACCAGTCCTCCTGCCCGCCAACCCATATGGCATTTCTTTCCGAAATGCCGATCGAGGCCCCATATCATCGTCTTCGCCCAACGCCAAATTATAAACACACGATTCTCGGACAACTACATTGGATGGACTCGGGCCGACAGATGTGGATTGGATGTTCGATCGGCTTAGGTGGGGCTATTTCATGAATTTAGCCATGCCACCTACCTCCGTCTCGCATTAGAATTTCTAAGTTCTTATAACGCCGAGATCACATCGCCGACACGCCGAAGAAGGGCGTATCACCTTTCGGCTCTTCAACAATGATCACCAACTCACACTTTGGCGGAAATTTAACACTATCTATGGTCCGCCACAAATGGGTTCGATAAAGCCGTTGGGGTTCCGTGATCGACAATTTTGGCAAGCTATTACGCATGAGCTAGAATATAACCTTCCTCATCCAAATCCTCGTGTATCGCCAATCCATGCTTCCGATTTATGTCCATCGGGTACTCTCAAGCACACTATTTGGCCGAGGCGAAAGCGAAGGGGTCGTCGCGCCTTGATGAGCTCTATTTTCTCATGGTCTCATGGTGTATTCCTCTTTAGGCGACACGGGCTTCTATCTAGCAAAGCATTTTCTCAAAGTCGAGAAGAAAGATCGAGGTAAAATCGTCATTGGTGGCCTTATTACTTCCATCGCCGCCATTTCGGTTATGACCTCGCAGGACTCGAGGAAGCTTAGGGGGCCGACCCCATATCTCCCTCTTTTCGTTGGAGATCTCATTTACTATGGTGGTCGGTGAAATTTGTGGAACTAATCATGCCTTTATCGTCTTGCCGGGAAACATAACAAACATCTTTCTTTGTCCACTTCTCTTAATGACGCTTAGGATTTCAGTCTTGCATAGCCATGGGAATGATTCAACGGAGCGGTATGAGTTGTCTTAAAATTCAAAATTACCGACTACACGCATCCATTGCGGACCACTTCTCGCACCGATTCGGGATCGGAAAATGGAAGATGTTTTATGCTCACGGCGATGATCAGGATGCTTTTTAACTACCGCCGCCGCTTTTTCCGACACGAAGTTTATCAAAGTGAGAATCCAGGATGTTGAAGGTCCCTCCACTTCTCAACCACCTGAAGACCTCCCCTCCCGTGCTGTGGATGACACAGATCTCTCCCAGTTAGCCATGCGATTGGAGCAAATGGAGCAGCGAGCTATATTGGATCGCCACGAGGAAAAAATGGCGCAACACTATGCTCGAGTTGAAGAACAACAACAACAATAGTATTTCATGAATCTTCAACGGCAGCAGCAACAACAATACGACCAACAACAGTCCTACTTTGTCATGATAGATCAAATCCACTAATGACATATCTCCCAAGGACATTTTCCTCCACCACCTCCACCACAATAAAGGTCATATTTATTTTCTTATTTTCAGATTTTTGTTATTTCATTTTCGTACTTTATCCCATCTCCTTCTTCACATTGGGGACAATGTGACCCTTGAAGTTGGAGGTGGTGAGACTTGTTAGCACATTTAGATTTTTCTTTAGCTTTGCGTGGTTTTAGTTATTTTTGTTTTATTTTCTTTTTATGCACTTTATCAATCTCTTGCAAACAAACATGGGATATTATTTTTTTACAATTAGATAAGTTGTTCGTGGATTTGTTATAACCATTTTTCTACCGAAAAAGTCATCTTTTTGAGAACTCAAATCGCCAAAATGTTTTAAAACCGTGTGACTTTAGTAAAAGGATGAACTTGGCCAAAAGAGTTTAATGTCATGAAAATAGTTTGGAT
Source organism: Rehmannia glutinosa (assembly GCA_016081115.2). Taxonomy (NCBI): domain Eukaryota; kingdom Viridiplantae; phylum Streptophyta; class Magnoliopsida; order Lamiales; family Orobanchaceae; genus Rehmannia; species Rehmannia glutinosa. Next base: position 78,671,432 of record CM071937.1, read on the forward strand.
TTTGCTTAAATTTAGATACTTTGCTTAAAAAGATAAACCCGAATTATGGTTTCTCCAGTGATCATGACACAAAGTATCTAAATGTGCTAACAAGTCTCACCACCTCCAACTTCAAGGGTCACATTGTCCCCAATGTGAAGAAGGAGATGGGATAAAGTACGAAAATGAAATAACAAAAATCTGAAAATAAGAAAACAAATATGACCTTTATTGTGGTGGAGGTGGTGGAGGAAAATGTCCTTGGGAGATATGTCATTGGTGGATTTGATCTATCATGACAAAGTAGGACTGTTGTTGGTCGTATTGTTGTTGTTGCTGCCGTTGAAGATTCATGAAACACTGTTGTTGTTGTTGTTCTTCAACTCGAGCATAGTGTTGCGCCATTCTTTCCTCGTGGCGATCCAATATAGCTCGCTGCTCCATTTGCTCCAATCGCATGGCTTGGAGGAGAGATCTAGTGTCATCCACACAGGGGAGGTCTTCTAGGTGGTTGAGAAGTGGAGGACCTTCAACATCCGGATTCTCACTTTGATAAGCTTCGTGTCCGGCCGGTGAGGCGGGTAGTTGTAAAGCATCCGGTCATCGCGTGAGCATAAAACATCTTCCAATTTTCGGATCCCGAATCGAAGTGCGAGAAGGTCCCGAATGGATGCGTGTAGTCGGTAATTTTGAATTTTAAGACATAACTCATACCGCTCCGTTGAATCATTCCGTGGCTATGCAAGACTCAAAGTCAATCCGGATGTAAGTAAGAAAAGTGGACAAAGAAAGATCTTCGCTATGTTTCGGCGACGATAAAGGCGTGATTAGTTCCACAAATCTCACCGCACCGACCATAGTAAATGAGATCTCCAACGAGAAGAAAGAGAGGAGATATGGGGTCGGCCCGGGGCTTGCTCGAGTCTGCGAGGTCATAACCGAAATGGCGGCGATGGGAGTAATAAGGCCACCAATGACGATTTTACCTCGATCTTTCACGACTTTGAGAAAATGCTTTGCTAGATAGAGCCCGTGTCGGCCTAAAGAGCAATACACCTAGACCATAGAAAATAGAGCTCATCGGCGGACGACCCCTTCGCTTTCGCCCCGGCCAAATAGTGTGCTTTGAGAGTACCCGATGGACATAACGGAAGCATGGATTGACGATACACGAGGATTTGGATGAGGAAGGGTTATATTCTAGCTCATGCGTAATAGCTTGCCGAAATTGTCGATCACGGAACCCCAATGGCTTTATGCGCAACCCGTTTGTGGGCGGACCATAGATAGTATTAAATTACGCCGGTGTGAGTTGGTGATCATTGTTGAAGAGCCGAAAGGTGATACGTCCTTCTTCTTCGTGTCGGCCCCGATGTGATCTCGGCGTTATAAGAACTTAGAAATTCTAATGCGAGACGGAGGTGGTGGCGTGGCATGGCTAAATTTGAAATAGCCCCACCCAAGCTAATCGAACATCCAATCCACATCTGTCTGGCCCGAGTCCATCCAATGTAAGGTTGTGCGAGAATCGTGTGTTTATAATTTGGCGTTGCATTTAGACGATGATATTGGGCCTCCGATCGGCATTCCGGAAAGAAATGTCATATGGGTTGGGGGGGCCGGTGGTGGGTGCGAGCGGCTCGCTCGCCGTGTGGGGGGCGGAGGATGAAGCACCACCGTGCAGACGATGCGCTTGGACCTGGGATTCCTATGTCAATAAACTTATAACAGCGTGAAAAAATCATTCTAAGAGACATAACAACATCCCAAGCATGAAGGATCACCAATTCATCCAAAATTTCGCCATATTAACACAATTATTCAACAAGAACAATCTTCAAAAGCTATATACCCCCTTTGCAACAATAATTCAACAATATCCCATTTTCAACAACAATTCAACAATAGCCAAAGAGCAATTCAACAAGAACAATGATATCTCTTTTCAACAACAATTTAAGAATATCAATCATATGAACCCAAGACTAATTGTTCAAATTTATTTCATGAATATCAAGAACAAATGACCAATTCCTTAATTTAGCAAGATGAACGTTACAAGAATAATTTCCACCATTACCACAATAATCAAGAAATTACCACAAACAAACCCAATTAAACTCACAAAAAGCACAAGAAATGTCATAAAAAGAAATTCATGATTTTACCATTAAGCAACAAATATCCAAATTTTAATTTCCCTAAAATTCAATTTCTAGGGCATGAAAAATTGGAAACAAAAGTTCATGAAATTCCTAATTACAACATGGGATAACCTTCACTACAACACACAAAAGGATAAACATACCAATTTAAACAAAAAAAATGAACAAATTCGAAATTTGAAAAATAAAAAAAAGAAGAGTAACACATACCTTGAAGACATTGTGGAGGGGAGACAAGTAAGAGCCTTGTGATGTGAAGGTGTGTGGTGTGGTGAAGATTTTTGAGAGAAAAGAGAAGGGGTTTGGGGTTTTGGGGGAAGGGTTTGAGAGAAAGGGGGGATTGGAAGAAGAAGAAGGGTTTTGGGGGAGAATTGGGGAAAACAAAACGTGAGGGTCTGATTTACAGACGTCCGAACACGGGTTAACCCGGGTTCGTTCTCTGGCAACGGCGCCAAAAACTTGATGGCTCAAAAGCTACTCCAGAAAACCGTAGGCAAGTGCACTATCGTTTTATAGTATAGGTTATTAGTCACGAAGTGTCATTCCCACGAGAATTGTAAATACTAATAATTACCGTCTTTTGTTATTTAATCTAGCAATTTTTGAGTTTTGTTGGTTTAAAAATGAAAAATAAAGAATTTAAAATAATTGCAACTTACAATAGATCAAATAAAAGTATATTGTAGAATTAAGAAATCAAGGGCTAGAAATGTGTTTGAATGTAAATCCCTCTACAATGTTTTTGTGATTTAAGAAGATAAAAATACAACCAAAAACCCTTAAGCAAAACCAATCTCTTTTAATAAAATCTTATGTTTCATGGATAGTAGAAATTCCCGATTTAAGTTAAACCTCTATCGAGCGAATAACTTCTAACCTCAAGTTGATTAATCGAAATCTCTTTCTAGTTAAAACCCCCAAGACTGACATTATAACGATTTGTGAATTCTCATATTAGGTTTGCCCTAATCGGTAAGAAGATTTATGTCATCCTATATATCAGGATTGCATGCAACTCTTTTCACTTATATAGATTCTATTTCACCATGAATCTCGATTTCCCGGATGAAAAATAAACTTCAAATCAATATTGCGCATATACCAATTCGAATGAATAAAGCATAATATAAGTGAATCACACAAAACATGAAGATTTTATTAAAAACATTCAAACCTTAATCACAAATTCATTCTAGAGTTCATTACATTCAAACACTAGAAATTTAGCAACACATGGCTTTGATAAGAGAATATACACAAGAAGATTTGAATAAAATGAACATGGTGTACTTAGCTCTTATTCAAGCCACCGATTCAAGACTTTCTCCTTGGTTGATTGCAATGATGTTGAGCTCAGTCTTCTCCTCTATTGCTCTTCAACTTCCAACTCTACCTCTCTTTTATCCTCTCAATGTATTTTGCTTTGAAACTTACAATGAACATACAATGAAAATACATTGAGAGGATAAAAGAGAGGTAGAGTTGTAAGTTGAAGAGCAATAGAGAAAGAGCTGAGCTCAACATCATTGCAATCAACCAAGGAGAAGTTTTGAATGGTCTTAAATAAGAGCTAAGTACACCATGTTCATTTTATTCAAATCTTCTTGTGTAAAGATACTCTTTTGTCAAAGCCATGTGTAGCTAAATTTCTTGAATTGGTCTTGTGATCATGACACAATGTATTTCTTTGTGTCATGATCACTGGAGAAACCATAATTCGGGTTTATATATAAAAAAAAACAAAAAAAACAAAAAAACAAAACAAAAATCGAAAAAAAAAATGTTCATATTTTTATAAAAGAGGACAAATCGAGGTTATACTCCTCTGTTTGTTGCTGCTTAGTAACTAGGAGCATTCATGAGCCCCATGTTTGTCTTTTACGTAAAACGCGCTGAGACAAATATGAGTATGGGACACCACCCCAAAGTTATAACTATATGCATGATAAAAAAAAAACCCGAGTTTTGGACATCTCCATTTACCATTACATTCTTGTATTTGGTCTAAGTGAATGATTAACAATTTCTGTGATATGACAACTGTGATGATTAAATGATTCCAATTACTAAAGTCACTCTCTTTTTAACAAATTGGTTGACTTGAAAGAACGAATCGATGGGCTCAATTAGGGAATAAAAAGGTTAGTGATTTACTTCAATTTTATCGAAATTGTGAAAATAGATACCTCGTTTTGTTTTCAACCCCACTCTTTGTTTTTAAAATTGCTTGAGGACAAACAAAATTTCCAAGTTGGAGGCGGTTTGATAAGTGCATTTTTGTTCATGTTTTTATAACTCTTTTTCGATAATTTCTTTAACTTTTTAGCTTAATAATCAATAAATTCAAGAAAAATCACATTGGCTTGTTTTGAATGATGAAGGTAAAGACTTGAAGCAAACTCACATGAATTTCGTATGAAAAGACGAACAAAAATGAAGTCTAACATTGATCAAAAAAAGCAAGAAGACTCGATCTCGTGCAAAACACACCCCAGTGTATTGGAAAACATGGCTATGCTTCAAAAGGAAGAAAAAACAAGAAAAGCAGAAAAACACACCAAGGCCGTGTTTTGTTCAGCATGACGACAAGCAAAACACGCTCGAACTGTGTTTAAAAGCACACCCTGCCAAAAATTCCCAAGTGACGAAGAAAACACGGCCGTGTTTGTCAATTTTGACGAACACGGCCTGGCCGTGCTTTTTCTCCAACTCAAAGTTCCTTTTGGCGGAAATTATGGGGACTTTTCCTTTTTGCTTTTGGACAACTTTTACATCTCATGTTGATGTATTAAGTCCCATTATTCCCTCAATTATCATATGAAAACAAGGATTCAACAACCCAAAGAGCAATTATTTGTCAAAAGATGACATTGTTAATGTGTTCTTTCATAACAACAATGTCTATAAAAGCCAAGAGTTTGGGTTGGAGGATTCATTCCATTCATAATCCAATTCAATTCATTCATAGAGAGATTCATTGTATGTTCATTGTAAGTTTCAAAGCAAAATACATTGAGAGGATAAAAGAGAGGTAGAGTTGGAAGTTGAAGAGCAATAGAGGAGAAGGCTTGGAGCTCAACATCATTGCAATCAACCAAGGAGGAAGTCTTGAATTGGTCTTGAATAAGAGCTAAGTACACCATGTTCATTTTATTCAAATCTTCTTGTGTAGTATACTCATTTGTCAAAGCCATGTGTAGCTAAATTTCTAGTGTTTGAATGTAATAAACTCTATAATGAATTTGTGATTAAGGCTTGAATGTTTTTAATAAAATCTTCATGTTTTGTGTGATTCACTTATATTATGCTTTATTCATTCGAATTGGTATATGCGCAATATTGATTTGAAGTTTATTTTTCATCCGGGAAATCGAGAGATTCATGGTGAAATAGAACATATATAAGTGAAAAGAGTTGCATGCAATCCTAGATATAGGACGACATAAATCTTCTGGATTAGGGTCAAACCTAATATGAGAATTCACAAATCGTTATAATGCTGTCTTGGGGGTTTTAACTAGAAAGAGATTTCAGTTAATCAACTTGAGGTTAGAAGTTATTCGCGCTCGATAGAGGGTTTAACTTAAATCGGGAATTTCTACGGTCCATAAAACATGAGATTTTATTAAAAGAGAATGGTTTTTGTTTAAGGGTTTTTGGTTGTATTTTTATCTTGTTAAATCACAAAAACATTCTAGAGGGATTCACATTCAAACACATTTCTAGCTCTTGATTTCTTAATTCTACAATCTACTTTTATTTGATCTTTTGTAAGTTGCAATTATTTTAAATTCTCTATTTTTCATTTTCCATTTTAACAAACAAAACTCTGAAAATTGTTAGATTAAATAACAAAAAGACGGTAATTATTATTACTTACAATCCTCGTGGGAATGACACTCGGTACTCAATAATCTATACTATAAAACGATAGGTGCACTTGCCTACGGTTTTCTAGAGTAGCTTTTGAGCCATCAAAGGGTTAGAAAAGGCTACTTAATAATCTAATTTCAATGTTTCTGTCTTAAAGCTGTCACAATACTTTCTACTATCAAGTTTCTCCTATGATCCTTCTTAATGAATGGGTGCTATATGAAACTAAAACCAGTGAACAAGGGGTCAGAATGACCAAGGGGAGACAAAAAATTTTTAACTAATATCTCAACACTAAAAGATTAGCTGGCTGAATGCTTTAAGCTTCCAAAACTCAAACCAGAAATCTAACTGAAAATAACAGTAACCTATTTGACAGTTACAAATTCTACAGGATATAAGCATCTATTAGTTTGAGTTATATTCTGTTATCAGGTTGGTCTTCACAACCTGTAGATTACGCAGAATCTGATACCTGGATATGTGATAGAGCTGTTGCATTTACACCATCCCCAACAAGACTTTCATATACTTTTTTCGCTGCCTGCACACACAGAATGTGTCAAAAATAATAAATGATTAACTAGATGTCACCAAAAAAACAATCTCACGTGACATGTTAAACCTGAGCTGCTCCATGAGATTCCTCTAGCTCAGCATAAGCATACTTTAGCATTTCCGAATCTAACATGAAAAAATGAAACCAATTAAAATACTAAACAAGAAAAGGCAGATATTGGCGAGATAAAGCAAAGAATTGGACAAGCTACAGCAGTTTTGGAAGAGATGAACAGCTATACCAAAAAAATTACCGAGACTGACAGCAAATTAAGAAATAAAAAATAGGTGATACTTGAACAATGTATTTTCACGTGGAAATCTTGAGAACATAAATTCTTTCAGCAGAGAGAAAAATACCAGGAAGAGCCTTCAATGCACGCTGGAAAACTTTGATTGCAGAGTCTCTGGAACCACCCTTTGCGTGCCACGTGGCATAGTCATACCATATATCAGGGTAATGATATAAATACATGAGGCACTAGCACGGAAACAAACATGTGAGCAGCTTGTCCTTTCTATTTGCCTTTTCTAGTAAACTTATCATTGGTGTGGAAAGAAATAAAAAGAGTAAAGATCAACAACCCTAGCAGAAAAGCAACCACACAATGAATCTCATAAAGACAGTATAAATCATAGCTCCACGTATAGGCAAGGGAAAAAAAGGGATAATTACAAAAGGAAAAAATTGAGGTTTGGACCAATTACAGAAAAACCCGAAGATGTTTCAAAATTACAAATACCCCCCCCCAATGTATGCTTCTGTCTTAACTTAAGGGGTAGCTGTAATATTTTTATAAGTACTAGGGGGTTTTTGAAATGTTTTGTTGTTTATATGGGGGAAAATGTAAGACAGATCAAACCTCAAGGGATTTTTTGAAATTTTCAAAAACCTCCGGGTCTTTTTGTAATTAGCCCGAACCTCGGTGGTGATTTTGTAATTATCCCAGAAAAAAAAAACTAAATCAAGAAAGGATTGCAATGCCCAGAACAATCATGTAAATCACACCAACGGAACATGGACAAAAATGCTCTTAAAATGCATATCTGGTCTTAGCGAGACATTTACCCATGGCAATGCTACTACATACTTGAAGTCATGTATCTGTTTTCATGCAATGGGGTGTTCTGAAGGTGTAAGTTCTGTTTCCTACCATGTAATTTGCATGACAAGTCCTTATGTGATTTGAAGGCCCAGTTTAACTAGCAAACAGATGGCTGTTGAAGGATCAACTTCAGCAGTACAGAACATGTTGTGGAACATCTAATAAATGCTATAACACAAGCTAAAATGCAATTTGTTTAATAGCTATGCCTTCAGTACCTGCTCATAAGCAAATGCAATTCGTTTGATTGAAGAAGCACTGTCAATTCTCTGGGGGTTGCCTCTGTAAAGAAGTTAACAAAAAATGTTACTTAAGCACTCAGATAGAATATACCCTCATGATGCCAATACCATGACAACTTACCCGGAGATAAAATATGCGTATAAAGCAAGAACAAGTACATCAAATGACACAGGTACCAAGGTTCACTCATAGTGAGGCTAAATGGTGCACTCTAGTAGACTACTGTTGAGATATTATAATATATGTTAGTGCCTTAACTTTAGGTAGTGCCCTACCTTAACTTTAGGGTAGTGCCCTATCTTTGGGGTTTATGTTTCTTTCTTTTTTCCTTAATTCATGGGTAGATTAGGGTAGTCTTTTGGCTATATAATGTGTAATTTTCTTTCATGTTCAATACAAGAAATACAATCAGTTTATATGGTATCATAGAGCAAGGTTCACAAACCCTAGTTCCCTTTTTTCTTTTTTTCCAGAAACATTAGTATTTTTTTTTTCAGTTTCAGATTTTTTTACTGTTCACGCCACGGTCACTGTCACTGGGATCACTGTTCACAACCCGAAATCATTGTTCCCGACCGAAGTACTGTTCGCAGGATCGCTGTTCACGCTCGGAATCACTGTTCACGCCAAACGAAACTATGAAAGGGTGGCTTGAAAGAGCACAATATATTAATAAATTATTTATTTTTGCGAAATGTTTTCGAGTCCCATTCCGATGGTGTTTAGTGCTCTTTATGTGACGATTGAGGTTTATCCCTTAATGAATCCAAAGGCATAATTTTGCGGGGTGGTTGGTCACAAGTCACCCTTGGAGGATTTATCTAAAGAAAAAAAAATTACTTTGGCAGATCACTGTTCATGCTCGGAAAATATTGCTCAGTTCGGAAAATATTGTTGTCGTAAAATACTATTCATGCCGGAAAACACAGTTTCACGTCTGATTATTTAAGTCATAATGCCTCATTCTTCTTTCAAAACAACGGGTCTAGTCAAATCGCTTTCAAGGGTCCACAACCATTACAACCCGACATATTGAATGGTAAAAACTTCTTGAAATCTGATTATGAGTTTACTTTATCTCCCGGCGGATATAAGGAATATTTTCGGTGAAGGCCGCCCCACGATCACCATCTTCAACCACTTTAGCTCACACTCGTAATTCTACGGTTTGTCTCTCTCACTCTACACCTATGGGATGGGTTTTGGATTAGGTGCTTGATCATGTGATTTGGTAATTCCTCTATTTTCTCGTAAATATCACAAACCAAATTTTCCCATTATGTTATCGGATGGGTCTAAAATCCAAAGCATCAAGTTGGCGGGTTTCACCAACTCCCTCAATTTCATTGAGTTGATCTATTGGTTCCTAATTGTCCTTTTAATTTGATAAAAGACCGGAGTACAGGGCAGACGATTGGTGCAGGATCTGAATCTCGCGGTCTCTACTACCTTCCACCAACAATTTCCACTATATGTGCCACTTCTACATCCCCCGATCTTCTTCATTGTCGTTTAGGTCACCCGAGTCTACCTAAGTTAAAAACAATGGTACCTGGTCTTCCACAGTTGGAGTCTCTAAATTGTGAGTCTTGTCAATTAGGTAAAAATGTTCGAGTCTCTTTTTCTAATCGTATTAATAGCAGAGCTTCATCTCTCTTTGATATTGTTCATTCTGATGTTTGGGGTCCAAGTCGTGTTCCATCTATCTTAGATTATCGGTATTATGTCACTTTCATTGATGATTTCTCCCGGTGTACTTGGGTATTTCTAATGAAAGATCGTTCTGAGTTGTTCGGTATTTTTGAAACTTTTTGCTCAGAAATTAAGACTCAATTTGGTAAGATGATTCGTGTCTTGCGTAGTAATAATACAAAAGAATATTTTTCTGACCGTTTCAATTCCTTTACACGTTCCAATGGAATTATACATCAATCTAGTTGTCCTCATACACCTCAACAAAATGGGGTAGCTGAACGAAAACATACACATTGTTGACACCGCTCGCACCTTGTTGATATATGCCAATGCACCGTTAAAGTTTTGGGGGGATGCTATCCTGACTGCCACTTATTTAATAAATCGAATGCCATCATCTGTGTTAAATGGTAAGGTTCCCTACTCTATTTTGCACCCTACAGCCTCTTTATATGTTGTTCCCCCTCGTATTTTTGGTTGTACTTGTTTTGTTCATGATCTATCTCCTAGTCGTGATAAATTGTCTGCTCGGTCTATCAAGTGTATTTTTCTTGGTTACTCCCGTTCTCAGAAGGGCTACCGCTGCTACTCTCCTCCTACAAACCGTTTCTACATTTCCGCCGATGTTACTTTCTTCGAGGACATCATACTTTGTTGCAATTACTATCCCTTCTGACGACTTGAATCAGGTTTTGCCTATACCCTACTTAGAGTTTCTTCGACCAACTCCTGAGCCTTCTGATTCCCCAGCATTGTCGGATACTCCATCATCTTCACCACAGTCTCTACCTATAAATCGATTTGGCATTACTTATGAAAGGCGGTCCGCGCCACGAGCTTGAGATCTGTTCGAGAGGTCTCTCCCCACCCCCGATCCACCCATTTCACCACGATTTGCCTATCGCCATCCGCAGTACACGCTCTACCCGTAACCCTTATCCTATCTACAATTTTCTATCCTACCATCGTTTGTCTCCCACATATTGTGCTTTCGTTTCTACACTCTCTTCTATTTCTATTCTAAGACAGTTTAAAGCACTATCCCATCCAGGATGGAAACAAAGCTATGATTGATGAAATGTCGGCTTTGGATTACAACAATACTTGGCGGCTTGTTCCCCCTTCCCTCCGCAAATCATTTGTTGGTTGTCATTAGGTATTTAATGTTAAGATTGGCCCGATGGACAAGTCGATCGTTTGAAAGCTTCGCCTGGTAGCGAGGATATACACAATCTGCAGTCCAATTCACGGTGATACTTTTCTCCGGTTGCAAAGATGTCCTCGATTCGTTTATTCCTACTATGGCTGCCATGAAACATTGGCCCCTCTTTCGATTAGATATCAAGAATGTCTTTTGCACGGTGACTTGGAAGAGGAGATTTATATGGAGCGATCTCTGGGTTTGTTGCTCGGGGAGTATGGTTTGGTATGCAAGTTACAAAAGTCTTTATATGGTTTGAAACAATCACCAGGAGGCTTGGTTTGGTCGATTGAAGAAAGTACTTCAACAATTTGGAATGATCCATTTGTGAAGGAGATCATTCTGTCTTCTTCGGTGCTCTCGGCAAATAGATATATCTACCTTGGGTCATGTTGATGACATTGTAATTACGAGGCGATGATTGTGAAGGTATCGGCGCATTAAAACAATACTTATTTCACAATTTTCAAACTAAGGACTGGAGTCCTCTTCGTTATTTTCTTGGGATTGAAGTAGCTCAATCAAAGTTAGGTGTTGCTATCTCTCAAAGGAAATATGCCCTTGATATTCTAGAAGAAAGCGGGTCTACAGATTGTAAACCGGTTGCTACTCCAATGGACCCTAATGTAAAGTTGCTTCCTAACCAGGGGAGCCTATCCATCGATCGAGGAAGATCAGAAGGCTAGTTGGGAAGCTAAATTATCTCACCATGACGGACGGACATATCTTTCCCGATAAGTATAGTAAGTGGGTTTCTCAACTCTCCTTGTGATAGTCATTGGAATGCAATTATTCGAATTGTCAAGTACATTAAAGTCGGTCACCGGGAAAGGACTTGTTTTCACCGACGATAGAGAGCCACACCGATGTCATTGGGTATTCGGATCTTGATTGGCGGGAGATGAGAATGATCGAAGATCTACTTTGGTTATGTGTATATTCATAGGAGGAAACATGATTTCGTGGAAAAGCAAGAAAGCAGGGCCGTTGTTGCTCGATCAATCACGGGCCGTCTGGGCTATGGCTCATGCAACATGTGAGCTTTTGTGGCTCAAACATTTATTGCAAGAATTGCATTTACGTGATGTTGGTCTATGAAGCTCGTGTGTGATAATCAGTGAGCTCTACATCTCTCTTCCAATCCAGTTTTTCACGAGAGGACGAAACATATAGAAGTTGATTGCCATTTTCTTAGAGAAAAGATTCTCTCTGGAGTCATTAAGACCTCCTTTGTCAACTCTAGAGATCAACTTGCTGATATCTTTACTAAATCTCTACGGGGTCTCGGGTAACTTATATATGTGACAAGATGGATGCATATGATGTATATGCTCCACCTTGAGGGGGAATGTCGAGATATTATAATATATGTTAGTGCCTTAACTTTAGGTAGTGCCCTACCTTAACTTTAGGGTAGTGCCCTATCTTTGGGTTTATGTTTCTTTCTTTTTTCCTTAATTCATGGGTAGATTAGGGTAGTCTTTTGGCTATATAATGTGTAATTTTCTTTCATGTTCAATACAAGAAATACAATCAGTTTATAACTACTAATTGAGTTGAGGAATTAAACCTGAAATAATTATAAAAGCGACGGAAAGAAACAAACACAATAAACCATAAAGAGGATGCTGCAAAGTCGAAAGATTCAGAAAGACATTCTTTGGGTAAGAGATTGTGAAACATAAATGAAATGTGAGAAAATCTGAATGTTTTTTATTGTATTTAAATCATTACAAAATGTTACATTATATAGGCAAGACCTATACTAACCATTACCGAGAGAAAATAAGGAAAGGAAGAAACAAAAGAAGAAACATTACAACCCAAAAATAAGGCAATTAGCGCCACTAAACATATATTATATTATTTTCACGCCACTAAACATATATTATATAATATCTCAACACTCCCTCAGCGTGGAGCATATACATCATATGCATCCATCTTGTCACATATATAAGTTATCCAGGGCCTCGTAGAGATTTAGTGAAGATATCGCGAGTTGATCTCTAGAATTGACAAAGGAAGTCTGATGATTCAGAGAGAATTTTTTCCCTAAGAAAATGGCGTCGACTTCTATATGCTTCGCCCTCTCATGAAAAACTGGATTGGAAAGAGGTATAGAGTGGATCGATTATCACATACGAGCTCCATAGACCAATGTCACAAAAGTGTAATTCTGCAGTAAGTGTTTTAGCCATGGTAAGAGCTCACATGTTGCATGTGCCATAGCTCGATACTGGGCTTCAGATTTGGCCAGAGCAACAACGGTTTGTTTCTTGCTCTTCCATGAAATCGGGTTTCCTCCTATGAATATCTGATAACGAGGAAGTAGATCTTCGATCATTCGTCTCTTGCCCAATCGGCATCCGAATACCCAATGATATCGGTGTGGCCTTTGTCGTGAAAAAACAAGTCCTTTTCAAGTGACCCTTTAATGTACTTTACAATACGAATAAGCGCATTCAATGACTATCACAAGGAGAATTCAAAAATTGACTTACTATACTTCTTCGGGAAAGATATGTCGGGGCCTGGTCGTGGTGAGATAATTGATTTCCCAACAAGTCTTGATATCTTCCTGGATTAGGATAAGGCTCCCTGGATTAGGAATGAGCTTTATATTAGGATCCGTAGGAGTAAGCGGTTTTCTGATCTGTAAGCACCCGTTTCTTCTAAAATATCAAGAGCATATTTTCTTTGAGAGATAGCAACACGACTTTGATTGCTACTTCAATCCCAAGAAAGTAACGCAACGGGCCTTTAAGTCTTTAGTCCGAAAATTCGAAATAGATGTTGTTTGATTGCATGATACCTTCACAATCGTCGCGGTGATTACAATGTCATCAACATAAACCACAAGATAGATATAGGTATTTGATGAAGAGCATCTAAAAAAGCGAGAATGATCCCCCCATAGCGGTCATCCCAAATTGTTGAAGAACTTTCTTTGAACCGCCAAACCACGCCAGGGTGATTCTTCAAGCCATATAAAGATTTACTGTAATTTGCATACCAATCCACACTCTTCTCGAGCAACACAACCGGGAGGTTGCTCCATGTAAATTTCCTCCTCAAGTCACCATGCAAAAACGCATTTTTGATATCTAAGCAAAGAGCGCCAACGTTTCATGGCGGCCGTGGCTAAAAATAAGCGAGCAGAGGACATCTTTGCGGACGGAAAAAAGTATCATATGTAATCTTGGCCATAGACTTTGTGTATATCCCTTTGCAACCAGCCGAGCTTTTAAGCGATCAACGTGACCGTCGGGACCGACTTTAACATTGAACACCCATCGACACCAACAACAGTTTTTCCAGATGGAAGAAGAACAAGTTTCCAAGTGCGGTTGGAATCTAAAGTCGCATCATTTCATCAATCATTGCTTGTTTCCATCAGATGGATGAGATAGTGCTTAAAATCGAGGAATGAAGAAAGCAGAAAAAGTGCGGATCAAGAGTACAATATGTAGGCGACAAACGGTAGTATGAAAGAAAATTATAGATAGGATAAGGGTTACGAGTAGAACGAATACCTTTGCGGAGGGGCGACAGTGCAAATCGGGTGAATCCGGGAGTAGGGGAGGAGATATCACGGAACAAGAGTGAAAGACGTGACTCTCTCCGTTCATAAGTGATGCCGTCGTCGAGAGGTGGAGAAGATTGTGGAGAGAAGATGGAGCAATTTCGGGGACTAGAAGAAGAAGGCGGGAGAGTTGGAAAATACGGTATTGGCAAAACCTGATCCAAATCAATTGAAGGAATATTCGTTGTAGCAAAATATGATACGTCCTCAAAGAAGGTAACATCCGCTGAGACATAGAAGCGGTGTGTAGTAGGAGAGTAGCAGCGATAACCCTTTTGAACACGGGAATAACCTAAAAATATACACGATGGACCGAAAGCGGATAGTTTATCGCGACTGAAAGAAAGATCATGAACAAAGCAAGTACAACCAAAGACGCGAGGAGAAACATCATATAGAGGGGGCCATAGGATGTAAAATAGAGTAGGGAACGACCATTTAACACGAGAAGATGGCATCCGATTTATCAAATAAGCGTAGATAGACAGACAAAGATCGCCCTTGAGAACTTTAAAGCGCGTTAGCATTTATTAATAGAGTTGGGTTGTATCAACAATGTGTAATACATGTTTTTCGTTCGGCTACACCATTTTGTTGAGGTGTATGAGGACAAGCTGGATTGATGTATAATACCTTTAAACGGATAAAGGAATTAAATTGATCGTGAGAAATACTCTTTTGCATTATCATTGCTGCAAGCGAATTGTTTTCCAAATTGAGTCATAATTTACGAACAAAAATTTTGAAATATAGCAAACAACTCGAGCGATCTTTCATTAGAAATATCCAAGTACATCTCGGAGAAATCATCAATAAAAGTGACATAATATCGATAACAAAGACGGAAACACGACTTGGACCCCAAACATCGAGTGAACAATATCAAATAAAGAGGCGACTTTATTATTAAGGCAGTAGAAAGAGACTCGGACATGTTTTCCTAATCGACACGACTCACAATTTAAAGACTCCAAACTTGAAAGACCGGATACCATGGTTTTCAATTTTGGTAAGACTTAGGTGGCCCAGGAACGGCGATGAAGAAGATCGGGAGATTCAATAGCGGCACATATTGTAGAGTTGCTTGATTGAAGGTAGTAGAGTCCACGAGATTCGGATCTGTTCAATCGTCTTCCCCGTACTCACGGTCTGGATTAAAAAAGAATCGGAAGTGAAGGTTATGGTACGCGATTTAAAAAGCGAGTTAATTTACTTATGGAGATTAAATTAAAGGGACAATTGGGAACTAATAAAAGCAGAACTTAAAGATATGGAGGAGTGGGTGAGATTCGTCAACTCGATTACTGAATTTTAGACCCATCTCGCAACCGTAATATAATGTGGAGATGTGGTTTGTGAAATTTCGAGAGAAAATTGAGGAATTACCATCACATGATCGGAAGCACCGAATCCAAAACCCATCCCAGGTGTAGATTGAGAAAGACAAACCGTATAATTACAAAAGTATGTGCAATAGTAGCGGAAGAGGTGGCTTGCTATT
This sequence comes from Rehmannia glutinosa, assembly GCA_016081115.2. Taxonomy (NCBI): domain Eukaryota; kingdom Viridiplantae; phylum Streptophyta; class Magnoliopsida; order Lamiales; family Orobanchaceae; genus Rehmannia; species Rehmannia glutinosa. The sequence goes on from CM071937.1 coordinate 78,687,339, forward strand.
AAGCCGCTTTCACCATTTGTAAATACTCTTTATAGTCACGAGGAGAAAGAGTAATTTCAGAATCAGAATGAGGTTAGGATTGAGCAATATTAGCAGTTTTGGTGGGGAAACCATGTAAACTGTAACACCGATCCTGAGTATGATTATCTCGATCACAATGAGTAGATGCAATCTGATTTCTCGACCCCTCGACCCACGACCACGACGACCCACGACCCGCCGCCACTACCACGATCATTCGTATGAGAGACAAGAGCGGAAGGCTCGGGTGGTGTGTGCCATGTCCAGAAAAAGAAACTCGAATCAGATGACTAATAAGCTCTTCTACTGTGGGAACAGTGGCAGTGGTGAGAGCCTGGCCACGCACAGATCCATACTCCTTTGGAAGACCATGGAGAATAAAAACCATAAACATATTATCAAGTTTTGTCAAAGATCTGTTGAAGAAGATCGGTAACGACCATTAATTTGAGCTCATCAATAGTGGATTGAGCCCGAGTTAAATATTCTGAGAGATCGTGGTCACTCATCTGAAGGTTAACAAGATTTCGAACAGATTCATATAATCTCTGAATATCATTAGCATAAAGGGTTTTAGCCTTTGACCATACATCATAACAAGTCTATCTGGACGAAAATGTGGCATTAATTTAGGCTCAATGGAGTTCCATAACAAAGAGACTAATTGATAATCAGCTTGTTCCCAATCAGTTTTCAATTTAGCATCAATCTCTGAAGATTGTTTAGTAAGATGGTCTAAAAGACATTGACCTAAAAACCACAACTCAACCGAGGAAGACCAATTCAAATAGTTCTTACCATTTAATTTTTCGGTGGTAATGGTAGAAGACCCTTGAAAAGCAAACGAGACCAAACCTTTTTTCTGTGAGGATGAGTCAGTCATTGCAACTCAAACAAATAGTTGGACAGCCAAAAAAAAGAAAACACCGTACTGGCCCATGAACAGTAAACAGGGACAACCAAAGCAAGTTGGAGAAAAAAAGAAAATAGGCTGAAAAAGACTCCAAACCTGGGACCCACGAAATGAGAGTGGTAAAAACTGAAAGAGGAAAGTTGGGCGCTGCAGATAGGACAAGTGCGACGGTGATCGGAGACGGCGGCGCGTAGGCGTCACGCGCAGATGATGGTGGAGGCGCGTGTGGGCGTTGGTGAGATTCAGGCGACGGCGCTGAAGTGTGGTCGGTCGACGTGTGGCGAGTGACGTTAGCCGGGGCGGGAAGAGATCGTGGCAGCGGTGGGCTGGGGCAGACAGTAAAACTGGGACGAAAAAAAAAAGTGTGCTGGGAAAGACTAGGGTTTGGTCAGGAAAAAAAAAAGAAAACTGGGAGGAAGAATTAGAGAGACTGGGTTTCGAGAACCTGCTCTGATACCATGAGAAAATCTGAATGTTTTTTATTGTATTTAAATCATTACAAAATGTTACATTATATAGGCAAGACCTATACTAACCATTACCAGAAAATAAGGAAAGGAAGAAACAAAAGAAGAAATATTACAACCCAAAAATAAGGCACTAGCTGCCACTAAACATATATTATATTATTTCTGCTGCCACTAAACATATATTATATAATATCTCAACAAAATGAACAGCGAAAAATGAAAAAGATCAAAGACAGAGAAACAGGAGCAATATCTTGCGGCAACAATGAAGAAATTGGGATAATAACTTTTTCTCCTTATAATTATTACCTCCTATTTAAATTTCTTGCATCATTAATGTAGTAACTGGGATGGAAAAGAAATGTTTCTCCTCACAGTTATGTCATTATGTATGAATTTTGCCTTTCCATGAATCTCTACCCACCAAAGTTCTTATGAACATCTCATTTTTAACTTTGAATAAAGAAGTTCTCTCATATATTATATAGTCAAGAACACTTTCACAGAAGAATAGAGGAAACTTCTCTATTGAGGCAACATAAGAAAACCCATAGTCCAACACCTTACAAACAACACCAAATGAAATGATCCCAGAACACAAAACTTCCAAGTACCATGCTTCTAGCTACACGTAAAACACAACAAACTTAATAAGGTTCATGCATATGGCTTCTAGATAGATCAAAAACTCAGGTTTAAAGTAGTATTTCTCACTAGCAAGACTAAATACGTGACACTTTTACTCAAAAAATAGAAACACAACAGTGATGGAGGATACCTACTTCTCAAAGCTTAATAATTTTTTCCATGCGATCCACTGCATTTCCTCCTGTCAAATACATCATATTCTAACAGTCAAATAATCACTTAAACTAAATGATAGAATCAAATTGTTTTCCTTAAAAAAAGCAAGTAATCAAAAAAAGACAGCCCTATTATATTCATTTTTCCCGTATCCGAACTTCAAACAAGAAAACATAAAAAAATGACTCAATCCAAACAATACCAGCCAATAAATCTACCTAGTCCTACAGTACTATTTTACTTATGCAAAGTTACTTATAATCCATTGGGTTGTGTGTACATATACATATTATATTGACATGTATACATACATATATTATTTCATCAGACATGATAACTGAGTTAGAGCCACTAAATAAGCACCAAAAGTCCCAAAACAAATGAAGCTTATCAATATTTGGTGAAACAAATACCTTAGAAGAACCAGAAGGAGGAATAGCAAGCATATTCCAATCAATTTCATCAACATACTTCTTACGCTCCTGTAAACAGCCCTTGCACTGTTATATTTGGGTTGATATTCAGCCACTAACCCTTTTGCCTACAAGACACTTCAACAATAAGACTGAAACTCCTTATATGATTGCTTGCATCATTAAATGTAGCAAAACCATCACCGACCAAGATAAAGATTTAGCAGCTGATCGTTCAAGTGAACAGTAATGAAAAATCTGGCATGAACTTTCTGTTCTCAGAATCAGAGGTCTATCTATTATTCACCTATATATGACTCGTCCTATATACATGTCTTTCATATCTTCTTTCATTTATTATTGCAGTAACAGGACGGCTAAAACATCACATTCACTTAAGAAGTTTTACTCAGGAGATGAACTGTGAAAAATGTAGCAGAAAGATCACAGAACTCCAAGAGACAATTAATAAAACAGTAACATGAACAATCCCGGCCGAACCGTAAAAAAGATCTAGGTGTTCAGCCACATACCGATGATCTTGTTCATAACCCAGGTGACGTGTCAAATAGACTTATTAATATGTCGAAGTTATACAAGTAAAACACCAACTTTTGCTGTAACAATTTAGTTCATTAAAATCCAAATGAGCACATATGAGTAAAGTGCAATCAACTTTACAATCAAGAAACAAACCTTCTTCACTCCAGAAAACAAAAGTTATCAAAACTGCAGAAGTACATGTAAACAAGACCCCAAGTACGCTCATTCAACAAGAAAAAAAAATTGAGGGCTGCATAAAAGAGATTTTTACTTGCAACTTTATTTTTCCATAACCTTCGGTAATATATTAAATTAGCACCGTCAGAAAATGTAAAATCTAACTATCACACAGAAATCCGAAGCAAAAGTTCTACCAGGGCACGGCTAACTGAATTCTCAAAATTCTCATAGTCCCTCCAAAGCTGTTCAACATGGTGAGTAGGCATAATAATAGCCCTCTGGTACGTCTTACGTATGGTGGTCATCCGTTGCGACTCTTCTAGTGTTGTTTGGGCCTGTACCATTGTTTTGCAAGCACATAACAAAACAATGAATCATTTTTTATCACCGAGTATTATGGGCAGGAAAAAAACAATAGAAAACAAACCGGTAAGGATTTTAAGTATGCAATGTACTCCATCCACACAGGACCAGATGCTATATCAGCTCCTGTCAGCACCCATAAGAAATCATATATTTAATCAACCCATAGCAATCCGTAATATTTGAACAAGTTCTAAGTTTAACACATCAGGAAGTGAATGTGAAGGTAATAGAGATGCAATACCAAGAAATAAACAGAATTCAACCTAATTGACATAATTTAGAACTAAGGATAATATCAACATGTTGAGGGACAAAATTTCATAATCACAAAAAGTTAAACCAATCATTTCTCGTTGTTTTTTCTTTCGCATTATGTTAATCCACCTGTAAATACAATTATATGGAAGCGATTAAAAGGAACTCAAGCTTTTTTTTTTTTTCTGTTGAGTTATGTACATCAAAGTCAAAGCAAACACTGAAGGGATTTCTCTTACTTCTTTTTCCTTTAATCAAAAATCAAAAGCAGATAAACCGGGGACCTCTACAAATAAGGATAAAAATCTACATTCATGCAGCTTGTAATAAAGATTCCACACAGCAGCTAAAAAGCTGAAAATTTATATATCATAGGTAAAGCAGCCAGATGAACCTTTAGAATTACTCATCTTCGTCAATTATTAGTGTAAATTCCCAAGCCAATAGATTTTACCTTGGGAGCTTTTATTATTATAATGCAGGTAGGTAGGTAGAGAGAGAGAGAGGATGTGCTGGACTCAATCATGAGCATTCTAAAATATCATATTTGTAACTCACCAACATAGTTAAGCATGAATTCATAAGCTTTCTTAGTCTCTTCCTGGCCCTCTATTCCCTTCATGTCATTTATTTTCCTTATGAAGCGGATGTAGCAGCGCCTGCAATTAAAATTGGGTAAGCACAATAACATTTCAAACTAAAATATGTGAAGAAAAAGAAGTGGCACTGTGGAGCGACAGTAGTGAAACGGTAAAACTAAGGAAAATAGAGCCACTTCCTCCAACAGCCCTAGAAACAGAAGACTTCAACTAAATCGTAGGAAATTTACCAAAGAGGAACTTGCAAACAATTCAAAAGGCATCGGCTAAATACTTGTCTTGTTGCTTCATCATTGTTTACGGCCATGAGTGCTTCAACATACTGCTTCCAATATTTTGCCTAAAAAGAGGAAGTTAAATCAGCAGTCAAAATATGTTGGCAGCAGCAGCATAAATTGCATGGCTTAGATGAAATCTCAATAAGTTCTGACTGAAAAATCAACACGAAGGAACTCTCCTGCCAAAATTACAAGCATTGAAATGCCAGAGCAGCAGTAGTTATTCATGAGAGAGAGAACAATATAAATCTAAAATATGTATAAATGTGACGTTAATGAGACAAAGATATACGAACCTATAAATCATTGAATTAGTGATTAAATGAAACTTCATTTAATCAATTGAAGTTAAAAAGAAAGCAATACAAGTCTGACATTTTTAAAGGTCAAGACTACTATACTAGCAAACCGATCCTTCCTTCCAGTATGTCTAGTTTTAGATCTCCTTCTCACGGAAAAATATCTCCTTGAAAACCTAAAGGTATTGTTGAGGTTCCGTAAATTTTTTGACACACGGAAACACAGTCAAGTATAGGACATACTCAACTAAAACACATAACCATCAAATGTAACATCACTGACAGTACCTTTATTTTCGATTGAATTGGAGTGATGTTTATGTAGCCCAGTTGCAATAGAAGCCAAGGGTACACTAGATTTCTTTCAGTTATTTGCACTTTACTAATTGGATTCCAAGACAAATTGCTCTTCCCAACCATCTAAAGTTGATTCCATTCGAGACAAAGGAACCACACAATATCTCCTCAACCAACTCGTCCCAAAAATTTGAATGAAAAAAAGGTCTATGCATGGTCACAAGCCTACCAATCTATGAACCTTGTTGGCACAAACCTACATAAAAAGGCCTACAGCTAAACCTTTAAATTTCCAAATTTAATTAGGGAGGTAGCATGTGCATAAGGGAGCTCATAACATAGGTACCCTGGTATCATGTTTTGTATGAAGGAACATTTACAAAATTTTGCCTAATCTTTGGTAACATAATTATGTTCACATGACAATGATCTTGGTTATCGGTATATCCATCTTCTATGCGGCTAAGGCCACAAAAGCTAGTCTACCACCTTTATTTTCACTCCATGCAACTACTCTTCTGTATCCCAACTAGAAGTACAACCCTTGGCCAATTTGAGATTTTTATGTCGTAAATACCCTATAAGTTTGATAGTGCCAGTAACCATAACTGAAAGTAGTGCCTAAATCAACTTACTCAAAGCGCGTTCAATGTAAGAAAATAAATCAGATTTTCCACAACACCTTAAGCAAGCAATAGATATATTTTTAAAAGAAACAAAAAGGGGAAGGGGGGAAGAAACCCTCAAATTTTCATAATAAATTCATAAATGTAAACTAATTTTAACTAACTAATGTCAAGCATGCAATATCTTCCAGTTCTATCTACTCTATCAAGTTTGTCACATGCATCCCTAACAAAGACTTGACCCTAATTGATTTTAACTTTAGTATGCATCAATGGATCAACTAAATAGGACAGTACCGAAATGGTGCTAAAAGTACAAGTACAGAAAGAGGATTACCGAAGTGGGAAATGTTGCCAGAAGTTGCTCATATATTGGCACTGCATCTGACATCGGCAACCGCTGAAACAAAAAGTAATGCATATAGCATAAGTCACATAAAAGAAAACCCAAAACAAATCCAAAAGAGATGACACACACACACACACACATGCAAAGAGATGATAACAAATTAAACTATTATTACCAGTGCCTCATTAGCAAGAATTTCTGCAGCTTCCGCATTGAACTTATCCGCATTCCCTTCTTGACGATCAAGAAAGCAGCATCAGAAAATATTTCCATAAATTGAAATAGAAATTCGATATATTACAAAATCCTTCTTCAGACTAGTAATTAGGAAAAACATCCAATTTCAAGAAAATAACAATGCGTTGAAAACAACTTGCAGCGAGAAAAAATACCAGTAATAGACAGAGTATTTGATTCTGCAGTCCCGTTGGCCATGACCCAAAACTATGTCGATACAGGGCTACAATCCCAAAACCCCAGTCATTTTTTTCCAATAAAGCGCAAAAAAAGTTGAAAGTTTCTCCTGCAGACTACAGAATGCCCTCACAAAGAAACTTTATCTAGACTCTAGAGACAGTCTCCTTGCCAGTATCGATATAAGTTGAGAGTACTTCTGCGGCGAAGTGGGAAGAGAAAATCCGGGTGCGAGCGTAGAGAGCCCTAAGACCGGTGGGGGCACGACGACGGAGGTTTATGGTGGTGGTGCAAATGGAGGTTCCGGTGAGGCCTTGAACCGACTCACGAACCATGGTGGTGGCCGATTGACAATTGAAGTAGAGAAGGCCTGGCCCAATTTTATTATGTATGGCCCAAATATTTGTGGGCTTGTCTGATCCGTCATTTGACATCGATCTACTTTTCGCTTTTTTATAAATATGGTTGGCTTGACTTGGGCCACTTGCCACAATATTGGTTATATACTGCAAGGTGTTTAATTAATTTTTCTAGTTATTCATTCCATTCCATAATAAAAATATGGTAAATCTTAGCCCTTAGGTAATGCTTGGAAAATGTCTCAAGAATGAACTCATGGAGAAAATAAGTTTGATTTTGGCCATTTTAAGAAAATATTTCGAGAAAGTATTTTTAAATAATTATTATTTTTCCCATATTGTACACCCTAATTTTCAATTGTATTTCCAAAGCCTACACCATATTAAAGAAAAAAACACATAACACTCCTAATCCAAACTCATTTCATTAGAATACATTCTCCAAGCAAAAAAATTCAAAATACTTTAAAAAAATATCATTTAAAATAATTTACTTTGAAAAGAAAATATCGATGTGTTCATCATTTAGACACTTTTTTTCATATTTTTTCACATCAACTACCTACAAATTTTTCATGCACATAGCAATGCCAAAAGGCCAAAACTACACAATGCTACTAACACAAGAATGATTAAGATATATGGTCTCATCCTTTCAAAAAAAAAAAAAGATATATGGTCTCATTGCTTACATTTTTTGATTTCTTTGAGGCCCCACCGTGGTCAACCATCAGGCCACATGATAAGAAAGGCGTAACATATGTTTTTAGGTAAATGCAGAATATCGAAAAATAAATAAAATAAATATTGATCATATTGTCAATCAACTAGTCTGATGCAAAATTCACCCTTGTGAGAAAATCGTTGGGAGGAAAAATAGTATACTCGAGATAGATATCAAAAGGTTCCATAAAATATAGTAACCACAAGCCAGTTACATTACATAGTTGGAACAAAAGTAATATCCAAAGTCAAGGAAAAAACCCAAAAAATTCGATAAATGTGTAAATCGTCCGCGTAGCGCGGTAACATGGATGTGTGCATAAGAAGTGCATAACATACGGGCTTATACGGTCATATACCTCAGGGTTTCAGGCTAGGGCCCAAAATGAATATAGCAAAATTTGCGTGAGACGGTCTCACGGATTTAGATCCGTGAGACGGAGCCCTTACACAAAGTTTTAAAGATTTTTTTTTTCAGATTTTATTTTTCTTAGGGTTTATATTTGTTTTTTTAGGGTTTATTTTGTTTATTGGGTTTATTTTTAATTGATTTGGGTTTTTAGGATTTTTAGTTTTTTAGGGTTTATTTTTTATTTTTTTGGGTTTATTTTTGTTTTTCGGGTTTATTCTTCATGGTTCATGTTTTTAGGGTTTATTTTTGTTTCTTCATGGTTCATTATTATTTTTAAATTTATTTTCATGGTTCATATTCTCAAGATTTTGTTTCAGAGGTGCTGTCTCACTGATTTAGATCCGTGAGACCGTCTCACAAGAGACTTGCTCTAGGCTAAATTATAATGTCTCAATAGGGTGGTAAAATTAATCCCGCGAAAATCGTATGTTACAAGAAAACCTACAATAGAAAATAAAATAAAAACACTAGGGAATTAATTCTTTTTTTTTATCGGAAATTGAATATTTGCTGGAAATTGTCACCTGAGTCCCCATTTTTCCGACTGATTTTGCAATGTTTTGCAAAAAAAATGACTCAAAAGGTTTTTTTTAGTTACCGCCTTACGGGATTTGATTCTTTGCAAAATACAAATTTTGCAGTACCAATTGTGTTTATGCCCTTGATAGTTATGATACCAAAATTGCAATTTAGCCTTTCAATTTTAAAAGTGTGAATTACAGAAATTATCCTTAAATTTTAACCTAATTACCAATCACCTAATTATTTTGGGTACTCTTTTTATTTTAATTAATTAAAAGAATGAAGTCTGTACATTTTTTTCCAAATGCAGCAAAAGGCATCCTATTTTACAAAAATATAAGTAAGATAAGACAAAACATTAATTGGGAGGTACATAATTAGAAACCATTAAGATAGCTTAATCTTGATTTTAGAACTTGATGACTGATAAGTATTAAGTTGTCCCAAAGCAAAGATTAGATACATAAACTTAAATTATTGCATATAATAGTTCTATCTGTTAGGAATTATTTAGTTCCTAATATGTTGGCAACATATTTTATTACAATTATATTTGTCATTTAATTATTATTGGACTAATTAAGTGATCTAAATCCGGTGGAGTTCTAAGATCGAATTTGATATAAACAAAAAAGTAGATACCTAATAGGAATCAACTTAGAGGATTATGGGAACCTAATTTGATACCTATATAAAGAACTTTATGGTTATGGTCCCCAGTATACTAAATCGCACATAGTTTTCTATTCTTCCCATCAAGATGGAAACGAAGGTCCCATAAGGAATCCAGGAGATTTAGTTGAGGAAGACCATAGAACCAAATCTGTTCGTGTTCGTGGCCAGATCCGGTCGTGCTTGTAGGGTTGTGCTCGTAGGGTCGTACTCGTAGGAGATCACATATTGAAGGTATTTCACATATAGTTCTCACATTTTACGATGGATCAGGTAATTCGACTATTCCATAAATCTTTGATGATATAAGCATGATGTTTTATCCTAGAAATTATTCCGCATATTCTAGGATGGTTTATGAATTTTATATTTGTTATTGTAAAATTCCAACAAGTGGTATCAGAGCAGTCATCATTGCTTAATCGTTGGGATTTGTGGAATACTTATGCAATTATTTGGATCATGGTTTTTTGATGAGTCGGACTTAAGCATGTTAAAATTTCAATTTTATGAGTGAGATTAATTTTCTGGATTGAGTATTAAATTCGTGCACTGAAGCTTTGAATTTTTCTTGATTCTATTTCGAACGCAATTAGTTTACTGTGAATCTCTAGATGTTGTTCTTAAAATCTAGGTATTTGGGATTTTATGAACATCTTGCGGTTCTTTGATTTAAAAAAAAGGGAGGGGGAATCATAATAAGTGAAAACATTAGATCTAGTTCTTTTCCCAACATTAAACCACCATTGCGGGCTCCTATCGGCTATCCCCTACTTTTTCATTTGCTTCATGACTTCGTCCATGGTGGTTTTACTCGCGACGCTGATGGACGGTGATCTGCGCGACATCTGGGCTGGCCGGCGATTTGGTTGTGCGAATTGGCGGTCGCTGGATGGTTGACGTGGAGGTGGCAGACGGCACACGGTGGAGGATTGGAGGTTCGTTTGCTGGCTGTTCTTTCGCCGTTGCGTCATCAGTGATGGTTAACCCTCCTCGCCGGGAAGGTGTCTGGCGTCGACGGTGGACAGATCGGCGTTGTGTGGGCTTGCCGCGGGGTAACGAACGGTAATGGGTTTGGTTGTTCGTTCGGGGGAGAGAGCATTTGGGGAAGATGGCCTATTTGTTAACTTTTTTGAGATTTAGGGGTCATTCTGGAAATTTGAAATTTGTTTGGGTTATTTTGTGATTGAAAGTTTTCCTTGGGGCCTGATTTGCAGCTTATGGAATTTTAGTTTAGTATAAAGGGGCTCTTTTGTGATTATAATATTTTTCTTTTTTTGCCCAATTGCATGGGTCCCTCACTGTTTAACGTTTGTTTAATTTGGTCCATGTAAATTATTCCGTTTCATGTCCAAATTTGGTATTTTTAGACTTAATAAGGTTAGATTTTAGCCTAATTTAGTTTTTTTGAGGCTCTAAATAAGGTTGCTATTAAAGTCTAATTGGTTTCTAGACTTTTAAAGTTAAGTTAATTGGGCTTAATTATTTATAAAATAATTTCATTTTGACTTTAAATGATTGGACCTTCTGGAATTTGGATTTGGGCCTGATTTAAAGTTGATTTTAGAGCCTATTAGATTTTCGGGCCTTAAATCAAATAAGGGATTAACAGTTTTTTGGTTCTGGACTCACTTTAAATAAAATAAAAAGTTGGCTTTTGTTTTATTTTATTTGTATTTGAGTTCTTCTTTAAGCTAAAGTTTTAAGTTTAATATAATTTTGAGCTTAAATTTTATGTTTGGATTTGTGTCTAGTTTTGGCTCGAATTATATGGTAGGATTTTTTTTTTAGCTTGAAGTTTGGATATTGAACTTGGTCTATTTTGGTTAGATTATTGGCCTAATTTGGTTCTATGGGTCACAAATCTACCATAGTAATTTAAAGTCTACTTTGGTTTCCAGGCTTTAAATTCAAATTTGGTTAATTTTGGACTAAGTTAATATAAAGTTGTATTTTTTGGGCTCAAATGTATTTGATGTTGGACCCGATTTCATTTAATTCAATTTAAAGTAAGAGTTTCAGATAATTTTTTTTTAGAGATCCTAAAATCTCTATAAAGTTTGAATTTGGCTTTTATATTATTAGGCTCAAAATTCATATAAGGAAAATTTGGATATTTGGAATTGGCATTAGGGTGTTGGGTCTTAAAGGGGTTAATTTAACCCGTAAAGATTAGATTAACTTTGAGTTTCATTCAAATTTAATTCGTAAAGAATTCGACCCAAATTCAGTTAGAGCCCTATAAGATTATTGACTTCTTGGGTCCTACTTTGGTTTTAGCTTAAAATCCAACTAAAGATTATGTTGAGCTTAATTTATTTTGGGCTCAATATAATGGATTTTTTTCAATTAATTGAATTTTGGCCAAATTTAGTTTTCTGGGACTTAAATTCAAAATCAGGCTATTTGGATTTTAGCATAACTAAAATTAGATATGTTGCCTAACTAGGTTCCTTAGGCTTTAAATCTAAATAAAGGAGGATTTAATGTCTAATTTGGCTTTTAGACTTTAAATCTTTACATTGAATAGGGGGCGGTGTGTAACGTTGTCTAGTTGAGCAATTATTAATTTTTCTTGTTCAATTAGTCTGGTAATCTTCAATTAAGTTAATCAAAGCAGCATGTTGCCTTCGTAACCTCTGTTGTGGAGAGCAACTTTATTGAAATTACACAGATGGTGTGGAGTTAATTATGCGATCGTGGATCGCCCTTCGGTTTGTTTGGTTTGGCGAATAACAACGCACATGTGATGATAAGTACGTGATGATTATATAGACTTTTCATGTGGGCATAAGTTCGTCCTTCAATAGACTTTTGTTTGACAGAACTTAATGTCAGTACTTGATCATTACAACAACGTTACGACTTATAATTAATTTTCTGTCCTTCGATAGAGACTAATGTTGTACTAGGTGCCTTGTCATGGATCCCCATTTGGTTTACTTGCCGGCCCATATCTTATTTATGATATGACATAAATATTAATTGTGAGTAATATTATTATGTTCTCTATATTAATTATCTGCTTAAAGTTTAAATATTTGTCAATATTACGTTCATTTAAGTGCTTGTGTCACTATTTCAGAAATATATTTAGGGCATTATATCTGAAGGGGATAGTATAAAAAGTTCCATATAAAGATTGTTGAAACATGTTAATTTCTCGATTAATCTTGTTTCACTAAGTTAAAGTGGAACATAAGGGAGTACATTAGGAACGTTCAATCTCACTTTCAAACTTAAGGCACTAAAGATAGAGCTGTCTATGACTTGCTCGTGCATATGATATCATTTCTTTTCCTGCGCAATAAGACCCTTTTTTTAGTTAATTACAACATTCTACACAATAGTGGACTTTCCACGAGTTTAGCGATAAAAGAAAGTTTGAGTGGGAAAAGATATTAAGTACTCATTTAGCAACTATCCCTCAGAATAAAGAAATGAAGTTGCAGTTGGGACACCACAATTATAATGCAAAAGAAGTATGATAAAGATCTCACATGTTACTTTTGCAATAAGGACGGATACAAATGAATTGCTTCTCAGTTTAGTTTATTTCTGCTAGTCAAGTTTTGTACCTTTACGTGTTTTGGTGGGTAAATAATAGTTCTACTACTCACATAAAGTTAATTAATGCAAGATTGTCTATGAAGTCAACAACCAAGTGATGTTGAAAGATACATCTATGAAGAGGCTATGACAAAACAGTGACAAATGAGATGTACGGACTTATATTATCATTAATGACTAGTTGTTTTGAATTTAGATGAGATATAGTCATAGAGTTCAAAACTAAGCAGCAACAAACTAAAACTCATTAAGGTTTTGAATATGTAAAAGTCTAATATTAGACAAGTGCATATTTGGGGTTGTCCAATAAGGTAAGGTCTCTAAGCCTATAAAAGAAAACTGGACTCATAAGTTGTAAGTTGCTGCTTCGTTAGATACTCTATAAGGTTTTTGGATGGAATGTATAGTTTTTTTGATGAGTTGAGTTTGAGTGGGAGATAAAGTTAAAGACATTATCTACAACGAGGAATTTCATTTCCTCATATAGTTGCCCTTGATAATGATTAGGTTTCTACCCTAACATTGACAAGATGCAAATTTGGATCATCAAAATAATATTGAGGGACTCCCTGTCCAGTATATAGAATTTACTTCTAAAAGGTAAACTCAACAACCTCAAAGCTAGATGAAATTCGTAGATGACTTTGATAATTACTAATCTCATCAAATTGCATAAAGTTGTGAAACTCATTGGTCATAAATGAATATTTAAGACCCAAGAGATTCAAAAAGGGCAATGTTGGGAGATATTAGGTATATCTGGTCATCAAACATTTTATCAGAAGAAAGATGAGTATAAAGAGACTTTTATTTTGGTTTATTGAAAGACTCCTTGAAATCATTATGATATTTTGGCTCATTTAGTTTTGAGCTAATTCTCCATTTATGGTGTTACAATTATCATTAAGTTGTTTCTTCATTTGGCGATGAGATAAATAAAGTTGATAATTGTACGTACCATAGGTTCAGTGGGAGTGAATTCCATCACTAAATAAATTAAGCTTCACTCATTCAGTACCCTAAGAATGAGTATAAAGTTAAGGATATGCAAAAGACTACTTATGTTAAGAAGTCTTTTGTATGCTTAAGTATGACGTATCCAGGATACAATGTACATAGCTAACCACGTGGCGAGATAGTTAACCCTTATAATGGATCATCTGGAAAGCAGTCATAAAGGGTTTTATAAGTGTTCTTGGAGAACAAAATAATTTTACTCTCACTTATCGAAAATCGGATCTTTATAGAGATTGTTCGGTAATCTGATTTCGATTTTATAGGATGCCCATACAGTTATGATCCAGTTTTGGCTATACTTAACTGCTAATTGGAAGAACTATATTGGAACGAGTGCCAAGTAGACACTCATAGTTCATTCCAATATAACAGTTACATTCTAGCTTATTTTGGGGCATCTTATCAAAGGATATGGTTGCGAATTATTGTCACCAGATTGCATCTTATGAATGGTATTGAATTACTAGTAAATATAAATGTGACAATAAATCGGTCTTGCCATATTGATCAATAGAAGCTCTTCCATGTCGATACATCAAGTTTCTTTTTGTTAAGGAAAGAGTTTAGAATAGACAGTTTTTTTTTCCATAGAACATATAAAGATGAATTTTATGCTAGCAAAATCCATTAACTAAGGTATTAACACTTAAGGACTTTCACGAGCATGCTGCTCATATGGGTGTTATTATGGATCATACCTTAGTTTAGTGGGAGTTGATGTTCTATGTATTTAGTTTCAGCTTTTGGACTATTTGGTTTTCTGTAGAATAGTTGATGGTTATTATATTTTCTGAACTCAATTTTGTGTTTTATTTGTGATGTTCTACATTACATATAGATTGATCTCATTAAAGACTAAAGTTGGACCAGTTGGAAACAGGCATGATTAAGATCACATTGTATGATATTTCCATGTTGCTCTCCATATTTGATCTATGTCATCGAGTGTACTGGTATGATGATTATCTTGGTTGAGTCACGATATTGAATGTGATGAAAATTGGGATAGTCTCATTGCTAGTGTATGAGATGAACCACATTGTCAGACAGTAGTCAAAGAATAAATGACATACAGTTGTGCACATAAGAAAATATAATTATTTGTGGAACAATATGTAGCCCAAGTGGGAGATTGTTAGGAATTATTTAGTTCCTAATATGTGGGCAACATATTTAATTACAATTATATTTGTCATTTAATTATTACTGGACTAATTAAGTGATCTAAATCCGGTGGAGTCCTACGGCTACTGAATTTGATATGGAAACAAAGAATAGATACCTAATAGGAATCAACTTAGGGGATTATAGGAACCCTAATTGATATATGTATAAAGAACTTTATGGTTATGGTCTCCAATACACTAAATCGCACATAGTTTTCTATTCTTCCCATCAAGATGGAAAACGAAGGTCCCATAAGGAATCCGGAGATTTAGTTGAGGAAGACCATAGAACCAAATCTGTTCGTGGCCAGACACTACAAGAAAATTCAGAATTTGGGACGAAACTAAATCATCCCTAAAAGTCTAGAAAACGTCACTAAAATGCATTTGAGACGGAAAAAAACGTCACAAGCGACGTCGCAATATCACAGTCGCTAAAAGTCATTAGCTGTGAAATCATCAAAATGTCTCTAAAGGCTTGCTTTCTGAGACGAAATGAAAACGTCTCAAATTTTCATCCTACTCGCACCAATTTGTAATTTATGACAAAATATTTGGTCTCCAAAGAGCTCATTTAGGGATATCTTGCTATTCGTCTCTAAAGGTAAGAAGTATAGTGACATTTGTATTCGTCACGAATGACTTTTGTGGACAAATATTTTCGTCCCTGAAGAACAATTTAGCGATAATTTTTATTGTCTGTAAATTTAATAGGTATAGAGACTATTATTTTCGTCTCTAAAAGCACTGTTTAGTGATATTTTCATATTCGTCTATAATATATTTGACGTTTTCAGAAATATTTATATTCGTCTCTAAAAGCACTGTTTAGTGACATTTTCATATTCGTCTATAATATATTTGACGTTTTGAGACATTTATTTTCGTCCCTAAAAAACCTTTTTTTTTTCTTTTTTTCTGGCCCCCTTCCCCACCAACACGAGTCACTAGTTGTACAATAAACTTTGTGGAATATATGAACTAAAATGTCCTCAAGAATAAGACAACATCAATACAAATTCATTCGTTCAAAATATAAATTCAAAATGAAATGAAATAACATTGTTGCTACAAGTCAAAGCATATATGAGACCACCAAAAAGAATCTAATTGCAAGATAAGCTTGGCAAAAACATTCATACTTGCCACGTCGGATATATAACAAAAAAGTCTATTGTTTTTTTTTTCTTTGAAGACTCAATAGCGGCAATAATTTCCCTTGCTGATGGACTTGTTTCTTGGTGGACGATAATCTGTATATGTTACAACAAAACCAACAAGTTGTTATAAAGACACTATCAAACACAATGCATACAGATTTTTAAATAATAAAATGATATCAAAGACCAACAAGTTGAAAGAAATGTCAAAAATTAAATAGCCACAATCTCATAAAGCAACTGACAAAGAATAATGCCACTTTAAAACATTTCAATATATATTCTAGCTTTGCTATATGTAAGTAAATTGCCCGATGCAGTTCTTTGGCCTTATTTGGAAACACAAACTTTGGAAACACAAACTAAAAAGTTTCAAAATTCATCATTGGACAAATGACATATCTTTCCAGGCTATGACTTTTTCAAAACAATGCACTACAGAATTCAAGTGATTGTTAGGAAAACTTCAAACCAAGACTGTAATTTTTACATATGCAACATCTCAAACAACAAATGTTTATCAGCTACAGCAAAAAATGAAGCCCCAGATGTATAACTTCTATGTGGAATATATTGGGTAATCAGACAAAAAATTTAAAGAACATTAGTAACTATAGTAAGAATTCAGACCAATTCCTTCCAATCCCAAGTAACTAACCTTGTGTAAAACCAAACAAATTATATTAATGGTTCAATAGTAGAAAAAGGATTCTCAATGTAGATTCACATTCACCACAGTTATTTTTCCAGCATTTCTTTGTAAATTTGGTCATTCATGAAACAATCATCATATAAACATGAGAAAATACAAATGAAAAACAATTTTAAACAAAAATAAATCAACAATCACCTGCAAGAAGAAAAATATGTTTGTGATAAAAAAAAAAGTGTAACTCACCTGTTAGCAAAAGATGATGTTATCAACCATTGATTTTGTGAGACAAAGATTCAAGCATCCACATCATCCCTTCAATACAAAAAAACTTATATATATATAAAATGTTTCAAAAATAATAATTCAAATCAGAATGGTAAAAATTTTCATTAAACTTACTCTTCATCCTCAATGACTGTCTCATCATCATATTTTGAACCAAGAAGCTGACGAAATAGTTGTTCATGCTTTGATAAAGTTTTCTCCCTTCTCTGTCCATTCTTAATCTTATTGTCTAATTTCTCCT
This sequence comes from Rehmannia glutinosa, assembly GCA_016081115.2. Classification (NCBI taxonomy): domain Eukaryota; kingdom Viridiplantae; phylum Streptophyta; class Magnoliopsida; order Lamiales; family Orobanchaceae; genus Rehmannia; species Rehmannia glutinosa. The sequence goes on from CM071937.1 coordinate 78,704,948, forward strand.
TCAGTTGGTCATTTTCAGCTTTAGATTGTCTTAGATGTTCCCGAAGCTCTTCGATTAATGAACTACTAGTTGTCAATGATCGAGCAGGTTTGGGACCAAAGCCCAATCCTTTAATATAACCTGATCTCTTGCCCAACACTTTGTCACATACTTCATCAGGAGTTAGTCGATTACCCTCTTCAGCTGATTTGGTCAACAATTCCATCATGCATTTCTACAGAATCAAGAAACAAGTTATCTAGTAAATAGAGAATAATGAAATAATTTATAAAGAAGTCATCATTTTCATCTTACATAGTTTTCCTCTGACTTGTATACTAGCAGTTTCATAGAAGTGCTGGTTAACTAAACTGGGACTACTGATTAAGAAACACAGGAAGTGCAGATACAATTACAGTTTGAAACTCTTATGACATTATCCAAGTGTACAAATCTATACATATTTAATGAGTTAGAAAAAAATACATATCGAGGACCCTAAACTTCAAATTTATTACTGAATTCCACGGAACACTTATATAAGAAATCTTCAATCCTCACTTAGTCCACACTATTCCAAGATCAACAATTACACGTAAAACAACTACACTATATTCATAGTAACAATCACAAAAAACCAAAATGGAACATTGATAACAAATTAAAAAAAAAGAAGGCAGTAATTTCAAAACTTACTGAGAAAAGTCAACAATATGGCACAGAGTAGCACCAAAAACATGGAAATTTCTTCTGTTTGCTAGGCATTGCCACTAAATGAACTTCTTCATTACCAAGCAACACAAATGCTGTCTGCATAATGCAAACACAAGCAACAAAAGTACCAGTCAGATAAATTATAGGCACAGACATACCTAATTCCAAAACAATATAAATCGCAGTTATGTCACATCTGTGAGTGGCTATACGCGTGTGGTTTATAGAATCTAAGCAATTTCCAAACACCATTACAAATATGGAGATACACATTATTAGACAATTTAACCGACTTAAATAACTCTCAATGTAGACACAAATTTAAATAGCAGGCAAAATCTAACAAACTATCACTCGCAATATCATTCCCAAACGCATTGTAGCCAATGCCAACACAAAAGGTTCAAATGAGCAAAATATATTTGAAATCCAAAGTAATGCATAATTTCACTGACAAAAATGGACCAAAACGCGAAACCTTAAACTCGTAGAAGCAAGAGGCGTGGAGATTAATTATTAATTTATTTTCTGAATGCAGTGCAAAAGCTCGTGTGTTTACCCCAAACAAATTCACCCAAATTCGAAGGCAGAGAGAGAGAGAGAGATAGAGAGAGTGAGAGACCTTAGAAACTGAACTAAGCCTTTACCCCAAACAAATTCGAAGGTCGAGAGAGAGAATTCTTCAACTTGTTCCATGTGTTTCCATGGCGAGAGAGAGTGAAAAAACTCGTGTTGAGAAGAGACTGAAAAAACCCGTGTTCAGAAGAGAGTGTGTGAAAATGACAGATATGGCGCGGGTGAAAACGAAATTCCGGGAAAAAAGTTAATGCCGTGCAAAAATCCAAAAACGTCTCAAATTGAAATTTTATTTCGATTGTTTTATTTATGCTTTTATTTATGCCACAAATACTTTTAACTTTATTTTGTTAAATATTCTGTAATGTTTAAAAGTACTTATTTGTGTACTAAAAAAGTACTTATTTGTGTACTAAAAAAGTCAAATATAAAGAAGAAAAATATTGTAAGATTTTATAAAAAAAATGTAACTTTTATTTCTTTTCTATAATATTATAAAAAAATCAAATACTAAGTTCTTTTGCAACATATATAAAAAAATGTCACAAGTAGCATTATTTAGGCCTTCCTAGACGATTTTGATATGTCTCTAATTGGTAACTTTTGTCGAATAAAAAATCGTTATTAATCATCATTTTTTTGTCACAAAAAAAAATAGTTGGAAGCAGGTGAGAGGTTTTAGAATATTGTACTTAAATAGAGACGATATTAAAAAAAGTCACTAAAAGAAGCTAACTGAGACGATCTCAGATGCGTCCCAAAAAAAAACGTCTCAAATTCCATAATTTGTTGTAGTGAGATCCGATCGTGCTCGTAGGGTCGTACTCGTAGGAGATCACATATTGAAGGGATTTCACATATAGTTCTCACATCTTACGATGGATTCAGGTAATTCGACTATTCCATAAATCTTTGATGATATAAGCATGATGTTTTATCCTAGAAATTATTCCGCATATTCTAGGATGGTTTATGAAATTTATATTTGTTGTTGTAAAATTCCAACACTATCTTTTTTTTTTTAACCATCACAAATAAAAGTGACATTAAATCACCAAAAAGGAACCAGAAATTGGTTTATAAAGCAGAAAAATCTGACAAATCAAAATATAATAAAACTCATGAATTCTACAATTAATTAATTGTTTTCATGTACTGTGCAGTTTGAACTATTAACTATTTTATTCATTGTTTTATTAATTTTATGGACTTCTGTTATTTCAGAGCACCAATAAGAATACATGGAGTAAAAATATATAGGTTATTTGCCAAAAAAAAAAAAGGAAAGTTGAAAGGTCAGGGAATATATGTGATGTGCTATCCGTAATTATATCAATTGCCATGTGAATTATTCTTTTATGGATCCAATCATCCAAAGGCTATTTGTCTTTTTTTTTTTTTTCTATCCTGTATACTTCCATCATCAGTCAAAATATATACCATTGAACCCTCAACTTTTTTAATACATGCATTTTATTTTTATTTAAAAAATATTTATTTTTTATTTTTTGGGTGAAAAATGAGCAAAGAACACCAGGCAAACAAGGCACTGATTGGCCACAATGGAAGAAAGGGGCAAAAATGATGGTGGGCGTGAGAGCCACATGTAGAGGACAATTTTGAATTTTAGCATGACAGGCTTTTTTGGGTTTATTTTTCGAGTTGTGTTTGGTCGGGGGGAAAAGTAGTTTGAGGGGGAATATATAGAAATAGTGATGTATATTGGATCATGATTGGTTAAAATTTATAGTTTAATCCAAGTTCAACTTAATAAAACGTTCCCTTATATATATTATTTAGTGTATGATAGTATTTTCGTATTTGATACAAAACATTGAGTAGCTAGTAATTAATAATTGTATTTTTAATTTTTTTTTTTGGAATCAAAATGAATTCCATTCATTTATCAGAATGAAACTTACAACTGATTACACATCAAATAAAAAAATAGTTACAAATCTTATAGATCATAGACTTATACAGATCTAAAACAAAAATTTTAAACATAAACATATCTAACTGATCCGTAAAATCAGAACTTCGCAACAAAAGGCGCTGGACAAAACACGTGTCAAAAGAACTTGATCTCGCTTCTGTCGCATATCATGGGGTATAACTATAGGGCATAGGCTATAGCTGTCAAAATCAAATTTTACCGGGCTGGGCTAGCCGGCCCCTCTAGGGCTTTTCGAAAAAAATGGTCGGGTCAGGCCGGGCCAAAAAGTGCCCGAGCCGCAAAATTGGGGAGCCCAGCCCGGCCCATACACTGAAAATGTCGGGCTAGGCCGGACCGGGCCAGAATTGTCAGCTCTAGGTATAGCACATTCGAATATTCTAAACAAAATCTTATAAATGAGACAAACTTATTTGCTGAAAATAAAAAATCACCTATGAGAATAAATAAAAGTCACATATTGGGGACAAGTAAAAACCACTTAATGGGGACAAATTTATTGAAACTAAAAGCATTGAAAATTATTTTTCTCATCCTCCAAAACCACTTATTGGGGACAAATTTATTGAAACTAAAAGCATTGACTCCACGAAGAATGGAGCTAGGAAGAAAAGAGAAAGAAGATGGAGGAGTAAAAACGGCTAGAGTTTGAAAGAAAAAAAAAGGAGAGAGAGTCTTTTGATTAATAAGCACCTTTTTATTAATAATTGTACTTCATCATACTTAAATATGATATTTTTAAATACTTATAAATACCATATTTCCATTTATCTTTTTGTAGATCAAGTTACTTTTACGCGTGTATGTTTTAGATATTTGGTCGTCAACACCTGGTGCTTTTAATTTTCCAAAACCTACCAATTAATTAATTACTTGGAAGGGTTTGAAGTTCGTCAATCTGCATAATTGCCACCTAAGATGAAATAAACATTATAATCCCTAATGAAATATGGTGAATATAAGATAAGTGGAATCATAAAACTCTAATTTCTCTTATATTTTTCCATTTTTTCTTGCATTTACTCGAAAGCCTTTGCGTCCAATTTCCTTCTGGCATAGAAATGATTAGATATTATTAGGGCGATCACGGTACAATTTTTTATTCTTTTAATAAATCTTTTTTTCAAATTGAATTGTCTTATGCGGTTTTGGGCAATGACATGTGGTGGGTGATTTTGCTAAGTAAAATCAAATGTGCGGTTTTGGGCTTTGTGGGCGGAGGTAGACGGTTTGGCGGTTTTGATAATTGAAAATCATTTATCTCTTGTAGGATATTTAGAAAAAACAAAAAAAAATATAAAAAAGATGAAAAATAATTTTTGTTTTGAAACATGAGATATTTAGCAAATTGAATATCTTGGATTATCTTTTAATTCAATTACATTCAAAACATAATGTATTTTAATAGTTTTTCATTTTGATTACAAAACACATTATATTTTTAAAACATTAAAGAAAGAGTATAAAAGATTTTGAATGCAAAATGGGAATACAAATTTGTTATTTACTAAATTAATTCTTAATAATTATTGTCTAATTATTTAATTAAAGAGGGAAGTGAGGCACAAGTAGACTTGTCAAAATGGGCCAGCGGGGCGGGCCGGCCCATAACCCGCCACAACCCACCACTTGGCGGGGCAGGGCGACGCCCGCCAAAATGACGGGCCAAGAAAACTTCAACCCAACCCAACCTAACCCAACTCACCTTGGACCGCGAGTTGGGCGGTCCGGCCCGCCCATATCTTTTTTTTCTAAAAAATAGAATTTTGATTTTTTCCTTACTTTTAATGTTTTGTCTAATTGTCTTTTTCATTTATTTCGTCCATGGTACAAGCGTTTTTGTTATAAATTTACCTCAACATTCTAATATATAAATATACATTAAAGGATCAATCCATAATTTTTTCATTTCATTTGCTTTCTTATATATTGATATTGTTATGTGAACAGAAACAATTTAGTTTAGTTTACATAAAATAAAAATAAAAAGGAACTTAATTCGTTTACGTGATATAAACTGCAGTAGCATACGCATGGAACTGGGTTGGTTAAAAAATGTTACTTTTTAAGTTTGATTTGAAATAACTAATCATTTATATGTTTTATAATTCTAAACAGACCCTTTTTATTTAATAAACCAATTTGCTATCTTTACATATATTTAATTTTTTTTTTTTTTTTTTGAGGAAATACATATATTTAATTTACATTACAGTGAAAGATGTAAAAATAAAAAGCATACACTACAGTGAAAGATATTAAACACACACACCGCACTATATATGGTAAATTAGTGAAAGTGTGAAACTGGTTTTGAATTCAAGAATCTGTGAATCAGAATAATAATTCCAAATAGATTTTAATATTTCTATTTAAAAATAATAATAAATATGCATGACCCGCAGGCTAGCCCCACCTTAACCCGCGACCAGCCGCGGGCCAACCCGTTTAGGCACGCCATTTTAATCCTCAACCCAACCCCCTACCTTTGGCAAAGTGGGGCGTGACGGGTTGACCCGAAAGCGCCTTTTTTAATTTTCTGCGCGCAAAATGGTTTAATCTTTCGATTTTATAGATTTTAATCTGGGTTTGTTTCTCACTAGACCCACTCAAATTAGACTTCTCACCTCTTTCAAGATTGGACTTAAGAAAAAATATTCAACTAAAGAATGAATAAATATTTTTTATTTTACTCCTTAAATTATATAAGCACAGAGCAGTTTTGAATGTTTTTTAAATTTCAGAAACAATTGCACCAACAAACTGGTGCGATTTTCATTCAATATTTCAAATTGGATTTTAAATTAAATAATTAAAAAAATCACGGAACTGTGGTGGTGGTTTTTCAGAATTTTCGGTCATCCCTAGATTTTAAGAGCTTAAATGAAAATTAGAATAAAGATAGGGGTAGATTTTTTTAGTCAAAAAATTATCGAAATGTTTTGTGTGTGTGTGTGTGAGAGAGAGAGAAGAGAGAATCTAGAGAGGTAGGGCCCAGTGATATTCGCTAATCGCTATGCAAGAAAGCACCGCCGTTCGATATGCGGCGATCCGTCGCCACTCTTAGCCGACAGTACCATGTTTTCTCCGGGGTCCACCATCAAACCATGCTCCACGAACGAGTTTTATAAATTATATTCTCTCCTCCGGCCTTTTTATTTTTAATTAATTAATATATCTATATAATGCTTATTATCAGTCTTCGTAAAATTATGGTGACTTTTCTTTTCTAAAATACTTGAAAACTAATATACAATGAATTATTTTATTTAAATTAAATTAGTAGTATTACTGATTTGGGTGTGAACAAATCGGATGCACTTGGTCGAGTCGGTTCGTCTCGGCCTGCGTCTTTTGGTTGAGTCTGTAAGAGAGATAAACATTAGGCTGGCGGGAGGGTTCCCGGCTAATACCCTCCGATCTTAAGTCGATTCTGGTGTAAGGTCGCTAATAAATATAGAGCGAGGTGATAGAATAAATGTGATCTGTAGCAATAAGAAAGCGGGGGTATTTATAGTTTTGGTTTCTGCCGTACAGTACATGCTAGCTCCACGTGTCACGATCTCCAAGGCACAAGCGTCACCATCATTGAATCAACGGTCAAGATTTGGTCAATCCGGATCACCGCCGGGTCGGGTTTGGATCATTTCGAGAAAAATGGGGCTCTATGTTGGAATAGGATCCAGGCCAGTGTCACCTCGCCTCGCAGTGTGCAAGCTCCTTAAAGTGCTAACATGCCCACGCGGTAGGATCCGACCCAGGTGTCACCCGCCTTGGGTCGCGAGCTCTCAAAGTAGTGTCATGCCCATGCGGTGACTCTCTTGAAAAAAACCAAGGCTCGTCTCCTCGGTTCGCTCACGAGCTCCGAGTGGGAAAAAGAGTGAGGGCAATATAGTCTTTTATTTGGATCTATATCATTACTCCCCCAGTTATTTAGTCATTTATGGCTGAATAACTAAGTTTTGCATCATCTCTCATTGGTTGCTCAAGCTTCCACGAAATCAAGCTCTTGTCCAAGTGGCTCAAAAGACTGTTTTGTGCGAGTTGCATTAGATCATTTTTAAGTTGATAATATATATATATATATTTATGTCGCGATCTTATTTAGATCATTTTTCTTCCATGTCGCGATCTTCAGGTCGTTTTGCTTTACGTCGCGATCTTTCTCAGATCGCTTCACTATATATAGTAATAATTCTCAGTTCACTTGTTTTATGTTGTGATGTTATCAGATCGTCTCGCTTTTTGTCTCAATATTTCGAGATCACTTACGCTGTCATATTTCTCACATAGCTTTGCTTTTTACCGTGATAATCTTTTTCAGATCGCGTTTAGGCTTTAAGTTAGCGCGAGTCTCGTGGGATCACTTTTTGCTGCGTGCGATCTTTTTCAGATCACTTTTGAGATTTAAGGTTAGCGCGAGCCTCGTGCGATCTATTTCAGATCACTTTTAGGCTTTAAGCTAACATGAGCCTTGTGGGATCACTTCTTGTTGCATGCGATCTTTTTCAGATCGCTTTTAAGATTTAAGCTAGCGCGAGCCTCGTGGATCGCTTTTTGCTGCCTACGATAATTTTCATGCAAATCTTTTTCAGATTGTTTTTTTTTTGTGTCGAGATCTTTTTCAGATCGCCGTTTCGCTTCGCGGTCTTATTTTGGATCACTTTTGGCTTTCCTTCATGCAAATCTTTTTCAGATTGCTTCGCTTTGTGTTGCGATCTTTTCAGATCGCTTCGCTTCGCGATCTTTTTCGGATCGCTTTTAGCTTTACTTCATGCGAATCTTTTTCAGATAGCTTCGCTTTGCATTGCGATCTTTTTCAGATCGCTTCGCTTCGCGAAATTTTTTAGATCGTTTTTGGCTCTTCTTCACTTATAGCTAGTCTCGCTTTGTAGCCCTTTTTTTTGCCTCGTTCTTTGGTTTTTATTTAAGGTTTGCCTCGCTGGGGTAGCCTTTCGTATCTCACCTCGCGAGTGGACTCATTTTGTGCCACGATCTTGTTCAGATTATTTTTGGCTTTAATTCAAGGCTCGCCTCGCTAAGGTTGCTTTTCATAGTTCACCTCGCGAGTGGCCTTTGTGCCACGGTCTTTGTCAGATCATTTTTGGCTTTAACTTGTAGCTCACCTCGCTAGGTAGCTTTTATTACTCGTCTCGCGAGTGGCTTTCCTTTGTGCCATAATCTTTTTTAGATTGTTTTCGGCTTTTACTTTAAGGATCGCCTCGCTAGGTAGCTTTTATTACTCGTCTCATGAGGTAGCTTTTATTGCTCGCCTCGCGGGTGGCTTCCCTTTGTGCCACAATCTTTTTTAGATTGTTTTCGGCTTTTACTTTAAGGCTCGCCTCGCTAGGTAGCTTTTATTGTAACTTTGCTCGTTAGGTCGCTTCTAACCGCGATCTTTTTCAGATCGCTTTATGGCTCTTGCTTGGAGCTGACCTCGTGGGTCGCTTTTTATTTGGAGCTGACCTCGTGTGTCGCTTTTTTGTGGCCGCGATCTTTCTCCGATCGCTTTATGGCTCTTGCTTGGAGCTGATCTCATGGGTCACTTTTAATTTTCGCGATCTTTTTCAGATCGCTTTATGACTCTTGCTTGGAGCTGACCTCGTAGGTCGCTTTTAATTGTTGCGATCTTTTTTAGATCGCTTTTATGGCTCTTGCTTGAAGCTGACCTCGTGGGTCACTTTTAATTTCCACGATCTTTTTCAGATCGCTTTATGACTCTTGCTTGGAGCTGACCTCGTAGGTCGCTTTTAATTGTCGCGATCTTTTTGGATCGCTTTTTTATGCTCTTGCTTGGAGCTGACCTCGTGGGTCACTTTTAATTTCCACGATCTTTTTCAGATCGCTTTATGACTCTTGCTTGGAGCTGACCTCGTAGGTCGCTTTTAATTGTCGCGATCTTTTTCAGATCGCCTTTATAGCTCTTGCTTGGAGCTGACCTCGTGGGTCGCTTTTAATTGTCGCAAACTTTTTAAGATCGCTTTTATGGCTCTTGCTTGGAGCTGACCTCGTGGGTCGCTTTTTATTTGGACTTGACCTCGTGGGTCACTTTTTATTTGGAGCTGACCTCGTGGGTCGCTTTTACTTGGAGCTGACCTCATGGGTCGCTTTTAGTTGGAGCTGACCTCGTGGGTCGCTTTTGTCTAGCCACGATCTTTTTCAGATCGCTTTATGGCTTTTCTTCATAGCTGACCATGTTGGGTCGCTTCTAGTTGGAGCTGACCTCGTGGGTCGCTTTTACTTGGAGATGACCTCATGGGTCGCTTTTAGTTGGAGTTGACCTCGTGGGTCGCTTTTACTTGGAGCTGACCTCGTGGGTCGCTTTTTATTTGGACTGGACCTCGTGGGTCGCTTTTTATTTGGAGCTGACCTCATGGGTCGCTTTTTTGTGGCCGCGATCTTTCTCCGATCGCTTTATGGCTTTTCTTCATAGCTAACCTCGATGGGTCGCTTCTATCTAGCCGCGATCTTTTTCAGATCGCTTTATGGCTTTTCTTCATAGCTGACCATGTTGGGTCGCTTCGCTTCGCTTTTGGGTTGCGATCTTTCTAAGATTTCTTTTGGGAGATACTTAATTATTTGTAAAATTCTGTAAGAAATGAATTCAAAAATGGTGCTCTTTTGCACTTGTATGTATATTAACATTCACGTCATAATTGTTAAATACTTGACAATTAGAAAACTTAAATGATTTCTAATCATAAATATTTTCTAACCTGTATTTTCCTTCTTTTAGGACGCTAACCCCTTGGATGAACATTCTCAATTTTCTCCATCTTTCTCAGATCACTTTGTGGCTTTTTGAGAATTTCCACGAGGACCTCCCACGACTATTTGAATCATCCATTCTAAGGGTTGCTTCCCTTAGAGAATCGTGCCTCGCTTAGTAACGCTCTTGTAGGCGTCTTATGTCTCTTTCCTCCTCGCAGACTCTCGTTCTGCTTCGAGGTCGCCTAACTGATGGTGATCTATGGTGTTGGGCTCTTTCAATGTTCGTTTGTTCATCCTTTACAATAAAGTTTTGTAAGTACCCTTGACGAATCAGCTCTTCTATATCGTCTACCAAGTGAGAGCAATCGTCTGTGTCATATCCATGATCTCTTCTTCCTAGGGTCGCTCTCTCCCTTGAATTTGTGTGGGCCCATTTTTGATCTTTGAGAGCATTCATTTCTTCCTCTTGAATGTATCGTTGGGTCATTCCCATCAATTCTTCTTTATCTGCTGGAGGGTCACGCGCTAAAGCTGATGCCAATGTCCCCTTCTTCAATCCATGGACTAATATATTTGTCATCATGTCGATCCTCATATCTTGCACCTCGAGAGCTTCGCCACTGAATCTATTGATGAAATCTCAAAGCGGTTCTCCTTCAGTCTGTCTTATAGTGAAAAGATGGGTCGCTGACCTTTGAGCTCGCTTTTGACTAGCGAACTGGTATAAGAACTTTTTTGCCAACTGCTCGTAGGATACGATATTTCCCATAGGCAGCCCCGTGAACCATTCGTGGACTTTTCCCTTCAGTGTGGTGATAAAAATCCTAGCGTTCATGGCATCCAACTGTCCATAAAGCTGCATTACGTGATCAAAAGCCATCAAATGTTCCTGCGGATCCTTGTTCCCATCATACTTGTGAAGACCTGGAAGCTTGAAGCTCGTAGTAACAACTTCTGCCAAAATTTCTGGGGAGAAAGGGGATCCTCTCTTTTGCAGAGCGGAAGTGACTGTCCCTCTTCTCTTCAAATGGTCCAACTTTCGAGTAGCTTGCTCAATTTGCTCACTGAGCTCGTTTATATCTGCCACCCTGGGGAGTTCGCCCAGCCTCGCCTCGGGCTGCCTCGCCCGCGGCGCTTGGTGACTGGCTACCTCAACCATATCCCCTAGCTCTTTATTTGCTGCAATCAATGCTGGTTCCTTGTCCTTAGGTACCTCCATCGGGGGAGAAGCCATGGGAGCCTTACCCTTCTTTTCCCTATCATTCAACATTTTTTTCCAACATTTTCTCAAAATCGCTAGTTCGCATGTTGATTATGGGATCCTCAGCCTCCTTTTGATGTTGCTCTTGAATTTGCAATGAAGGGGATCCTCCTCGAGGTATCGTTTCCTTCCTTATCGGTGTCTCCTCCATATTTAGTCCACAGGGTGGTATTCCCTTTGCTTTCACTGGGATCTCGTCCATATTCACTTTGACCTAAGTTCCCACAGACGGCGCCAACTGATTTGGGTGTGAACAAATCAGATGCACTTCGGGTCGAGTCGGTTCGTCTCGAGCTCAGTAGTCTTTGGTTCGGGTCGAGTCGGTTCGTCTCGAGCCTGCAGGAACTTTTTTGGTTCGGGTCTGTAAGAGAGATAAATGTTAGGCAGGGAGGGTTCCACTAAGACCTCCGATGCTTAAGTCGATTCTGGTGTAAGGTCGCTAATAAATATAGAGCGAGGTGATAGCAATAAATGTGATCTCTGTAGCAATAAGAAACTGGGGGTATTTATAGTTTTGGTTTGCCTAGGCCGTACATGCTAGCTCCACGTGTCATGATCTCCAAGGCCTAGACGTCACCATCACTGAATCAACGGTCAAGATTTCGGGTCAATCTAGATCACCACTTTGGGTCGGGTTTGGATCCTTCTGAGAAAATGGGGCTCCTATATTGGAATAGGATCCGACCTAGGTGTCACCTCGCCTCGGGTCGCGAGCTCCTTAAAGTGCTAACATGCCCACGCGGTAGGATCCGATCTAGGTGTCACCTCGCCTTGGGTCGCGAGCTCCTCAAAGTAGTGTCATGCCCATGCGGTGACTCTCTTGAAAACCGAGCTCGTCTCCTCGGTTCACTCACGAGCTCCGAGTGGGAAAAAGAGTGAGGGCAATATAATCTTTTATTTGGATCTATATCAATTACACCACTAGTTAATTGGTTACTACTACGTTAAAACTCTTTCACTGATTTTTGTATTTTTTTAATAAAAAATATATTGTATAAAATTTTGTCGATGCCATAAATATAAATATATATTATTTTACACGCATTATATAGTATTAGATCTACTTGTGCATAATGAGAGTAGAGCTGATAAAATGAAGCCCAACCCATAAGGCTGGTCGAGGTTTGGGTTGGGTTGGACCATGATTTTCTATGCCCGTAAAAGCTTATCGGCAGAAACGAATCAATTTAGATAGTCCTTTGTGCGTTGGTGAATAGAAGCCCCCCCATCAAGCAAGAAGGGAGCGACTCTTCCCACGGCGGAGTCACCATGGACTATTTATTATTATGGGAAATCAAAATATTAAGATCTCAATCATAACACCGGACCTTCTGCATGCATGGAGAAGTTTCCTCATTGCAGGCGGTTCGGAAGCGTGCGCCAGATCTTGATCTCAAACGCCTTACAACAATGTGTCTTCCACTTTTTTATTGCCTCGACATCATCCCCCCTAAGGACAATGTCATCAACATACACCATTGAGTGTAGCCCCCCTTAAAAAAAAAGAGACGAGGAACTCTTAAGTACTGTCAGGCGATTCTTCTTTGAGCGATTTGATTTGGCCTGCCCGACCCAATTGGTCGGGTTGATCAGAACTTAAGCCAAACCCAATATTTTTTGTATACAAAATATACATATGGTTTGGACAGACCGAGCATTTTCGTGGGCCGAGCAAAATTGGGCCGATCAGAATTTTTTCAAAAGATCTATGGGCTCGGGTCGGGCATTTGCCAACTTTAAATGAGAGTGTTTGCAAAAAATCTACTTTTAGATCGAAGAAATGATTTATTATAGCAGAAGTAAAAGTGGATGAGAATCAGAAATTGATAATGTTTGCAAATGGAATTAGAAGTTGAGAATCAGAAGCAGAGAGTTTGATGAAAAAACTATAAAAGTGCTTGTTAATTTATGTGTAAAAATCAAACCAAAAGTCAAATTAGAAATCTAAAGCACCAATCTCACTCCTTTTAGATTCTAATTAAAGGAAGTAGAATTAGAAATATAAGTTGGTATCTACAAATACTAAAAAGTGATTATTTTCTGCCAAAATATGAGGAACACTGTTTTTTATAAAAAAAAAAAAATTATATTTAAGAGTAACTTGGTATTTAAAATTATTTTCCTCCATTACCATTATTCATTTATATATGATTACTATTCAAGAAATTTAAATCAAATACAAAAGTCATAATTTCATTCCTTTCTCCATATACATACCAAGCATATGAATGGTATCATTATATCATTCTTTTTCTATATATCGTTATTCCATCCTATCTAATTCCATTTCTTAACAATCATTGATGATAATTAAGTTTATTTACAATATTACAATAATGTTTAATATTAATTCAAAACAATTGATTGTAATCCAAATCAGTAGTCACATTTGATGGAAAGAATGCTCAATAAATTAAAGGTGCATTGAAGCATGTTATTATACAATGAACTAGTAAGGAAAATTAATTGAGTTTGTAATCAACCAAAGGAAATTTGGCTATAGGAAATAGTTTCACAAATTTAGTGGTTTCTTAGTTAAAATAAGACATACTAAAGTTAATTGAAAAAACACGAGCTTGTAGCTCAAGTGGTATCGATAACCCTTTGTAAGGGTGTTGACCAGAGTTCGAAACCTACAGGCCTTGTATGGTTATGCTTCCATGGATCATTTCTAGTTTCTAGTGTTGGAAATTGAATTTTGAGAATTTATTGGTTTTCGTGTGAAAATTGGAAATATGTTTAGATGAGTGAATGAAAATGAGTTTTATGTAGGTTTGGAAATGAGATTGTGTTTGGTTGAGTAGTTTTGAAGTATTATTTTATGTATATAATAATTTGAAAAGTTGATAGTGGTTGAATATTTTAATTGGATATATAATATTATATTTGTAAGATTGTAGGATGGTAGGTCCCATTAGGTAGAAATAATTAAAAAATAATAATATTTTAAGTGGATAGAGTTGGTAATGGTGGGTCTCATGTTTATAATTGGATGAAAAGATGAAAATAATGATTGATGAGTGATGTAGGATAGTGTATATGGTTGAGAATTGAAATTATAGGTTTGAGATGTAGTTTTATGTGAAAAATGGAATGTGAAAATGATGATTTCCATTGGAAAATTTATAAACAAACATGATTCCAGTTTTATGAATAGTTGGAAATTGGAAATAGATTGTTGGAAACATAAACAAACAAGGCCTGTATCTTTCAGTTTCTTTGAAATTTATCCCCCCCTTCCCCACCCCTCCACTCCAATCACTACTCCCAACTTATTAAAAAAAAGTTAATTGAAAAAAATACTTTAATTTGAGTATAATTATAAAGCTAAGGGATGACAATTTCGACCCGTCCCGTTTGGGTCACCCGCTTCGTGACTCGCGACGGGGCGGGGCGGGTCTGGGAATCACTTCCGCCCTGTGGGTACCGACCTCGCCCCTCCTATAATTATTAATATATTTAATATATATTTTACATATATAATATATATTATAATATAAATTTTATCTTTTAATATTATATCTAATATTTATAAATTGAAAATAATAATTTTTCTGTGAAGAATATTTTATAAATATATTAAAAATAAATATGTTATTCCTTTTTTTCATTTTTCTAATTAAATTTATTTAATATGAGACAGGACGAGTCGACCCTCTCCCCCTCTTTTCTAAAGACGGAGCAGGTCTGGGTATCTAGATATCAAATCCGACTCGACTCAATATCATCCCTATCTGGTGCGTCCCCTTGTAGTGTGAAGCCCCCCCCCCCCCAATTTTTTAAAAACTCAATTAATCTCTATATATTTTGTTTTTAAATATTAATTTTAGTACTTATGTATTTATTTTTTAGTAATTTAGCCCCTCAAAATTAATTAGCCCTCCAACATGAAGTGTCTAGCTCCGCCCCTGATTCCTATGACTGAGCTGATCCCGAAACATGGATATTTTCATTTAGTATAATGGTCTTATTTAGATAAAAACTCTTGAATGCAAGACATTCCTAGTAAGTAATATGATTCGAGCATGCTATTGCTAGCTAGTCTGGTATACACATGCATAGAATTAATTGATTAGAGTTATATTTTGTCTAGAAATTCTTTCATCTTAAAAGTGTAACCCAAAATCAAAAGGAACTTTTTGTCACCTAATCCATTTGATAGAATTAGCTGGCAGAGATAATTGGATGCCCAATCCCAACAGGCTTCTTGAACAAGACTATAAAATATTGAACGAATCAATGCATAACAAAGAAAAAATCATCATCGTGATCCAAAATGTGTATTCCCAAACAAACAATGATGTAAGTTTTGAGGGCCCAAGTAAAGAATTTCATTTTGCCTCCCCAAAAACATAGACAAAGACCACAAGGAAGTTAAATGGCAAGAATGCCCTTGCAAACACCACCACAATCAACAACAACCAAAAGTAAAATATAAAAAAATTTAAAAGGAGAGAGAGAGAGAGAATTATGGAGATTCATTGGGGAGGTTTATAAGAGTTTTTACTCGAGATCAATCGTTAAAAGTTCGTTTGAACTCGGTTCGTTAGCATAACGAGCTAAACTTGAACAATAAAATTTTGTTCGACAAATTCTAAAGTTCAGCTCAAGTTTGACTCAATTAGTAAAAATATAAAACAATATGTGTATGTTGGGGATAAAAACGGTATTTCATAAATTAAATATATAATTTATTTTATATATATTTATTTAATATTAATTGCCCAATGGGCTCTTGATAAATAAACCGGCCCAAAAGAGTCCTGGTTTAGCCCATCGGTCGATTTCTTCTACACGGGCCCATCTCCCAGGTATAAAAGATCCCTACTATTATCTTATTATACAGTATTCATTTATTGTTATTTATCTCGTTCACCGTGTTGACTTGAGCATCGAATGTGCCTCCCGTCTCCCACGGCAACCCCCAAGGACCCCCCAACGTTTGCGTACGTGTGCAGGCAAGTTCCCAGTCAAAGAATTTTCTAACTTCCGGAGAAGTAGACCAAAAGACTAGAAGAAGACTTAAAGACTTCCCCCTCGGGAAGAGGAAGGCGAGAAGACTTTCCTTTCGGGAAGAGAATTTTGGTCAACCCCGTTGACTTTGAGTGATCTGCCTTCAGTGTAATACTATCAAGTTACTCGAACTCAGTTCGTGTTCGGCTCGGCTAAAGCTGGTTCAAACTCGATTAGATTAATAATCAATCCAAACTCAAACATGATTTTTGAAACTCGATAAAAATTCAAACAAATTTGTCAGTTCTATATTCGACTCTACTCGATTCGTTCATACCATTAAGGGATTTGGATAGTTATGGAAGAAGTGAAATGGCAATAATGCCTTTGACACACCAATGACCAACCATGACCCAAAAAGAAAAAAGAAAAGGAGAGAAAAAGAGAGGTGGGGAAATAGTGGGAGAAAAAGATACCCTAAAGAGAAGGGAGGCACAAATGCCATGAACAATGAACTTGTCATCACGTGAAAGATGCTTTTTGTTAGAGTGATAGGGATTGTTTGGTGTCCTCTTCCAAACCCATAGATTTAGGTATCTCATTATATTCTTTAACTCTTTGGATCCCAATTCATGCCAAGTGAATGAATGACAATGTGACAATGATTCAATCCTGTGAATCTTGTGGGGGAGGATTAATATATATAATTGAGGCCTGCCTGTGAAAAGATTCTTATAACTTTTCCATTTTCTTTTTCTCTTTTATGCTTAACTAATTTCAAAATATTGACAAGATTTTTAAGAATTTTTTACTCAAAATTAATTTAAATTAATTCTTGGATTCTGGAAAGACTTATTGAGGTGTGAAATACATACCATTTCTTGGATTCTGGGAGGAGTATTCAAGGGACTATTAAAAATTAATAGACCAAATTAAAATGTTCTTTATTTTCTTGGTTATGATTCCTGACTTTTCTATCAGTATTATTATATCCGAAAAAAGAAAATGTAAATATTCTTCTTCAGGAAAATGCGTACAGTCTAAAATTCGTAAATGGGTGCCTTCTTGACTAGGGATGTCAACGGGCGGGGCGGGCGGGGAGCCATCCCCATCCCCGTCCCCGCGACCATGGGAATCCCGTCCCGCCCCGTGAGACAAACGGGAAAAAATGCCCCCATCCCGTCCATGGGATCCCCGCCCGTTTCAATATTTTTTTTTTTTTTGCGAAAAAAAATTATTTTTTAAAAAAATTACTATTTTTAAATATTTAAAATATATAAATTATATAAAATAATTAATAAAACACTAATTAATAAAATAAATTAAAATTTTTGTCATTTTATTATATTTAATGTGGATATATTTATAATATATTATATATATTTAAAATATTATATTATATATTAATTTCGGTTGATTTCATGGGAAGCAGTGGGGAAAGTATGATCCCCGTCTCCCGCCAAGGAAAAAAATTTCCCCATCCCGTCCCCACGGGGAATTCGGGAATCCGCCCCGTTCGGGCGGATCCCATGGGAACGGGATTCCCGCCCCACTGCCATCCCTATTCTTGACTGACCAAAAATGTATTGTACCTTGACGTGCTCCTAAATCCACGCAAAAATACTTTTTTTTTTGTTACCATTCCTTATTGGATTGGAAGGAATCTTATGATATATCATCGCACACTCATTATAGTATAATGTAATGGTACCTTCTTTTTTTCTCTCTTAAACAAGTAATAAAATGGTAACTTTTCAATTTTCAGACAGTAAATTGAATATATATATATATATGCTTCGTACAATTATTTAATATAAATGTTCATCAAAACAAACCACAAAAAAAAAAAAAAAAACGTAACAAAATCATAACCAGAAAATCATTTGGGATGGGTTTCAATGTTTATTTTAACATTAAAATGAATTTCATTCTTTAGAAAAATCTTACCATTAATAACAATTTCGAGTAAGAATCAATAGCAAGACCTACAGGCTACAAGATCATAAATCCAATTGTTTAGCCTAACTCAAAATCTAATAGATCCGTATAATTTGAAAATCTCAATCAAACACAAGAGACACAATACGTACAAATGAAATTAATCTAGTTTCTCTCACTAATTGATAATGGTTCTTATGGATCTTCTAATCTAAACAAAAGTCTTAAGTATAAGAGAAACTTATATTACAAATGAAAAGGAATATTTTTCTCTCTCCGGCTGTGGCAATCCAAACAGTTGTCCCACCAGATTCCTTATCTCTAAGCAGCAGATTGGTTGTACCACACGCATTACCCGTGCGCGGCAACTAGTGCCAAATGTCGCACCACCATTCAAGATAGCTTTCTTTTCTAACGCATTTCTTTTTCTCATGTATACAGTGATGATGGACCTCATGGTGGTTATTGAATTGAGTTGAGTATTAACATATTATCGTTTATTATATTATAAAGTTATATTTTGTCACTGTTCCAAAAATCGACATCTGGAATTCCGAATTCATATCTATAAAGCGCTAAAGGCGTCACTTGTCGACCTACGTTATTCTTTCGATTAGCCCAACTAACCTCCTTTCGGTCCCGCCTAGCCCCAATTAGTCCCCGCCTAGGCGCTAGACCCCAGTCTGCCGCCCGACTAGCGCCTATCGCTTTTTAGAACACTGTATTTAATTTTATTGTTATTAATTAAATTGAGTTTTAACAAATTTTAATTAAGTTAAATAAGAATCAGGTTGAGTAGTCATTATATATATAGGCGTATCTAGGATTTTTGGCTACTGCAGTTAAAAGTATTTTCGTTTTGGATGGGCAATTATCGAGCTAAAATTTTAAAAGAGAGAAAATAAAAAAGGCAAATCGTAAGGTTGTAGCTTTAGCAATTCTTTGTCGGTTTACATACTCTCCAATTCCAGCTTATTTTGTGAATGAACTTTTTGGAGAAGTAATTTATCCAAAAGTCAATTCTAAATCAGCAACCAACAACTATTATTGTTATGGAAAATGACTTTTAGATCCAAAAGTTCATTAGAAAAGTATACCCATAAAGTTGTATATTATCAAGTTTGGAGCATATCTAGTGTCTTTACAATAACAAATAAAACAATCATTCATCCATTCAATGCCTTAATTGGGTCAAGTGATTTTTAATTCGTTTGGTCTTTTAAATTCTAACTCTTTTTTAGGTGAATTTTCAGTCTTGGTCAACCCAAATTTAATAAGACTCAATTAAAAGAAAATCCAACCCAAATTTAATAAGAACTCCAAAATCCGGTCTTGATGCGGTGGCCCTCATGTGGCTACGTCACTATATATATATATATCATTCTCTTACTACTAATTGAGTCATGTTCGAGTCGTGTTTCAAATTTATCAGACAAAAACAACATGTTCAAGTAAGGATGTCAATGTCGACCCCCCGACCGCGGTACCCACCCCATTTGGGTCGCCCGCTACGAGGGAGCGGGTCAGGTGTCACTTCCGCTCGGCGGTACCGTACCGCCCGCCTATATTTTTTAATATATTTTATATATATTTTGCACATATAATATATATTCTAATATAATTTTTATCTTTTAATATTATATATAATATTTATAAAATGAAAATAATATTTTTACAAAAATATTCTATAAATATATTAAAAATAAATATTTTTTTCTTTTTTTATTTTCTCTATTTAAATTTATTTAATGTGGCGCAGGACGGGGCGACATATCCTGCCCCGTGCTCACAGTGGGTCGGCCCTCCTTGCCCCATTCTAGGGATACCTGACCCTCCCCATTGTCAGCCATATGTTCAAGGTAATTTATAGGTTTGGGCTAAAACAATTTTTCAAAACTGAGAATTCGAAAATTAAGTAATTTGATTTATTCTTTTAAGCCCAATATATAATTCATTATACAAAATAGCTCCTTTGATAAATCAATCATGATGAATCAAACGGTATTGGATAATATCAAACAATTTCCATAAATTTAGCGTAGCTAATATTTTTTTCCTTCGATTAAACCGACCTTTGATTATATAATTGGAAATAAAATATAATATCTCAATTTTATCAGATTGTACAAGAAAGATAATGTGAAAGAAGGATGTGATGGATGCGATGTTGAATAAAAGCTATGGGTAAATAGAATTCTCTCTTATTTTCCTCAATTGCCTGTTTTTTTTTTTTTCTATTTCCTAATATTGTCTTCATCAAAATTATTGACCAAAACAGGACATTATAATTCTCTCTTGTGGATTACATTTTTTGCTGTCATGTGAATTGTCCTTCATGTTTTCACAATTTTGTCATAATTCACAAACCTATGTTCTGTCAACTAAATTCCACATGCCACATTAATTTGTCTTTAGTGCCATGTTTCATGTTTCTTCTCTGTTTTGAACTATATTCTATTATTACCAATGTTAGCAAAAATCCTGGGTCTTAGTCGGGCGTAGAGAGCCTAAAGACCCAAGCGTCTAGGCGGCCCAAACCTAGAATACAACTATTTTATATTTTTTCTTTGTTCTTGGCATATAATTTTTCCGATTTTGGCCGCCTAGCCCGCCTAGGTGGGGACCTAGATAGGCGCCAAGACCCAATTTTTTCCCGCCTAGGTGGGCACCTAGATAGGCGCCAAGACCCGATTTTGCCGCCTAGGTGGGCACCTAGATAGGCGCCAAGACCCGATTTTTCCCACCTAGGTGGGCGCCTAGATCCGATTTCTAGCCACAAGATGGCTCCAAGACTCGATTGTTTGCTGCCTAGGCGCCCGCCTAGACCAATTTTCGCCGAAATGATTTTTTTCGGCGATTTAGGCACAATCGCATCGGCGTTGACAGTACCTAGGTCGATTCATACAATGCACATCAAACATACATATATACATTAATAACATTATCAATATACTTAGAGTTTATTAATATACTTAAAATATTAGACAAAACTCAATTCCAAATAGAGGTGTAATCATTGTCATCGTGTAGTGTAGTAGTATATCGTAGTTAGTAAGTTGTACGTACTTTTATGATCATAATTTATTTATTTATTTTTATAATTACGTGTGACATATTTTTTGTTATACATTGAAGATAAATGTAAGAAATTACCTTTCTCAAATTATTTAAAATCTTCCAATCTAGTCCAAAAGAATAGCATAATATAAATAGTTGTTTTCCCCTAACAAAAGAATGTGCACGAGTTAAAAGTTTTCCACAGTAATTCATTCCTCTAGCGAGCCGACATGCTTCTTATGCCTTTTTGTTATAGATATGCACAAAGCACTCAAGATCTACGGTTTATGGTTTTCAAATAAAGTTATGATTATTTAGTGTCGTGTAGGTATAAGAGTTGAACAACTGGATCCATAATCTTATCCTAGTGAGTGGGCTTACTATTATTCTGTACATTCAAGTCAATAACCTTTTTGTTAATTTATGAAATAACTAAAGCTTGTAGATATTTCAAATTTTCGAACAAAATATAAATATATTTTCAAATAAAATATAGATGTGATTGCAAATGTAGTCACATCTACAGTCATACGCATCAGAATTAAATAAAAATATCAGAACACAAGATGCAAAAATTTATCTACAAACAAACTAGCTTCTAGATGTGTCAGTATGACGAAATTTTCACCAGTAAAAATTGTGTCATCTTGTACAATCAATTATATAGATCAACTAGTAGAAAATAATGAAAACTCATATCAAGAGTAGATCTAATACTTTGTAATGCAACTCATCCAACAATAGATGTGAATAATTCGATTTCATTTAGCACAATACAAAAAAATTATGGATGAAAATAACCTAACAAACAATGTGGTGGACTAAATAAGATACTATAACCTAACAAACACTGTGGCTGACTGAATGTGGTCACATTATACTATCATACATGTGCTTGAAAGATTCTAGACTCTATTATCTATCGAGTATCACTTGTGTGTATTGTGAGCTTCTCCATCCCTCGAGCTCCAAGAATCCTATTAAACATAGAAACAAGATCTATATACAAATAATATAACGAGTCGAGTCGATTCGAACATGGTCTGTTCAAGCTTGTTTGAATTTTAATCGAGCTTCAAAAAGCGTGTTTTAGTTTGGTTTGATTATTAATCAAATCGAGTTTTAACGAGCTTTAGTCGAGACGAACACGTATCGAGCTCGAGTAACTTGATATATTTCCACGTATTTTATTATTTTTTTACTAATCAAGTTGAGCTCGAGCCGAACTTTACATCTTATTAAATGAAAAAATGTGTTATTGATTTGTTATGTTAACGAAATCGAGCTCAAAGGGGCTTTTAACGATCAATCTCGAATCGAGTATCGAATAGCTTGATTCGTTTTTCAGCCATAAGTGATACACTTATCTGTATATATATATATATATATATATATATATATATATATATATATATATAGGGGAGGGTTATATAAGACCCTTATTATATGAGTACGTAGGACCAAATCCGGACACGTATCTACATATTTCAATGGCTATTATTAATTCTGATTAATGTTAATAAAATAAATGGTAAAGTCAAAATAGGGGCAAATTAGTCCACATAAAAAATAGGGAGGTTGGCTAAATCTAGTAAATCCCATGAAAATAGGGGAGTTACCCACAATTGGTGGCATCCTTCATTCAACCCACACCGTGTAGTTGATTTCCAAACAAATTTGATGACATGTTTCCTTAACTCAATGTGCTAAATCTAGAAAATCCCAATAAATTTTCGTCATTCCCATTATTTTTTAAAAAAAATGCTTGATATGGCCAGAATGTTGCTTATATGTGCTTAAATACTTGCTCACACGTATGCAAAATGTTGCTTAGTTTTTACTGTGTTTTAAACTCTCGCATTAATAATAGTTTGTTTGAGAAGAACTATCATGTTATGCAAAAAAATTAAAAACTTATACTTATATGGACTTTTATTCATTCAATCGTTGACGGTTTTTTCAACCCAGAAATCTGCTTGGGTGATACTAAAATGTTGCTTATGTATGCATGAATACTTGCTTGTATGTATTCAAATATTTGATTACGTCCCCATTTGTTCTAACTCAGTACTTTGCTTAGTTATGGCTAGATTTTTGCTTACATGTGCATAACTATACGCTTATGTATATTCTAAATGTTGCTTAATTATTTATTTTGTTTGAATCAGTTGGGATTGCACATGTGCCACGACAGCGGATTGAAATAACATCGAATTCATCTCCGAATTGCATACCAGAATGGGACGAAAATATGACTCCATAAGAAGGAATTAATTTTGATAATATCGACAACGGAATACCATTTTAAAAATGATGCTTAATAAAAAAAAAATGTGTTCGAGAATATGTTGTGACTGTTTATTTATTTGTTTAATACTGCTTATTCACATATTACAAATTAACTATGTGTGGTTATTGTAATGCTTATTACTACTATGTACTCAACTTATTTGTGACTGTTGTAGTGTTTTTCGAGCAAATAATTCAACATTCTTGCAAAATTTGGATTACTACAGTCCCATATGTTCAATTGGTTATTTGTGCGTAAAGTGTTTCTTGTGAAAGGATGTTATGGTGCTTAGAAAGCAATTGAATTCTGCTTACAATACCATCAAACCATGAAAATAATTGCTTTCAAAGTAATTGAATTCTGCTTACAAAGCAATTAAATTCTGCTTACAATATCTAAAAACCATGAAAATAAATACGGTACTAACTAGAAAATATTCCTATATCAACTACGCATGCACGTCCAAACCAACCATATTTAAAATTGCTATAAAATACTACAACATTCAACATTTTGATTAAAAGTATGAAACAACAACGTTTCCTTGTGATCCTAACTTGATTTGCCAAACTCCTTCGCCCGTCCCAAGACCGACTTCCTCTACTCGTTCATTACATCTTTTTGTCATTTCCAACAGAAAACCTATAAAAAAAAAAGACATTAGTCATTTATATAAAATATTTATTAACAAACAGAACATTTATAAGCATAAAAACCAACAAAACATAAGCATAATATAATATATGTATAAGCAGAAAATAAACTATAGATAAGGAGAATTATCAACAACAATAAGCAGTTGAAAATATCATTAAGCAATCCCCCAACCTTAGAAAAAAAATATGACAATACTAATTACCCCCTAATTTGAGAGCATAATATAAAACATACATAAGCATAATTATCAACAACAATAAGTAGTTGAAGCCTCGTTAATCTCCCTGACTGCTAACTTTATTTTTTTAACTAGTAAAATCAGTAAATAAAAAATAATAAAAAACCCACAAGATCTTGATTATGCATTTAGAAGAACATAGAGATGCAGGGTCGCGATTGATGTGGCGAAAGCGCTATCGTACCTCCACCGCGATTGTCAGTCGTGTATATTGCACCTAGACGTAAAGCCGGAAAACATCCTGATCAACGAGAATTATCGCGCGCTCATTTCCGATTTCGGGCTTTCGAAACTCAAAGAAAGAGACGAGAGTAAAGTGGTCACCACGATCCGTGGGACCAGAGGTTACTTAGCGCCGTAATGGATATTGGAGAACGGCGTGTCTGAGAAATGCGATGTCTGACTACGGAATGGTCTTTGTTGGAGATTATCGGTGGGCGGAGAAATATATATAAAATGTCGAAGAAGAAATTCGAGTTTTTCCCGAGAATCGTGGTTGAGAAACTAAGGGATGGGAAATTAATGGAGATTGTAGATGAGAGGCTGATTATGATTGGAGGGATTAATGATGAGAGGGTGTTGCAGAGAATGGTTGTTATGGCTTTGTGGTGCATACGGAGAAGGCTAAGATGAGGAGATATGCAAGATTTTAGATTACACACGTCCCTCAAAACCGTTCCTAATTTTTAGCCCACTACCAAAAATAATTTCCCTCCCAAAAGCTGATCTTAATTAAAATTACCAAAAAGTCCTTTTTTTTTATTAAGTTATATATTAAAAAATGGTACAACTGATTAATCTCAACCGTTTAAAAATTAAATCAATGTCTCAGATTTGGTCTCGTGTACTCACGTAAGTTATGTGGACTCACCTGATCCAAATCCTATATATATATATATATAATTTGCTATTGCCTAAATCAAATTTTGTTGATTTTTATTTAGAAAAGAAAAAGAAAAATGGATCTACATTGATGGCACGATATTGTTGTAATTATATAATTTTTTTTTCTTTTTTTTATTTTGTTGTCTTTATTGTCTAATTTAGGTATGATAATTCAATGTTAAATAATATATTCGTAAATTTGTAAAGCTTTAACTATGCATAAAAAAATGATTGTCTAATTTAGTCGTAAAATGCAATATATATATATATATATACAATGATTTATATTTAAAAAACATGGGGAAAAAAACAAAGAAATACTAGAGTTAAAGGCTACATTTTATAAATTAAGTTTTCACTACATTGTGTAAACTCACAATTAATTTTCTATATCATTTCATAATGCCACAAAGAATAATTTCATGTATTGTTATTGTAGAATTTATAAAAGAGTTTTATGCACTGTATAAAATTAATATAGCAAATAAAATATTGAAATTGAATGCATAGTTGTTTAAATTATCTAAAATTTAATATCAAACACACACACACAAACACATATATAAAATAACAAACCTGTTTTCAAAATTGCCCCCCTCCATTTGCACTTGGTAAAAATAAGCTTCGATATTTTTAATTAAAGAACAATAAAAAAGAAAATACAATGTGCCTTACTATAATTTAGTTATTTTTGGTAGTTAATAATTAAGCTCATTTAATTTGATATTTGGAATTATATTATCTTTAAATAAATTTTACCTTTTAATTTCTCGCAATTTGACTCACTGATTTTATACTTTTTTAAATTAAATAATATATTTTCTAATTTCTAATACTTGCCAAAATATATCTTATTTTACAAAAATCATACTTAGGGACTGATCATCATCATCATCATCATTATAGAAGATTGATCAGTGCATGTTGATATGAATACAAGCACTTGGTTATTAGAGATGTCAAAATGGGACGACCCGATGAAACAAACCGGATCGGACTGCAACTTTTTAGGCCCGAAAGTCGGCTCAGTCATTACATGTAAATTTTTATGGGTTGTGTCTTAAGAATGCAGCCGAATGGAATTTCAATTCAAATAATAATATAAAAATTACATAAAAAGATTTATGGACCAAAATCGAACGGATCGGAAATTCATTCGATTTTGGTTCGTTTTTTAATCTAATAAATCGAATGAATTTTCGGTTCCATTCGGTTTTGGTCCATATTTCTTTTTATATTTTTATATTATTATTTCAATTTATATTTTCTTAATATATTTTTATATTATTATTTTAATTTTCTATAATATTTTATTGTTAAATTGTTGAATAAATATAAAAAATAATTTTTTAGCAAAAAACGTAAAGACCCAAAATAAAGCCTAAACCAAAAAATCGAACCGAACCAAACCAAAATAGTTCGGTTTGGTTCGGTTCGATTTTTCTAGGATTGCGGTTCGATTTCGGTTTGAAAAAACAAATAAATTAAAAAAATTGATGATCGAAAACAGAGCTGTAAGCTCTGTTTTCTAACTTTTTTTTAAAAAAAAAATAATTTCAGAAAACAACGTTGTGAACGTTGTTTTATGCACTTCGCAGAAATTGTAAAAAAATGCCCAAACGCAATTTTCACCTAATTTTTTTAAAAAAATTACGGTAATTTGTTAAATTAGTTTTTAATTAATATTAGTTTGTTAAATTAGCCGTGAAGTTATAATTGAACAATAAACTATCTCTCTAAAAATCCTAACCCAAGACCATCGCCGTGCCCTCCCTCTCTCTCTCCCACCTTGTTTCCCCCCGCCTTACCCCTCTTCTACCATGGCCGGAGACCAGAAATCCCATGGTCTCCGATCACTAGCTCCTCTCCGGTGGATGCTTCTTCTCTTGCAGTATGGTTTCTTGAACTTGGGTTGTGGGTTTAGAAGTGAAGAGAAGAGAAGAGAGCGATGGTGGCGGTTTTGGATGTGGCGTTGGCGGAGATTGACTGCGGTGTGGATCTGAGGGAGGAGAGACCGATCTTTTCGCCTTTGATCTTTTGTCTTTCTGTAATGGTGTTTTTTACTTGTCCCCACTAGGTGGTTTGTTTTGTCCCAATAAGTGGCGTTTTTCAGTTTATAAATTTGTCCCTTTGTGAATTTGCTCATAAGACTCAGATGTGCTATTATCAGATGATATGTGACAGAAACGAGATCAAGTTTTTGGTACGTGTTTTGTTGGCGCCTGAATTGCGAAGTTCAATCTATGGATTAGTCGGATCTACATTGCGAGTTTAAAATATATTTTTAGATCTCAGATAGGTCTATAATCTTGACTTGCAATTGTTTTACATCATTGTTGTTGTAAGGTTGTAAATTTCTTCATTTTATGAATGAAATTCATTCTTGCTCAAAAAAAAAAGTTATAATTGAGCGATTCACGCTTAAATGTTGTATATTAAAGTTGTCTTAATTGTTATAATTTTGACATAACGACAAAAGTTTCAATTCTATCGTCTATTATTCGAAAAATTCGGTGTCCAAAAATTTGTTGCTACTACTAATCTCATGAACTTAATTCGCTATAGAGCCATTTTTAATATGAAATACATGGAAATCACGTCCCGCCCGCCTTAGAATATTTTTCTTTAATATATTTAATATTTATTATAATATATATGTATTTTCGATAATGACAATTTTTTTTAAAGAATATATTATAAATATATATTTTTATCTTTTTTTTTTTTCAATTTTTTTTAATTTTGTTTATATCGGGTTAGGACGGGTCAATATATTCCGTTCCGTGACTCATCACAGGCGCCTCGTCCTGTTTTAGGGATAGGGAGGGTTTGAGTCGTTAGATACCCGAGTCGACTCGCATCATTATCATCCTTATTGACAATTCAATGAAAATCAAATCGTGCTTTTACATATATTATACTCGTACATATCCTGGAGGAAGTGATACATATATTATGTTATTAATTGCTTAATTAAATGTTAGCTTTTATTTCATTCCCAAATAAGAATTAATTGTAGTTACATTACATCATAAAGTATATTAGAATATTTTTAATGGAGATAAAAGCTAATTTTAGTCTCTCTTTTTTAGGTGAATTTCAGTCTTGTTAGACACATGAGCCTGTTTGTTTTCTATTTTTTTATTTTTACTATTTCATCAAGAAATATCATTTATTCTTATTTTTAAAATTCATTGATAAATTAAACCTACTAATATTTCACGTACTTCGGACACCTACAAAATTATATTCAATTTACTAACATTAAATAGTCTTTTTAATTACAGAAAACATCACAAAACAAATACATAATTCAAATTTTGTTTTTTTTTACTACTAAACTTTTTAGTAGTAACTAGTAAGTATTACCAACTTTGGAATTATGAAAATGGGTCTGGAAATGTAGGCCTTGTTTGTTTATGTTTCCAATGGCCTCTTTCCAGTTTCCAACTATACATAAAAGTGGAATCATGTTTGTTCATAAAATTTCCAATGGAAATCATCATTTTCATTTTCTATTTTTCATATAAAACAACATCTCAAACCTATAATTTCTATTTTCAAACATATACACTACCCTACATCACTCATCATTACTTATCAATCACTATTCTCATATTTTAACGCAATTATATATGTGGGACCCACCATTATCAACTTTATCTACTTAAAATATTACTATTTTTAAATTATAACTATCTAATGGGACCCACCAACTTAATCTTACAAATATAATATTATATATTCAAATTAAAATATTGAAGTGGACCCCACCACTACCAACTTTTCAATTATTATATACATAAAATAATATTTCAAAACTACTCAAACCAAACACAATCTCATTTCCAACCCTACAAAAAACACATTTCAATTCATTCATCCAAACACAATCCCAATTTCCACACGAAAACCAATAAATTCTCAAAATTCTATTTCCAACTCCAGAAACTGGAAATGGACCATGGAAACATAAACAAGCAGGCCCGTAGCATCTCAATCACGCAAACGATATATTCTATTTTAAAATGGTGTCGCATATTAATTTCAAGTATAAATTTTGGATTTTTTATAACACAAGTGCTAAATGCCTATTCAATTGGAAAAACTTGTCAACAGTCCACACATTATATTGGAATAGAAAATCAAACATAATATTGAATGAACTAATGAAAAAAATTTGAAAATTTATATTTATAGAACATGTAGTTTATCCTTTTTGTCAAACAAAGTTCATAAAGCAAAATATATATTTTTTTAAAATTTGAGGCAAGGACGATTTAGCCCTCCCGTGCAAGACATGTCCCGGAGTATTTTGAAAGTGGCAAAAATATGTCACCATACAAAAAATCCTAGAGTTGAAAGGGTAAAGTACAACTAGGAAAAGTTTAGATGGTGACCTCCAAAAAGCGAATAGTTTAGGGGATAAAATATAATTATCTCTTTAATTAATTTGGCAAGTAATCGTTTTTAATATTTTTAACATTTTTCTTTCATCAAACTTAAATATTAAGACTTTAGTTTGAAAAAAAAACCTTAAATATTAAGGTCAGTTAAAAGAATAATTAAAAGAATGTGGATATGTGCTTTAGAATTGGAATTCAAGTTTTATCAAAAAAAAAAAAAATTGGAATTCAAGTTTTAGAGAGAGAGAGAAGCATGAAATAATTTATAATAAAAGGCAAAAACTCAGGTAAGACGGTCTTACGAATCCTATTCCGTAAGACGGATCCTACCGCGACCCACAACCCGCCCCAGGCCCAATCCGTGTTGACAGCTGTCAATTTTAAAAAAAAAACAAAACTGCAAGCTCCCCCCCACCCACCCAGGCCACCAGCCCGCGCCCGAACCCACCCGCTGCGCCCAGCAGCCCAATGCCAGCGCCTCTTATTTAATAAAAAAAGAGCTCCACAAGGGAATTGAACCCACGACCTTAATAAAGGTAAGGTGGTACACTAACACTAGACCACTGCTTCTTGTTGTACATATTTAGTATAACCTTGAATATAACCATGAATATAAAGCTTCATTATCATCCCTTCATTTTAAAAATTTAAATTCTCTAAATAGGAAGTGATACTTTATCCGAAAACAGTGATACTTTTATAATAAATATGATACTTTTAAGGTGAACATTGATACTTTAATTTTTACATATTCAAAAAATAAGATTTTTTAATGTACTCGTTCTAGTCTTTGTAACTAATGTTTTTTCCATTGAAAAACTGATAATTGTGCTGGAAATATTGATACATTTGATATTAAATATGATACTTTTATGATATTAAATATTACATTACATTGAATGACAAATAAATATATCAGAGTAACACCTTTATGAGTAAAAATATATATTTTTTGAGGTAAAATATCATGTTTTAAGAGTAAAAATATCTATTCTTTTTAAATAAAGCACTACATTTTTTAATAATAAATACAAAGAAAGATGAATAATAAATATGATAGAGTTAAAGTAATACTTTTATAAGTAAAAGTATTTATTTTTTGAGATAAAGTAACATATTTTTTAATATAGTCACAAATTATGAATATATTATAATAAATATATATATATATATATAACAGAGTTAAAGTAACACTTTTATACGTTAAAATATCTATTTTTTGAGATAAAGTATCATGTTTTTTAATATAGCCACAAATTATGAATATATTATAGTAAATATATATATATATAACATATTAAAGTAACACTTTTATACGTTAAAGTATCTATTTTTTGAGATAAAGTATCATGTTTTTTAATATAGTCACAAATTAGAAATGAAGGAAAGAAGGAAAAATAAAAAATAAATATGATATAGTTAAAGTAACACTTTTGTACGTTAAAGTATCTATTTTTTGAGATAAAGTATCATGTTTTTTAATATAGTCACAAATTAGAAATGAAGTAAAGAAGGAAAAATAAAAATAAATATGATATAGTTAAAGTAACACTTTTATAAGTAAAAGTATCCGTTTGTTGAGATGAAGTATCATATTTCTTAATACAGATACAAAATAGGAACAAAAAAAGAGAAAAAATAAAAAATAAATATGATGTAGTTAAAGTAACACTTTTATAAGTATCCATTTATTGATATAATGTATCATATTTTTTTTAATAGACTTGGGTTCGATTCTTAGCCTTTACATTTATAGGTGTTTTTAATTTTTTTTTAATTACAAGGCGTATTTATGAATGGGGTTATATAAATTGTTATACTAAATTTACACAATAAGCACTAGTTGTATAATGGTAGAACACCACCTTAAGTCTATTAAGGTTGCGGGTCAATTCCTGTGGAGCTCTTTTTTTTAAAAAATAAGGTTTATGAATGGGGTTATATAAATTTTTATACTAAATTTGCACAATAAGCACTAGTGGTATAGTGGTAGAATACCACCTTAAGTCTATTAAGGTTGTGAATTCAATTCCCCTGTTGAACTCTTTTTTTTTTAAATAAGAGGGGCTGGGGGTGGGCTGGGTCAGGGGGTGCAGTTGGGCGCGGTCTGGTGGGCTGGGTCAGCGGGTGGGCTGGGCGCGGTCTGATGGGTACAAAAAGCATTTGGTGAGTTGCGGGTAGGATCCGTCTTCTGAGAATAGGATCAGTAAGGCGGTCTTCTTACTGAGAGACTACTCATAATAAAATATGCGACGACGTGAAAAAGAGTTTTTCCTTTATTTCTTTTCCATAAAGATAGTTTTATCTGCCTATTACGCACAACAACAGCACACACGCATATTCGCTCACCTCTGTCAAAACTCGCCATTGTTCAACAGAATCTTCTCGGCTTTCCCACTATTTCTCTCTCTAAACCTGCCCCTTCTTCTTCTTCTTCTTCACATTCCTCCCTCACTTATAAATCATTACATTCACACACACATATCAAGATCTGGCAGAAAAAAAATGGGATTATCGTTAATTCCCCCGGAACTCACCTTAGATTGTAGCATTTCATCGAACACCTCCTGGGTTCCTAAAACAACCGTCGAGTTTCTAGCTGAAGTTTCGAAAATTCAAAACGCGTCTGAGAAGATTTTGAAGCTTGACGATTACGTTCATAGGCTGCAAGATGAAATGAAGAAGATCGATGCCTTCAAACGGGAGCTCCCTCTTTGCATGCTCCTCCTCAACGATGGTGAGCTACTTTCCCGTTTTCCCCTTCATCGATTAATGCGTTTTTTTTTTAAATGTAGATTGGTCTTTTTTGTTTTTTTCGATTTTTGTTCATCTTTTGTCATATGGGTTTTGGATGTTTTAGACGAAAATAAAATGGCTGGGTTGATATTTACGGTGCGGTTATTGTTCTTTATTGCAGCAATTGCGACAGTGAAGGAGGAGCTAATGCGCTGCAAAAACTCAAATGCAGAACCAATAATGGAAGAATTTATACCGTTAAAGGAAAAAAGCACCGATGAAACAGATGAGAAGGTTGAGGGTTCTAAAGAAAATGACATTATTACCAACAGCAGAGACAAAATGAATTGGATGAGCTCTGTACAGTTATGGAACTCTGATAATCAGAATCATCACCCAAACACAAACAATTTCAGTAACTCTAAACTATCCACCCCAAAACGAGACAACAATAAAAAGGTAACAATAAAAACGGCTTAAGCTTTTACAAATTGATTCTTAATTACGCGTTACTGATTGATTTCTGGTATTGTTTTGATGAATAGAGAAAAGAAGAATCAATTAATCGGCCCCCGATGGATGATTTGTTTCCGAGTGGTAAAGAAAGACCATTTGCGTCTTTTAAAGGATGTGATAAGTTTCCGGTGATGACTATAGGGGGAGGAACAGAGCTTTCACTTTGTACTCCTGAAATCAAGAACTCAAAGGAAGAGATTTATACTAATGGTTTTAGCTCAAAATCTAGTTCTAGCAGATCAGGGTCCTCGTCTGCAACTAATGGTCAATCCAATGTTAAGGCCGAACATCAGCAAACTAATCGAAAACAAAGGCGATGCTGGTCGGCTGAATTGCATCGCCGGTTTGTCAGTGCCCTGGAACATCTTGGAGGTCCTCAAGGTTTGTAAACTCCAAAAACTATATATTTGTGTTGATTTTATTTGAAATTGGATGAGTTATTCTCTGTTCATATGAGGGGTTGTTGGGATAAACCTTTTTTTGCTTTGATAATAAGCAAAGTGTCTTAGGCATGGATTCTTGAAGTTGTTTGCTAAGAATTAGTAGTTGTGTTTTCTGGATTTGGATGTTTCCGATTTGTTTTAATATCTAACCCCAAAACATAGAACATGGAATAGTGTAATAATCTGAAAATGAAACCATCATGATCAATCTTGAATGATTTATATGTATTGCTGAAATTATGGGGTGATAAACTAGGATGTAGGATGTGCTTCTTTTGAATAAGCCCTTTTTAAGTCTATGGATTTAGAAGGTTTTCTTGTTGTATATCTCATTCGATTTTGTTCTATCTGTGGTTTGCAGCTGCTACTCCTAAGCAGATCAGAGAGCTTATGCAAGTCGATGGTCTCACCAACGACGAAGTCAAGAGTCATTTGCAAGTACGATATGATGATCTCTGAATTTTCGTTTGTTCTTACATTTATGATTTTATTCATATCTTACTTTAAAAGAATTGGTGCTTAAGTTTGTTGATCACGTTTCAGAAATATCGTCTTCACACGAAAAATTCCTCCAACGACGAACACCTCCACCGTTCAATCCGTTATGCTCGGAGGCTTATGGATGTCCCAGGAACATTGCGGTGAATCCTTAAAGCTGAGTAGCAATTCCCAGTCGGGCTCGCCTCAGGGCCCAATCAACTTATCCGGATCGTCTAGGGTTACATCGATGAGTGGAGGCTATAGCGCGGAGGATGAAGACGATGAAAAATCGGAGAGCCATAGCTGGAAGAGCCAAAATCACTTAACTGTGAGGGTTTGATGTATAGATTTGTTCACCATGAGGTTTGCAGTTACAAAGAATGATATAACATGGGAGGACTTTTGATCATAACAAAATTTATTATACAATACCACAGAAAAAATATTGAGGCAGTATGTGGAATTTTTGCAGGATTAGAATCCTATCTGGCTTTGTTCTTATTGAAATCTGAATTATATGGTCTTTTTTCAACATAAGGAACTTCGAGTTTAAGTCCATCTCTTGAAATGATGTGTTATTCTTTTTACCTTACTTTTTCCTGATGAATATTGATCACTCTATTGTCTAAAAACACCCTTTCCTGCTCCAATTGTCTCCTTTCAATTGTCTGGTGTTTAAGATACGTTAAGTGAATGCCGCGTGTATAAAAATGATATTATTCTTATACACGTGGCGCTCATTTAGTGCATTGAACCAACATAAGAAACAATATAAGGAACAAGAGAAGCGAACAGCAAGAGAGATTGGGGTTGGGGGCTAACTAAATAGGTCTAGCTTAATTACAAAAAAAAAAGAACATTTATATTTCAAAATTACAATACCCCTTGATATTTTCTTTTTTTAACAAATTGCACCCTCGGTAGGGTGTATTTGTTATATAATTAAATATAAACCTCAAGAAGGTGTTTATAATTAGGCTAAACTTTAGGGGGTTGTATTTGTAATTATCCCATTATCTCTTTCATTGAAGAATGGAGAGGATAACTTTAGGAAGAGATGAGAATGGTAGGTGCCTTTTAAGATTGGGCAAGACCAAACATTAGCTTTTGTCTACTACAAGGTCATGGTCCACCTAATACCCCCAGTGGCCAATTATTTTGTTGAAATGATTCATTCTATATAAGCATTAATGTTGTTATACATGTAATTGACAAATGTATGACAAGTCCCCCAAGTAACAAATTCTTGGCCAATTTACTAGCTTATTTCATCACCTTCTTTTGGGGGGGTAACAGGAAGTTGAATAAGTTGATAATATCCATGCTACACCGATACATTTATATTCGCCTGAAATTTTATTGGGCTTCAAGTATTGTGTTTGAATTTAGTTTAATTATTAATTGAATCAACTTTTTTGGAGTTAAACGTCAATTTGATATTTTTATACATATTTTATTATTTATTCATTAATTGAATGAAGTTTCAACCGAACTTTACATATTGTTGAATCAAAAAATGTGTTAAGTTTGATTTTTAATGTTAACAAATTGAGTCTAAAAAAACTTTTAATAATCGAGTATCAACTAATTTGAATTGTTTTACAATCCTAGATGAGTCACCCCTTTCCACTTGTTGGATTGGAAAGAAGATCATGATAGTTTAAACACTTGAAAGGTTGATGAACATTATTTTATGGATGGACAAGACTTGGACTTATCCCCTCTAAGATATTAGCAAGATTGCTGTTCTATTATTCTTAATTGCCGCCGCTTAATTAAAATACTTTAAATTAATCAATCAGGGTGGACTGGTCCAGGATTCAGGTTTTAAAGATTTGTTTGGTTGACAGAATTACTAAAATAAAGAATACTGCTATTATTAGCCTATTGGAGGATTCCATGTTGTTCAAGCCATCTGTCTTGGAATTAAAAAGGCAAAATTTTGGGAATCAAAAATTTTAGAAAAATATTGTGAACGCATTTGTTGGAATCTATACAAAAAAATATAATAATGTCAAGTGTAAAGATTAGTCCACAGATAGACAAGGAAGAGAATCTTTAATTTGTTCAAGTTCAAACTAGAGAACCTCTGTTCTAAAAAGCTGGTTTTTCTACAGCCTTTAATTCCCCTTTTTGGGTCAATTTATCATTATTTAGTTAATTACTTTGTTAATTGCCAGCTTAGCCCCAAAATTTTTGGGTAAAATGGTCCCATAATTATAAGAGATTTACAATTTTGGTCCTAGTTGTAGCGAGTTTAGTCCCCAGAGGCCATTTTATACTTTTATTTGTTCAAATGGCTTATTTGGCTGCAAGACTGTTCATACGGTTAATTCGGTCAACCGTTAAGCGAAATATAAAAAACTGAATTAATAAAATATACTAGTTGATAAAATAATTAACCGAAGTGAAATTGTATTTACCGAATAACCGAACCAAATAGTATTTCGGTTGATTCGGTTAACCGACCGAATTAACCGAAATTTCTTAAAAACAAAAAATATATGTTACTATAAATTATAATACATATGATATAAATAAATAAATATACATATATAAATATATATTAATATGACATGTATATATAATTATATATATATAATATATGCTTAATATATTATTTTGGTTAATTCGGTTAATTTTGAAATCTCAAACCAAATTAATCGATAACCGAATTTCAAAAATTTAACTATTCACCAAACCAAAATATTCGGTTACCGGCCGAATTAATTAAGTTGATTCGATTAACAATTTTAACAGAAAAAATCGGTTAACTGGACGACCCTGTTTGGATTAAGTCTTGGCACAAAAATTGTGTCAAAGCGTAAGTTTATGAAGAACTTTAAGAATAATATATTATATTTATGTAACGTGTGGTGAGGAGAATTTTCCAAACCACAATGGTTCCAAACAAATGTTCGACCTTATCATCAAATTTGGAAGATAGATGAACATGAAAATCAAGAAAGATTAATATATTGGGATAATTGATATATTGACTCATTTTGTGCAAATGATCAAAATTGCTACTTCCAGAGAGATATGAGACTATAATTGTTAGCTTCTAAAAGATACAAATCTTGAAACACTTTTAACCATAAGGGTAAAATGGTCCAAGACCAAAATTGCATTTTTATAAGTTAGAGGACTAAAATTGCATTTGAACATAACATACCGGACTGAATTTGCAATTTATCCTAAATATTTGCCTTTCTAGTCCTTGACTTTTGATTAATGTTCATGTTCATTTCCACTATTGACCTTATAGATGGAAAACCGCAGTCCTACTTTGGAGAAATAACAACAAATGCCATTTTTAAAATCATCAAGTGCACACTTCTTTTATTTATTTATTATATCATAGGGGGTTTTACATTTTAATATTTTATTTTAATATAATCCATTTGATGACGGTTATTAGAACCTCGTGGTTATTGTTCGCTAAATTACTAACACAAGTGTATTGAGTCAAGTTCTAGTAAAAAGTGGTGAGTAGTCGACTCGTCGTATCTACATGAATGTGTTGATATCAAACCAACTGTTGGTGTGTGGCCCAATATTCTTATAGTTGGCCCAACTACATTTCAAGCCCAAGAAGCAACCAACCCACTTGAGGATGACCTCAACACCTTGATATAAGCCAACTCTCTAAACCCTACAAAACACATCAGCCGAAAGTTGCTCCCCAAAAACTCTTGTTCTCTCCACAGTGCACTTGCACTTCTTCTTCTTCATTTCTCTGTGAAATATTGAGAGTTTCTTAGTGAGACTTTGAGACATAATACTCCAGTAGTCCCTGTGTGCCGATTAACCGGAGTAGTTTGGAGAGTTGGGCGATTTCGACTATTCGGGTGTTGCTGCGTTCCGATTCCTTTTGTGGGTTCCGGATGCTCTTGGGTTGATTCTTCGTGAACTCCACCTTCCGGTCTTGCCTTGGATTGCTTCGACATTTTGAGGGCCATTGCAACTGTTTCTGAGCCGATTCTCCCCGGGGCTGTAATCGGGCTTTAGTCCGAGCCTCAACGGTCTTTGTGACCGGGCGTTCATGTTCGGTAAATCGTAGTATTTCTCGATTTATTATATATTTGTATTCACCGTTTGTATTTTCTGTTTTCAGGCATTCCGGGCAGATTCGAGGGTGTTTCGGTTTTAGCTAGTTAGCATTTGTAATTTATAGCTTTATTGTAGAACCGGACTGTAATCCCGTAATCCCTATCCCGTAGGCGATTTATTGTAATAGTCTATTCGTTAGGCTTGTAAAATCGTCATTAATGGCAGCGGCTATTTCGGCATACGGCGGGGTCGATACCTAACAGTGGTATCAGAGCTCCTCGCTGTGGTGGTACGAAACTCTTACCGTAGAGTTTCGCTCTGGTAAAGCGGCTTGAACCTCTCTTTACTGCTTTTCGTAGCGTAACCGCTTGCCGCGGGTTTATTGCTTTTGTAGCTTAAATACCGCTTGTAGCGGGTTTATTGCTTTTGTAGCTTAAATACCGCTTGCCGCGGTTTTATGTGTTGGGATTACGTGCTGTAGAATATTTTAGGTTGCTGTGTGAACCTTTATTTCTGCTATAGAGCTTGCTGTCCGTTTGCTCGATTTTTCGTTCTCTCATTTTTTGGGGCCAGTTAATTACTTCCGCTGTATTCTCTGTATTTGTGTGGATTTGCCATTTTTGTGACATTGTTGTCTTTTGTGGTTTGCTATATTGTTAACTGTTGTGTTTTAATATGGCTGGCATGTCTGGTTATCATCTTGAACCGTTTAATGGTAAATCTGACTTTTCTATTTGGAAACAAAAAATGAAAGGTATTTTAATTCAGCAAAAGGTGTATAAAGCTATTAATAATTCTTATGCGTCCACTGATACTAAAGAAACCAAAGCTGAAACTGATGAATATGCATACTCTTCTATTATCTTGAATCTTTCTGACTCTGTGCTTAGGAAGGTTGGTCAACTGAAATCTGCTAAAGAATTATGGGAAAAATTGGAAGAATTATATACGGAAAAATCCTTGCCTAGTAAATTGTTTTTGCTAGAAAAATTCTTTAGGTTTAAATTGGATTTAAACAAAGATATTGATGAAAATCTTGATGTGTTTACCAAATTAATTCAAGATATTAAATTAACTGGTGATAAGAACATTGATGATTATACCCCTATTGTGCTTTTAAATGCAATTCCTGAATCGTACAGTGATGTTAAATCTGCTATTAAGTATGGTAGAGATTCTATTACTCTTGACACTGTTGTTAATGGCTTAAAAAGCAAGGAACTTGATTTAAAAGTTAGTAGAGGTAGTAAACAAAGTTCTGGTGAAGTTATGCATGTTAGGGGTCGGTCTCAAACAAGGTTTAATAACCAAAATCAGTCTTCTGGTAAAAAGAAGGGAAAGAGTAAAACTAGGTCTAAGTCTAGGCCTAATAATAACAGGAAATGTTACAATTGTGGCGAACATGGTCATTACATTAGGAATTGTCCTAAAGGAAAGCAAAATCAGAATTTTAATAATTACCAATCCAATGATCAGGCTAATATGGCTTCAACTAGTGGAAGTACGGGTGATGTGTTTATGGTTTATGATCTATGTGATTCTGTGAATTTTGTTTCACCTAAATCTGCATGTCAGTGGTTAATTGATTCTGCTTGTACTTTTCACATGACACCTTTTAGAAATTTGTTTTCTAATTATAAAGAAGTTGTGAATGGCTCTGTTCTGATGGCTAATGAAAAACAGAGTAAAATTGTTGGGATTGGTGATGTGTGCTTAAAATTCGAATCTGGATATGCTTTAACTTTGAAAAATGTAAGACATGTGCCTGATCTTTGTAACAATTTGATTTCTTGTGCTGCATTAGAGGATGATGGGTTAGAAGGTAGATGGGGCAAAGGAGTTATGAAAATTTTGAAGGGAAACCTTGTTATTTTCAAAGCTGAAAAGAAAAGGAACTTGTATGTTTGCAATGCTGAATCTGAACATGAATCTTATGTGCATAATTCTGTGAATTCTGTCCAAAGCGATAAAACTGATCTATGGCATAAAAGGTTAGGTCACATGAGTGCTAAAGGACTTGAAATTTTGCATAAAAATGGCTGTTTTGGTAAAGACAAGTTGTCTTGTATGCCTTTCTGTGATTCATGTGTGCTTGGTAAACAATCTAGAGTCAAGTTTCCTGTTTCCCCATTCCCAAATCAGACTATGTGTTCTGACATTCTTGAATATTTGCATGCTGATGTGTGGGGTCCAGCTAGTGAACCCACCCAAGGTGGAAATAGATATTTTCTATCTATAATTGATGATTTTTCAAGAAAAGTATGGGTTTTCTTAATGAAAAACAAATCTGAAGTGTTTGAAAAATTCAAAAACTGGAAAATGTTGATTGAGAATCAAACTGGAAAAAGGATAAAAACTCTTAGGACAGATAATGGGCTCGAATTTTGCAATAATTTGTTTGACAACTTATGTGCTGAATTTGGTATTCGAAGGCATAAAACTGTGCCTTATACGCCTCAACAGAATGGTGTTGCTGAGCGTATGAATAGAACCTTACTTGAAAGGGTCCGGAGCATGCTTGCTTCCTCGGGACTTTCAAAAAGGTTCTGGGGTGAAGCTGTTCATACGGCTGCTTATTTGATTAATAGATCACCATCTGTGCCTTTGAAAGGAAAATGTCCTGAATCTGTTTTTTCTGGTAAAGAAATTGATTTTTCAAACTTGAAGGTATTTGGTTGTGCTGCATTTGTTCATCAAAAGGTTGATAAACTTGAACCAAGATCCAAAAAATGTGTTTTTTTAGGATATCCTGAAGGTGTGAAAGGATATAGGTTGTGGCTTAGGGGTGAACCTGGTTTTAAAACTATAATTAGCAGAGATGTCATTTTTAATGAATCTGATTTTCCTTGTTTGCCTGCTTCTTTGCCTTTGTCTGAACCTGAAGATGCTCCAAATAAGGTGGAGCAATTGCCTGGTTTGAGTCATGTTGATGAATCTGAAAATTTGCATGTTGAAACTGAAAATTTGCTTGAAAATCAACCTGTTGCGAATGATGTGCCTGAAAATCATGAAAATGCTGTTGTGCATGATGATTTAGTTGATGTGAACGAAAATGAAAATGTTGATTTGCATGATTATCAACTTGTTAGAGATAGAGAAAGACGAAACTCTAGACCGCCATCTAAATTTGATGATTTTCACATGGCTTCATTTGCTTGTAGTGTGTTTGAGTCTATTGATAGTAATGAACCTAAGTCTTATCAAGAAGCCTTAAAGTCGAACAAATCTGCTGATTGGTTAAATGCTATGAAAGATGAGATGAACTCTTTGCATGTTAACAATACTTGGATTCTTGTGCCTAAACCTGAAAATTGTTCTGTTGTGGACTGTAAATGGCTGTATAAAATCAAGAATGAAAATGAATCAGTTAGATATAAGGCTAGACTTGTGGCTAAGGGATTTACTCAAAAAGAAGGGATAGATTATACAGAAATCTTTGCTCCTGTCGTTAAGTTCACAACTGTTAGGATCTTTGCTCCTGTCGTTAAGTTCACAACTGTTAGGATCATGCTTGCATTAGTTGCTCAGTTTAATTGGGAGTTAAAACAAATGGATGTTAAAACTGCGTTTTTGCATGGGGAGTTAGAAGAAAAGATTTACATGAGACAGCCTGAGGGCTTTGTTGACAGTAAGAAACCGGATCATGTTTGTTTGCTTAAAAAATCCTTGTATGGTTTGAAACAATCTCCTAGACAATGGAACAAGAAATTTGATGAATGCATGCTTTCCTTAAAGTTTAAAAGAAGTAGTTATGATCATTGCTTGTATTTTAAAGAAAATGCTTCTGTGCCTATTTTCTTGTTGATTTATGTTGATGATATGCTGCTGATAAGTTCCTGCATTAAATCAATTGAGTATGTTAAAAATTGCTTGAGTGCTAAATTTGACATGAAATATCTAGGAGATGCAAATAGGATTTTAGGAATGAACATTGTTAGAGATAGGAAAAACTCAACTGTTTTTCTTAACCAGATTTCTTATGTTGAAAAGATTTTGAGTAAATTTTCTATGTCAACTGCAAATCCTGTGAATGTTCCCCTTGCTGCCCATTTTGTTTTGAGTAAAGAACAGTCTCCTAAAACTGAACATGATTTGAGTTGTATGAAAAATGTGCCTTATTCCAATGCTATTGGATCTGTGATGTATCTTATGGTTAGCACTAGGCCTGATATTGCATATGTTGTTAGTTGCTTGAGTAGATACATGTCTAATCCTGGTATGGTACATTGGAATGCTGTTAAATGGCTTTTAAGGTATTTAAAACATTCTGTGAATTTTGGTTTGAAATTCTGTAAATCTCCTGAAGGTGTTAAATTGGTTGGATATGTGGATTCTAATTATGCAAATGATAGGGATAATAGAAAATCTACAACTTCTTATGTGTTTACATTGTGTGATTCATGCATTAGCTGGAAATCTCAATTACAACACATTGTTGCACTTTCAACTACTGAATCTGAGTATGTTGCTGTCACCGAAGCTTTAAAAGAAGCTGTGTGGTTGAAAGGTTTAATTTCTGAAATTGGTTTTCTTAAAGGTGAAGTTGTTGTATTTTCGATAGTCAATCGGTATCCAACTTTGCAAGAATCCTGTGTTTCATGATAGAACTAAGCATATAGATGTAAGATTTCATTACATTCGTGATATTGTTGCTAAAGGCTTAGTTAATCTTGAAAAGATTCCTTCTGAGTTTAATCCTGCTGATATGGGTACGAAATGTTTACCGGTGAGTAAATTTCTTTCATGTCTGAAGATTTTGAACTGTGATACAGGTGACTGAACAGAACAGATACTACACTATTTTGTTATAGCTTGCTTTGTGCTTGCTATAACTTGATTCTTACTGTACTTTGTGTATAGTGAGGAAGGTTAAAGGCGATGATGATTGTTGTTGGTGACCTCTTGTGTCATGTGAACCGGCATTGGGCCAAGGTGGAGAATGTTGGTGTGTGGCCCAATATTCTTATAGTTGGCCCAACTACATTTCAAGCCCAAGAAGCAACCAACCCACTTGAGGATGACCTCAACACCTTGATATAAGCCAACTCTCTAAACCCTACAAAACACATCAGCCGAAAGTTGCTCCCCAAAAACTCTTGTTCTCTCCACAGTGCACTTGCACTTCTTCTTCTTCATTTCTCTGTGAAATATTGAGAGTTTCTTAGTGAGACTTTGAGACATAATACTCCAGTAGTCCCTGTGTGCCGATTAACCGGAGTAGTTTGGAGAGTTGGGCGATTTCGACTATTCGGGTGTTGCTGCGTTCGATTCCTTTTGTGGGTTCCGGATGCTCTTGGGTTGATTCTTCGTGAACTCCACCTTCCGGTCTTGCCTTGGATTGCTTCGACATTTTGAGGGCCATTGCAACTGTTTCTGAGCCGATTCTCCCGGGGCTGTAATCGGGCTTTAGTCCGAGCCTCAACGGTCTTTGTGACCGGGCGTTCATGTTCGGTAAATCGTAGTATTTCTCGATTTATTATATATTTGTATTCACCGTTTGTATTTTCTGTTTTCAGGCATTCCGGGCAGATTCGAGGGTGTTTCGGTTTTAGCTAGTTAGCATTTGTAATTTATAGCTTTATTGTAGAACCGGACTGTAATCCCGTAATCCCTATCCCGTAGGCGATTTATTGTAATAGTCTATTCGTTAGGCTTGTAAAATCGTCATTAATGGCAGCGGCTATTTCGGCATACGGCGGGGTCGATACCTAACACCAACATCAAGTATTGTAATTACACTAACTTAATTTTATTTAGAATTCTAGATGAATAAAAAAAAATGAAAATAAGAAAATGAGCATTGAAATTACCAAAACCATGGAATTTTTGGATAAAGAAAAATAAGCACCTTTTCTTGGACATTAAGAGGTCAAATTCTTAATATAATCTCATAGTTGAACCTATTGACCTAAAAAGTAATATTATATTAAAACAAAAAAATGCAATCCCTTGTGATCTTTATCCCAAGTAGGGGCGTCAATTTGTGACACGACACGATAACCCGATACGAACCTAACACGAATTTAGTAGGTACAGGTACAACCCTTAACAGGTTCGGGTCAAAATCGGGTCGGACACGGATAACACGAAAAATAAATAGGTCAGGTCGGGTCGACCCGCGGGTCAACACGATTGACCTATGTAACCCATATAATTTTATAGTGATATATTATTTTAATATTTTGTGATGTTTTAGTTGGTTATATGATGATGGAAAAATTATTAAATGCATTTTTTAATAAATTTTAATATTTAATGTATTTTTTATTTGTAATTTCAATTTTTTCTGATTTTTTATTTATTTTTTTCGTGTCAAGTTTAAATTATACAGGTTTTTCGTGTCGTGTCGGGTTACCCGTGTCATAAACGGGTCGTGTTCGGGTCGTGTACCTTGACACGAATAATTAAACGGGTCGGGTTCGGGTTCGTGTCGGACCTGTAATACCTGTGTAAAAACACGACCCGCGAACACGAAACACGACACGATTGGCACCCCTAATCCCAAGTGCTAGAAAAAACAGTCCCTTTCACAAACGAATAATGGAGAAAGAATCTTTAAGACAAGATAATAATGAGTGAGCCAAATAATTTTTGTTAGGTGTAATTGTTTTAAGTGGGAAAAGGTGGAACCACCACCTAATTAGCTTTTCGTTCTACTTAAGGGTTCATATTTTTCACTTTTTAATATTGGTTCCCTAAATTGATTGGATTCCATTTTCAATTTCAGCCAAAAACAATTCCTCAATTGTACATACGTTTTATAATTATTGGAATGGAGAATCTGATACTATGCAACATATATATGACTTCTAACGTGCCCATATCATAATATTCCTTTCTAATGTTTGCCTATTATTGTTTGGAAGAATGGTGACCAC
Source organism: Rehmannia glutinosa (assembly GCA_016081115.2). NCBI lineage: Eukaryota > Viridiplantae > Streptophyta > Magnoliopsida > Lamiales > Orobanchaceae > Rehmannia > Rehmannia glutinosa. The sequence continues at coordinate 78,749,673 of CM071937.1, forward strand.
CCAAGGGCATGAACATGATTTAACCAAGTTCAATAATTATTGTTTAGTTTCAATTTACAAAATAAAGCTATTTTTTTATTTCATTTTATTGGGTTTTAATATTTATTGAGTTGAAATTAGTACAAAATTCAATTTGATATACTTATGTTATTTTTGGACCTCTCTTTTAGTGACCAAAAAGTAGTATGTCATGCGAGAAAATGTGTTTTAAATTTAATGTTTACTAAAATGTTAAAACACAACTATAATATTAAAACTCTGAACTTCCAAATCCTTGCTTACCAGTAGTTTTTTTCTTTTTTTCTTCAACTTCTTTTATTTTGTTATAGTTATTTGCCATGAATAAAAAGCTTAGGTAGCAATTTCTTATCAAAATGTTTCATTTTCGTTCTGTTAGAGGATTTTTTTTTTCTACCAAAAATGTGAATGCTTATGAAAATTTTCAAAAAAATACACTATTCACTTACTTTCACTTTTCTTCTCCCGTCAATCAATTCTAATCATTTTTTTTAAAAAAAAACTCATCTAATCACCAATTATTATTACACATTTTCCTATAAATTCCACTATTCACCCACTCAATATTTTTAACAATCAGTCATATCTAATCATTATTTTACTAATTATGTATCAAATTAACTTTCAATATTACTTTTCATCTCATATCCAATCACTCTCCCAAAAGTCATCTTTTTCCTTTCAATTTTTTTACTACTATTCTCTAGCAAAAAAAAAAAGTCAAAATAAAAATGTACCCAATACCCTTAATAACTCATTTACATTCATATATGGGACAAAGACTCAACTATCCTACTTTTTCCTAAAAATACTTGAAGATACGCTCCCCTCTCCCTTTCCTCACAGCAGATACACATTCTCTCACTTTCTTTACAACAGATACGCCTCTTTTTTCTTTCTTCACAACAAATATGCTCTCTCCCTTCTTCAGATTAGATACGCTCCCTATGTTTTGTCCACAACATATAAGATCCACTATTTACAAATTACAGCAGATACGCTCCATCTTATCAGCGTCAACACAGATATCAAACATCAACAGCAAAATAGGAAAACGCAGAACACAAAGAAAAAAACAAATCCAACAACAATCATAAGTTAAATACAAAGAGGAACAAGACGAAGTAAAATCGCAATAAGAAGAAGAAGAAGAAGAATAAGAAGAAGAAGAAGATTGCAGAAAATAAGAAGAAGAAAAAAAAAACAAATTAGTTGTAGAAAATCACAACAGAAACCAGAAAAAACAAAAATATTAAAAGTAAGGAACAACTTTTGATCTGAAACGCATTGACATTGATGGTTACAGCTAAAACATGATCATTTTTGTTAGTTTCTTCAACTGATTAGTTTCATAGTTGTTTCGAACATGTTTCAAACATATTTCGCTAATACAACTTTGTTACTTCTTTTATTAATTTCTAAAGTTGTTTCAAACATGTTTCGAACATGATTCAAACATGTTTCAAGATTGTTTCATAATTGTTTCTTACCCATCAATATTATTTCATAATTGTTTCTTACTCATTTCAACACTATTATACATGGTTTTTTAAACCTTAATATTAAATTAGTGAATCTCATATTTTAGTGTTTTACAATCTCCATTAAGGAAATATTTATTTGAATTTCATAATTGGGTCCAAATTTAAGAAAATCTATCATTTTAAGACCCAAAATTTCAACCTTCTCAAATCAATATCCAATTTTTTTTTTCTCAAATTGGGTTCTCCTTCAAATTTTGGGTTCTCACTTCAAGACCCAAAATTTCAACCTTCTCAAATCAAGACCCAATTTTTATTTTTTTCTCAAACATAGCCCTCCCCCAAATTTTGGGTCCCCCTTCAAGTTTTAGAATTTAACAAAAAGAGAAATATTAGTGTAATTTATCACGTCAACCACAAAAATTATTTTTCTTCCTCTTTTCATTTTTTCGGTCATTCGTTTTTACCTCATCCATACTTATTATCAATTTTGTTTAACGGTTACTAAAAAAACAAGATATACCAAATTATGAATGAAAAGGAGTAGTAAAATATTTTTTAGTTAATAAAAAAAATAAGATATCCAAATTATGATTGAATTTTACAGTTTAAAACAAGTCTCGATTAGGAAAAAAAGGAATGAGCAAAAAAATAAAACGAGAAAGAAAATTAATTTTTGTGGCCAGTGTGATAGATTACATTAATACTTTTCTTTTTGTTAAATTCTAAAACTTAAACGGGAACCCAAAATTTGGGGGAGGGCCGTGTTTGAGAAAAAAATAAAAATTGAATCTTGGTTTGAGAAGGTTGAAATTTTGGGTCTTGAAGTGAAAATCCAAAATTTGAGAGAGAACTCATTTTGAGAAAGCCCTTCAAGCCTAATAGGCCGGCCTATTTAAGGCCTACAAATTTAAATATCACAATATATATTATATATTTTCTTAATATTACTATTTTTATAATTATTTAATTATTGTAATCGATAAAATATATATTAAAATAAAATATATATGGTTTGTAGGCTTTTAATGAGCTTTTAATAGGCTCAGGCCAAACCTATTTAATAAATAGGCCAGATTTGAGCTGGAACAAAAACCTACTATGTATAACAGAACATGCTTATGCCGAATATACGTAAAATAAGCGTAGGCCGCCCGACGCAAAGCCTAGCCCGACCTAGCCTATTTTCACTCCTAGTTAAGGGTAAAAAAATTAAGAATAGTTTACAGATAGTCGATAGACAAAGGAGGAGAATCTTTGTTTTGTTCAAAGACCAAAGTTCAAATTAAGAATAGTTTACAGATAGTCCTGAAAAGCTGGTTTTTCTACCGCATTTAATTCATTTTTTGGGGTAAATCTATCATTATTTAGTTAATTACTTTGTTAATTGCCAGCTTACCCCTAAAATTTTGCCTTTCTAGTCATTGACTTTTGATTAATAACCATTTCGACTATTGACCTTATAGATGGATGTGGAAAACCGCAGTCCTACCTTGAAGAAATAACAATAAATTTCAATTTTTGAAAATCATCTAAGTGCACCCCTCTTTTATTTATTATATTTTTGGGCACGTTTTAACATTTTATATAACTATTCAAAAACACCATTCTAATCAATTACGGATACAATTGACTTGATTGGAAGTAAGTTTTTTATTTTTTATTTTTATTTTGATATGACTGGTCGATTAAACTTTGTCAACATATCATAAACAAGATAATACCAAACTCGGACAGTACATCATATCAAGACTACTGTCAACAATCAAGTTGACAGTGTTGGAATTTTGGTTTGGTTAAATGAGTGTTGACCCGATTTTGACCAAACAATTAAGTGATTTTCATTAGTGAAAAAAAGAATTAAATTATTTATAAAAATTCTACTAAGAAAGTAAATGAAAATAGCATTTGGAATTTCTCAAAACCAATTCCGGGTGAATGAGAAATTAATGCTAAAAGTTAGCCATTTAAAACTAGTAAATGATATGGAAAATAGAAAATGTGGGGAATGAGAAATGCTCCATCCCACATAGGAAGATGAGGCAAAGTTTGCCCACTTTATAAATCTCAAGTTGGACTTATAATTTGGGCCCTTGGGGGCACCCAAGTTTTTAAAGGGGTGATGGCGTGCATGCTTGTGTGTTTGGTTCAAAGCAAGCGCGCGCCGCCGCCGCAGCCCGCCGGCTCGGCTCGGCCCAACCCGGGTCATGGGCCTAGACTTGAGCTTGGACTTGGACTTCAAGGCTCTTATTCTTTTTGGACCAAAAATCTTTAAAATTAATAATTAATTAATTTTAATTAATTAAAGAATTCCAACTGAAGTACTTCGCATCCAAGCACGGGCGAACGCACGGTCCGTGCGTCAAGTCTAAACTTTGTCATTGCGTTCGCATCCAAGCACGAGCACATGCACAAGCCATGCTTCAGGTCGTGCGTCGTTGCGAAATGCTGAATAGATGCACCTGGTCGCTGTAAACATGTCTTTTCGAGGCAAAAGACATGATCTTTCCATATATTATACGGGCACCTGATGCCTATTAATTAGAACCCCCTATAGATGAAAATATATACGAAAAACACAAGATATCAGTCTAATAATCGGTCATTGCATTACATCATATTGACATTACTTCCCGTTCAAAGCTTGAAAGTTTCATACACCTTTTGTTGTTCGCTGTAGTTTCGAGTTTACGAGTGCTGTAAATTTGAAATAGAAAAGTCATTGTATCTTAGGGACGAACGCCGGAACCGTATTTATCTTGCGGAGACTGAATCTAATACATGCCTCGACTAAGCCAGATATATCCAAACAAATAGCTATTTTCTGAACAATAAACCTTCAATATTTTACCCAACAATCGCAAGACGAAAACTACATTTCTGTTCAAGATGATGGCTTCAATTTCGTTCACTCCGATGGTTGCTGCTCCTACTCACGGCGAAAAGCCGCCCAAGTTCTTTGGCGTTGACTTCAAACGCTGGCAACAAAAGATGCTGTTCTACCTCAAGAAGAAGAAATCGACAACCAATAGAGAATCGCTGTGGATGCTTGGCATAACAAAGATTTTCTATGTGGGAACTACATTTTGAACGGCCTAGACGACACCCTCTACAACGTCTATAGTTCATTCAAAACATCCAAAGAGTTGTGGGACTCGTTAGAGAAGAAGTACAAAATGGAAGATGCCAACACAAAGAAATTTGTTGTCGGCAAATTTCTCGATTACAAGATGGTTGACACCAATACGGTGATCAACCAAGTCCAACAAATTATGATCATACTTCACGACTTAGTGTCTGAAGGGATGATTCTGAACGAGTCATTTCAAGTGGCTGCAATAATCGAAAAATTGCCGCCATTGTGGAAGGATTTTAAGAATTACCTCGAGCACAAGCGCAAAGAGATGGGGCTTGAGGATCTAATTGTTCGGCTTCGGATTGAGGTAGACAATCGAAAATCCAAAGTGAAATCCAGTAAGTCTGGAATGGAGGCCAAGGCCAATCTTGTTGAATCGAGCACTAGCAAGAAACGCAAGCACTACGGAAAAGACAAGGGGAAGACCAAGAAGTTCAAAGGAAATTGCTACAACTGTAGCAAACCGAACCACATGGCCAAGGATTGCCGACACCCGAAAAAGTGAATCAAGGTGGCAACCAACAAGCCAATGTGATAGAGGACAAGTCTTTTCCAATAGACATGTCGGAGCTCGATCTCACCGCCGTTGTGCTTGAAACCAATATGGTGGATAACCCAAGAGTGGTGGATAGATACCGGGGCTACTCATCACATTTGTGCCGACAAGGAGATGTTCTCCTCCAGCACTCCGATAAATGGAAGAAAACTTTTCATGAGAAACTCTTCGACTTCCAATATCGTGGGGATTGGCAAGGTTGTGCTCAAGATAACTTCCGGAAATGAGCTTACGCTTGTAGATGTGCTGCATGTCCCGGACATCCACAAGAATTTGGTTTCTGGTCCTTTGCTTAGTAAGGCCGGGTTTAGACTAGTATTTGAGTCTGACAAGTTTGTAATGACCAAGAATGGTCAGTTTCTTTGTAAGGGCTACCTTGATAAGGGGCTTTTTAAGATGTCTGTAGTGTCTGTTTTCCGCCAAGAGGCAAGAATAAAATCGTTACTTCTGTTTACTTGTTGGATTGTTCTAATTTATGGCATGATAGATTATGACACGTAAACTTCAACACTATTAAAAGTTGGGTTCGAGTGTTTTTATTTACTCACACTCGATGGGTGCGAATGAATGTACATACCAATGGGTGCGAATTCTCGGAAGCTGAGAGAGAAATAGAGTGGCAATTAACAGTGACGAGCCAGACTTTTGGTGAATTTGATCTAAAGCACAACGGAAACTGAGTCTGGGGGTCCTGGAGGTCCTGGAGGTCCTGGGTTCGAGTGTGGGGGAAGGTATGAAACCCACTTCCAGGGGTGGGAAGTCCATGAGTGGCAACGCGGATGAAAAGCTCAAAGGGAAATGTTAAGGAAAGGAAGCCCATTTGGGATAGCCACCGGTCGTTACAATAAGTCTTAGAAGGGTGTTCACAACATAGAATTTGCAAGATTTTTTATTTAATTGAATTTCATAGATTTTAAGAGAATTCTATGAATTCCATTATGGATTCTATCAGATTCTAATGAAATTTCATTCTATGGAATTATGTAGATTTTAATAGATTTTAGTGGAATTTGTTGGATTATATAAAAAAATATAATTAATGAATTTTATTAATCTAGTAGCACAATTTTATGATCATAAAAGAATAAAAGATATGTAAATATTCAAATAAAGTCAATAACAATAAAAATAGTGTCATCAACTCTACAAAGATAAAGGGATACTTACAAAAATACCCCTGAGATTTTGGTTAATCTATATGTTAGTCCAGGTGGCTACAATAATCTAGAGGGGGGGGGGGTGAATAGATTATCCTGGTTTTTCAGATTTTGCCCTTTTTTTCGAAAAACTTAAGCAAAGATGAAATGCTAAGTGCGGAAAGTAAATAGCACACGTCGATTTATAGTAGTTCAACCCACCTAGGGCCTAATCTACTACCACCCCAGTATATCCGGGATGGATTTCAAAAAAAAAAGATTTTATTAATTTACCAAAAATTAATACAATACCTTGAGGATTACCACAACCCTCTTACACCATCTTGAGGATTACCACAATCCTCTTACAACACCTTTGAAGATTACCACAACCTTCAAACACCTATCACCTAGATCACCCAAGTGTATTCTTACCACAAGAATACTCACAAGGATGTCTTGTGTTGAATGATGACCAAAATCAAGATTACAACTCAATAATGATTGATACAATATGAGTACAAGTGTAATCAAGAATTGAAAGCCTAGACCTCAAATAAGTGCACGTGAAAGTGCTTAGGCTAATATAACAAGATTTATGAAAGTGCTTGCTCAATTGCTCTTTGTTTGTGTAGAGTGTTGTATCTTGTTGCTTGAATGAATCCTCTATTTATAGGAGAGGACTTGGCTTTCATTTCCAGACATTGGCTCCTCCTTGGGGAGTGATTTGCTGCAAAAGAAACCATTTAAAATGATCAATATAACTGTTAGAAATCAATCCCACAAAATAGGGAAAAACTGTCTAAAAACGCAACGGATAGTTTGCTGATAAACAGGGGGTTCGACCGGTCGCGCAGAGATAAGATTGAAATTGAATTCTGCGAATTTTATCACAGGGGGACCGGTCGAAGGGGGGTGCGACCGGTCGCCCTTAGCTGTGACCGGTTGGAGCTGAAGGATTTACGAAACAGAGAAGACTGAACCAAGAGGGCTGCTCCCAGGTACCGGTCGCCCAGGGGTCGACCGGTCGCCCTCACCGGTCGACCACCTGGTCGACCGGTCGCCCTCTCCATTTTTTCTTACGTCCCATTTTCTGTTTCAAAACTCAACTCAGGTACGGGTTGCCCTATAGGGCGACCGGTCGAGCTTGAAATAAATGTGTTGTCCAATTTTTTATCGAAAATAAACTCCAAGAAATACTCCGAAAAATAGTAAAAATATTTTAAATCGATCGGAAGTATTTAGACAACATTTAGGGACATTGTTTTGGTTTAAAAACTTATTTTAACAAAATCATCAAAATCATGATAAAAACATTTATCTAACAAACTCCCCCTTTTTGATGATTACAAACCAAAACAATTTTCTCGAGGACGATTTGAAAAACAAATAAATTTTTCGGTTTTTCAAGTAAACTATCTGTTAAAAGCATTTCATACAAAGCTCCCCCTATCTATGAGCATATCAACAAAAGATTATTATAAGTTAGAAGCGCAAGCTATAACAAGCTTATATAAGATGCATAAAGACATCATGAGCTAAGAAGCTCCCCCTGTCACAATACTAATAATCTTTTGCAATTGAGTCCATAATACAAGCCATGGACTAGGTATTCTTGGCTTTAGAAAGCCATCGCTTATAGCTTTTATTGCGAGCTTTTAATAGCTTCTTTTGGCTAACGAGCCAATTTCCTGTTTCTCCCCCTTTGGAATCATAAAAAAGAATGTTAGGATGATAAAAACATCATACAATTATATCAAAGTGCGCAAAAGAGACGGTTTATCAACCATTGAGCAATTTATGCTTAAAATCCAAGGAAAATGGGAGAAATGTAACATGAAGAGTTCATACGCTCGTTTTGTTTGCCAAAACATGATATCAATAAGTATAGAAGACTTTTGAAAGCAAGAGAATCATGTAGAAGTTGAAATTTTCATTGCGACATTTTATCGAACACTTTGTGGGCGTAAAAATTAAAAGAAGTTGTATATAGCCCTTGTAAATGATTCAAGCCAAAAAATTTTATCACCAAATTACATCAAACATCATACAAAACAACATAATAGCAGAGCTCAACAAGATCATATGCAAAATATATCAAGAATTATACAAGAAAGCCATAAACTCAAGGGTTCAACCCAATTGAGCAAAGTAAGGAAAATTCTTACCATTTGATCGGAGAAGATGAGCTATGATGATGATAAACATGCTATATAAGGTCCAAGTTGTGATTAGAATGCATGAAAATCAATTTTGAGTGAAAATTATGTGAATTTGGCAAAGAGGACAAAAAATGGCCAAAATAAGGTAAAATGGCGATAGCTGAAGATAGAACCGTTTTAATCCAAAAAATAGCTCAGGGCGACCGGTCGAGGTTGAGGGCGATCGGTTGCCCTCAACCTGTTTAGCCCACTGTCTTGACATTTTTGAGGAAATCCGAATTTTCAACCAAAAATCCGATTTTTCGCCCCTAAGTTTTAAAAACATGCAAAATGCAAACATAAGCCTCATTCAATATGCATTATGCCTAACCGAGCTCGTATGGATGAAAAAGTCTCGGAAGATAGCGGTTTTGTAAAAATGTCCGCTAATTGATCTTGAGATGGTACAAACGATATCTCAATTTTACGTTTTGAAACACAATCCCTTAGAAAATGATGTCGAATCTCAATATGTTTAGTACGGTTATGATGAACTGGGTTTTGAGCAATATTTATAGCAGATATATTATCACAAAAGATAGGTACGTTTTCAAAAGAGCATTTGTAATCCGCTAAGGTTTGTTTCATCCAAAGAAGTTGAGTACAACAAAATGCGGCGGAAATATATTCGGCTTCGACCGTTGAAAGAGAAACACAATTTTACTTCTTTGAAAACCAAGAAACTAGGCAATCGCCTAAAAATTGACATGATCCGGAAGTACTTTTCCGATCATCAATATTTCCCGCATAATCCGAATCACTATAACCTTTAAGAGAAAAATTTTCATTCTTTAGATAAAATAAACCATATTGAATGGTGCCTTTCAAATATCGAAAAATCCTTTTAACGGCACTCATATGAGATTCTTTGGGATTGCTTTGAAAATGAGCACATAGGCATACTGCATCAAGAATGTCCGGTCTACTAGTGGTTAAATAAAGTAAACTACCAATCATACCTCGATACTTTGACTCATCCACGGACTTGCCTTTCTCATCTTTGTCAATTTTGACATTTGTTGCCATGGGAGTAGAGACGGTTCTTCCTTCTTCAATGCCGAACTTTTTCAAAAGTTCTTTTGTATACTTAGATTGTGAAATGTAAATACCTTCTTGACATTGCTTAATTTGGAGTCCAAGAAAGAAGTTGAGCTCCCCCATCATGCTCATTTCAAATTCTCCTTGCATCAACTTAGAGAATTTCTTGCACAAAGAATCATTAGTAGCACCAAAGATAATATCATCAACATAAATTTGCACAAGTAAACAATCTTGCCCTTTTTCAAAAACAAAGAGAGTTGTATCAACTTTACCTCTTATAAAACCATTTTGTAAAAGAAAAGAACTAAGTCTATCATACCATGCACGGGGTGCTTGTTTTAAATCATACAAGGCCTTTTTAAGTTTATAAACATCATTAGGCCTAGAAAAATTTTCAAACCCCGGAGGTTGTTTTACATAGACTTCTTCTTGAATAATACCATTTAAGAAAGCGGATTTAACATCCATTTGGTAAAGTTTGAAATTTTTAAAACAAGAATAGGCAAGTAAAATACGAATAGCTTCTAAACGTGCTACGGGTGCAAAAGTTTCATCATAGTCAATACCTTCTTCTTGACAATACCCTTGAGCTACTAACTTTGCCTTATTTCGAACAATGTTGCCTTGATCATCAAGTTTGTTCCGGAATACCCATTTTGTACCAATAATAGTTTGAGATGGAGGACAAGGTACTAATTCCCATACATCATTTCTTTCAAATTGATTTAACTCCTCTTGCATTTCTAAGAACCAATCCTCATCCTCAATGGCCTCTTTAGCATTTTTAGACTCTTTTTGAGAAATAAGAGCTTTCTCGGCAAATTTTCTCCGGGTCATCACTTTGTCAAGGGGATCACCAATAATAAGATCTTTTGGGTGATCTCCCTTAAATTTCAATGCAACGGGAAGATCCGAGATATCACCTCTATCTTCTTGAGGACCATTTGAAGTGGACGGTTTATCATTTGATGTAGACGGTTGATCATCAATTTGAACAATTTGTTCAATAATATCTTCTTCATCACTTTCATCATTAGGTATTCTTTCAACCCCGAAGCTTCAATAAATTTTGACATGGAGGGTTTTTCCACAACTCCACTAGTCTTATTGTAAACCCGATATGCTTTGCTTTTTGTTGAATATCCTATAAATATCCCTTCATCGGCCTTAGGATCAAGTTTGTCCAATTGATCTTTGGTATTCAAAATAAAGCATTTACAACCAAATATCTTGAAATAACTAATATTTGGAGTTCTACATTTCCAAAGCTCATATGGAGTTTTATTCATTTTAGGACGAATATAAACTCGATTAATGACATAACAAGTGGTACTTACGGCTTCGGCCCAAAAATATTTTGGAAGTGAAAATTCATTGAGCATGGACCGACTCATCTCTTGTAATGTCCGATTTTTCCTTTTGGTTACTCCATTTTGTTGAGGTGTCCTTGGAGCCGAAAAATTATGAGCATATCCTTTGGTTTCACAAAATACTCTAAATTCACCGTCAAATTCTCCATCTCGATCGCTTCGAATAGACTTGATAGTGTTTTCCTTTTCATTCTCAATAAGTCTACACAACTTAACAAACTCATTAACGACATCGCTTTTATTGGTAAGAAAAAGAGCCCAAGTATATCTCGAAAAATCATCGACGATAACAAAAGTGTAATGTTTTCCACTTAGACTAGCCGTACCAATATCCCCATACAAATCAAGGTGAAGCATTTGTAGGGGTTTGGTTGTGAAAATATCATTTTTGGGCTTAAAACTACTTTTAACTAATTTGTTCTTTTGACAAGTGTCACATAAGCCAAGATTTTCAAAATTCAATTTGGGTAGACCTTTCACATGTTGGTTTTTGTAAATATTTTTCAAATTCTTGTATCCAACATGTCCAAGTCGCCTATGCCATAAACTAGTTAAATCATTATTGGCGACTAAACAAGAAACATTTTGACTAACCAAATCACTTGTACAAATTTTGTAAAGATTGCCTTTTCTATTTGCTTCACAATTTTTTTTTACCATTTTTAAGTATAAGACATTTATCTTTATTAAAGAAAACATCATAATTTGAATCACAAAGTTGGCTAACACTTATCAAATTAAACTTAAGCCCTTCAACTAAAAGAACATTACTAAGAGAGAAAGTAGAGTTACCAATTTCTCCATTTCCAAGAATTTTTCCTTTGCCATTGCCGAACATGACCATACCCTCTTCTTGGAGCTTGATGTTGGTAAAAAATTCTCTCATCCCGGTCATATGGCGTGAACATCCGCTGTCCACGAGCCATTTTGAATCTTCCATTGTTGTTATAGCCCCTATCACCTCATTGTTTTCATCGTCTATGGCCATGAGACCGTGTTCGGTTTCTCCTTCCTCATCGGTTATTTCGAGTAGTTCATCCCATGTTTTGACCTTCGTTTAGAGCGTTTCCCATGTTTTGACCTCGCGTTTAGAGCCTTCTTTTTTGTGAAAGGCTTCTTTTTCTTTTGTTCCTCTTCATCGAGCTTTGGGCAATCGGCAATGAAGTGCCCGGGTTTTCCGCATTTAAAACAAGCATTATCTCTTGGTTTTCTCGCTTTATTTTTATTCACAAATTTTGCAAATTTTCGAACAAGTGCGGCCGTCTCCTCCTCATCATCATCATTATCATAGTATGCATTATTAGAAGAAGAAGCAAGACCTTTAGGAATAATTTGCATACCCGATTGATTTATGGATGGTTTGGAATTTTTCCTCTCCTTGAGATAGACTTCATAATGAGAAGGTTTCCAATGAGCTCGTCAAACTTGAGTGTCTTAAGGTTTTGTGCCTCCGTGATTGCCGTTACTTTTTCGGACCATGAGCCGGGAAGAGCATTCAGTACTTTAGTCACCTTGTCTTCTTCGAAAATGACTTTACCAAGGGCCACAAGAGGATTGACAATATTATCAAGCCTTTCCACCATCTTGGAAATGTTTTCACCATCATGCATGTTAAAGTTTTCAAAGTCTTTAACAAGCATGGTCTTTCTTGCTTGCTTGACCTTCTTAGTCCCTTCATAAATTGTCTCCAATTTTTCCCAAACCTCATGTGCCGACCTTATGCCTCTTTTGCGATTATACTTGGTAGCCGTAAGAGAACAATGCAAAATATTTAAGGTCTTACCGTTTAGAGAGAAAGCCTTTTTGTCGTTTTCATCGAACTCCTTGAAAGGTTTAGGAGTCAAGGTGCCATCCTCCGATTTCTTGGTTGGTTGATCAACTCCTTCAATGACCACATTCCAAATATCGAACCCGCACCCTTGTAAAAAGCACTCCATACGGTCTTTCCAAAATGCGTAGTTGTTGGCATCGAATAATGGTGGCTTGTTGGTGGAGGCGCCGGTGGTGAGATGAGCATCATGTGTAGCCATGGATCTTTCATCTTTACTCGGAACGAGCTAGCCAAAGAGTTTGGCTCTGATACCACTTGTTAGTCCAAGTGGCTACAATAATCTAGAGGGGGGTGAATAGATTATCCCGGTTTTTCAGATTTTGCCCTCTTTTTCGAAAAAATTAAGCAAAGATGAAATGCTAAGTGCGGAAAGTAAATAACACACGTTGATTTATAGTAGTTCAACCCACCTAGGGCCTAATCTACTACTACCCCAGTATATCCGGGATGGATTTCAAAAACAAAAAGATTTTATTAATTTACCAAAAATTAATACAACACCTTGATGATTACCACAATCCTCTTACAACACCTTTGAAGATTACCACAACCTTCAAACACCTATCACCTAGATCACCCAAGTGTATTCTTAGCACAAGAATACTCACAAGGATGTCTTGTGTTGAATGATGACCAAAATCAAGATTACAACTCAATAATGATTGATACAATATGAGTACAAGTGTAATCAAGAATTGAAAGCCTAGACCTCAAATAAGTGCAAGTGAAAGTGCTTAGGCTAATACAACAAGATTTATGAAAGTGCTTGCTCAATTGCTCTTTGCTTGTGTAGAGTGTTGTATCTTGTTGCTTGAATGAAGCCTCTATTTATAGGAGAGGACTTGGCTTTCATTTCCAGACATTGGCTCCTCCTTGGGGAGTGATTTACTGCAAAAGAAACCATTTAAACTGATCAATATAGCTGTTACAAATCAATCCCACAAAATAGGGAAAAACTGTCTGAAAACGCAACGGATAGTTTGCTGATAAACAGGGGGTTCGACCGATCGCGCAGAGATAAGATTGAAATTGAATTCTGCGAATTTTAACACAGGGGGACCGGTCGAAGGGGGTGCGACCGGTCGCCCTTAGCTGTGACCGGTTGGAGCTGAAGGATTTACGAAACAGAGAAGACTGAACCAAGAGGGCTGCTCCCAGGTACCGGTCGCCCAGGGGTCGATCGGTCGCCCTCTCCATTTTTTCTTACGTCCCATTTTCTGTTTCAAAACTCAACTCAGTGCGGGTTGCCCTATATAGGGCGACCGGTCGAGCTTGAAATAAATGTGTTGTCCAATTTTTATCGAAAATAAACTCCAAGTAATACTCAGAAAAATAGTAAAAACATTTTAAATCGATCGGAAGTATTTAGACAACATTTAGGGACATTGTTTTGGTTTAAAAACTTATTTTAACAAAATCATCAAAATCATGATAAAAACATTTATCTAACACTATATATATATAATAGCAGAAGTCCGTAAATTTTATTTTCCCGCTCTTTTGCTTATTATATTAGGAAATAATTGTAAACATTATAAATGGTAATTATTATAAAATCTTATATTTGGAAAATATCATAAGAAAATCGTTGTAATTATATAAATTAGGAAAATATTATAAGAAAATATTGTAAATGATATTCCTACTTTATATGTATATAAATTAGGAAAATATCATAAATGGTATTCCTACTTTACATGTAAATAAATTAGGAAAATATCATAAATGACATTCTTATTTATATGTATAAAAATCAGGAAAAATTTTATTTACTGGTGTTCCTACTTTATACCAAAAGTGAGTCTATAGTATCAATTCTACCTATATATAATATATAGATTTTAAAAATTATAAATAACATTTCACCATAATTGATATTAGTATTTGTCAGTTCTTCTTAAATATATGTTACAATGATGTGTTGATTATATACATCATGTCTTCATCAAATATATTGTTTATTTGTTGCAATGGTGTAGATGCAATTTTATACAATATAATATTAATTAATTATGTTTTAAATACTGATGATTATTCAAACTTTCCTAAATTGTTTAATAACTAATAATAGTTAAAATAGACGAATTATGATTTTATGTATCTTTCACCATTGAATTAATAATTGATTTTGTGTTCGTCGATTTTTTTGGCAGCTTATTATTTATGTTAAATCCTCTTATATTTATAGTAGTTAAAGTGCATGAGAGAAACACTTTGATATTGTTGATCCTAAATACGAAGCATAACCACCAAATATGGCTTCATCGACAGTATTGAACTCGAATTATGCAATAAACAAAAGTTTTTATATAAACCATATTGTAGATTTGTACGGACAATATTTTGTGAGTTTCTTTTTGATTATTCTTCATAGTTTTGTTGTATTTTTTTAAGTTGTTGTATGTATGATTTCTTTATTTTTTTTATTATTCCTCATACTAACATATTTTCTGTCAATATATTTTGCGTCAACGTATATTTTCTGTTCATATATATAAACTTCTATCCCCGTCAATATTTTTTTTATTATTAGTTTTATACTTTTGATTCGGCAATTATTGATTTATTTTTATTCGACAATATTTTTTTTTGTTATTAGTTTTATAGTTTTAATTCGGTAATGAACTTCTATCTACTTATTGTAATGGCTTCTTATATTGTTCAATCAGAAATTCATTACAAATTGTAATTATATTAAATTTTTTGTGTCAGCGTCTTCCATGCAAATTCGGCAGGCATTGTGACATCCATAATGTGAATGGATACACTTGGATGGTCAGCCCCTATGGCTTATATATATATATATATATGTGTGTGTGTGTGTGTGTGTAAGGTCGCGATATCTTATGTTTATTTAGTGGTGAGATATTTTTGTTAATATTTGTTTTTATCAACAACCTATACCTATGAAGTTTTGGAATGATTTTATCAAAGGTATACATAAAGAATAAAATGATGCAATTATAAGGCATAATGGAATACAATATTGTGCCGGGTTAAAGCAAGAGAAATCCAGGATTTTGATGCAACGTGGTTGCCAAAATTATAATTGTTGTATATAATTAATAAATTGGTGATATTTAATCCTATAGATACAATAAGTATTTACTATTTTTTCTAATCAATCTTATAGATACAACGAACTTTTAATTGGGATTTTTTAAAATTGAGCCTTGGTAAAACAATTGGCGGTATCTAATTGTACTTTTATTCATAGACAATATCCATTAATATTTTATTAATCGAATTTGACAATACTATGTGAGCAGATAATTGACAAGATGTTTAAGAAAAAAAATGAGGAAACTACACTTTAAGATTAAAGATTTATTAATCTAGCAAATTTATAATGTATTACTTTTTAATAAAAAAAAGACAATAATTGGTCAATGGAGCATTTGTTTTTCATTCACAAGGGAGTATAATTGTATAATTGGACAATAATATATTAGCTTAAGAAAAACAATTGATTGAAAGATTTATAAAACTCAAAATGGTAACAAATATTTATTGCTCGAAAATATTGTATATATCTCTTTCATATATTGATTGAAATATTATTTTTTTCTGCTGCCAATTTCTATTTATATTTAAATTGGTTTTGGATTATGGACTTTTTATGGATGATTTCGAAAATATTTTATTATTAATAAGATGTTTGATTTTTATATCATGGTTTTGAAGGAATATCCAGATTTTTATTTCATATTGATTCGATTGTTGTTGCAATATTTATATATTATATTTATTTTTGAAATTTGGTATTTTCAGGAGTGTGAACAAATACTAATTAAGTTCAGTCTAGAAAAATGAATTATCTTCTAATTGGTTCACTGATCAGCGTTGGTGTAAAATTTGATGATAGTTTGCTTAATTAAGAATAATTAACAACTCTAATTATTATCGAATAAAATTAGTATATATATGATATAACTAAGGCAACTCAATCAGGAAAAAAAAATAAAAAATATATAAAATAAGATACAATTTTGGACAAATCAATCCAAATATTCTCTTAACCAATGCATGTTTTGAAGTTATCCAAAATTAACGGTTCTTTGATTTGGTAAGTCAATGAAAATAATCTTTAGTAACATAAATATTTTATTGGCTAATTGTCTTTTCGGTCATGATTGTAGTATTTTTTGAAATTTGAAAATTCAACTATAATCAATCTTATAATTGTCCTAGACAATCAATAAATTGACTGTAATCATTACTATAGATACAATAATTATTTATTATTGTATTTATTCAATCTATATATATCATCAAGCATTGATTAAAAGAATTTTAAAACTAAGCTTTTGGTAAAACAATTTATATTTTTTTAATTGTATTTGGCTATGCTACACACAACATGATAATTGACAAGAAGTTTAACAAATATTAAGACAATCGTACCTTATGATTAAAGATTTGTCAAATTAGAAAATATATTAACTTAAAAAAAAGACAATAATTGTCAATAGGAGTTTTTTTTTTTTAATTTCTAAGGGTACACAAGTTTATGATTGGACAACAATACATTACCTTAATTAAGAAAAATAGCTAATTAAAATATTCATAAAACTAAAAATGGTAACAAGTATTAAATTGTTTGAAAACTGTACATATCTCTTTCATATCTTGATATGATATTACTAAAACTAATCAAATTGACGTTAAATAATTGACATGATCAATCAATACTACAAATGTCCTATAAAATCAATTATATAATTACTTAATTGGTATTTGTAATCAATTAGTATTTATTATTTTTTACAGTTTATTAACCATAACTCTAGAAAACAATCATAGAATTGATGGTGCTTTACTTTGGTAAATCAATAAATCAATATTGGAAGATGAAATAATCAATATCTAGCGATCAATGTATGTTTTGGAGTTATCCAAAATTGACGGTCATTTGCTTTGGTAAGTCAATAGAAAGATTTTTTGTAACGAAAATAATGTGTTCTTAACTCAATATATGATAATTAATAATCATATTGTCAACCAATGCCATTAAATAAATTGTTGTGAATTATATAATCATTTATATAGGATTAATCGATTGATGTTACATTTTAAAATAAACTTCACAGTTAAAAATTTTTGGATTGTCAAACTTCCCAGTGTATTCTATCATTTCTTTTGATTGATGAACGATTCACATCAATTCTTTTTTTTTTTTTGAGAGAGATTCACACCAATTCATTGTTGATCAAAATGAGAAAACTCACGGGATTTACATACATCTATTGAAAATAAATGTCAAAGAATGAATATTAATATCAATTGTACTATTTCCATACACTGTTTCAGTTATATCATGTTTATGTTCGTAAGTTTTTTAGTGGATTACTATGATATTGCTGTAAAATATATGTTGATACTACTAACATTTATATCAATGACATAATAATTCATTTTTTCCAACAATACAAGTACAATATAGAAAACATGTCTCACATACTATATATAATTATTTATAGAGAGGTGTGTGAGAAAAAAAAGAATATATAAAACAATAATTTAGAGACACGCATAAATTGAGGGATATTTCTGAACGAGTTGAATTAGACATTTAAGTTTATAGTTGAAAATATAAAATTGATAGATATATTTTTGTTGTTAATAACCTTATACGAATATTACTATTAAAATAAAGTAATATATACCAGTTCATGTTAATAGATATTATAAAACCATAATATTAAAATAAAAATAAACGTGCAACGCACGGGGTGAATTACTAGTTATAAAAAAACAAGAGATGTTTCAAAATTTAAAAAAAAACTCGAGTTTGATTCTGTTTAAAATTTTAGGTTATAAATGTAAATATTTTATAGATATCATAGGGGGTTTTACAATATTTTTTGCTTACGAAGGAAAAAATACAAGACAAAATCAAGCCTCAAGGGATTTTATGTAATTTTATAAAATGTCTAGGTTTTTTTTATAATTGGCCCGAACCCAAAGTTTTTTTTTTTGTAATTTTCCCAAAATATAATTTGAAATTGTCAAAATATGAAATAGTTATAAAATCACTATTGTTAAAATAATTATTCAACCAAAAATAATAACATTGGTGATCAAAAGTTTAACCGAAACACTAAAATAACGCGTCTATTAAGATGAATTAATAAAAATTAATCAACTAATGATTTTCAACAAAGTATATATTATTGTAAGAGTAACTTTTCCTTATTTTTCCTACTAATTTGTCTATAAAATTGAAAATCTTAGCAATTGAAACAAGACGACAATAAACTATATAGTGATTATTCACAATTAAGGTAGAACATACGTTGAAATATTGAGATTAGAAGACAATACGCGAGAAGAGGTACATGAGAAAAAATATGTTATTTTTTACCATAGACAATTATTATTATTATTGTTGTTGTTGTTGTTGTTGTTGTTGTTGTTATTATTATTATTATTATTATTATTATTATTATTATTGGTGGAAAAATGGAATTTAAATTCCAGGGGGGAAGGTGAGAATTTGTCCTTCACAAATATACCTTATAATTCCACCAAATTCTACCAAAATCCATTTATAAAAAAAAATCCATGGAATTCATTGGATGCATGAGGATGCTGGATTTTCGTGGAATCCATTCCAAGTTGAAGACATCAAGATTTAATAGATTCCATAGAAATCCAAATTGAGGACACCTAAAATGTTACAGAATTTTAAATTTCATTAAATTCCATGATTGGGGACACGCCCTTTAGTCATTTTTTTGGTTGCTATTTTTAGTAATTGAATTTCTAATAAAATAGTTATAATATATCACACGCATCATTTTTTTTTTGACGACCCAGAATATTCCTACACCAGCCGAGAGCACAGACCCTACACTTTCTTTGGACTATGGGAATTCCTAGAGATGGTCCAATCTCTATCTCTGGGGAAGGAGGGGCTAACCCCAACCCCTCACTCTACGATAGTTAAGGTTTGAACCCAGGACAGGTGATGGCTCAAAAGCTACCTTTAAAACCGTAGGCAAGTGCACCTATCGTTTTATAGTATAGATTATTGAGTACCGAGTGTCATTCCCACGAGGATTGTAAGTACTAATAATTACCGTCTTTTTGTTATTTAATCTAACAATTTTCAGAGTTTTTTTTTGTTTGATGAAAAAGGAAAACAAATTATAAATTGTAAAAATGAAGGAAGATTTGTAAAATAAGAAATCAAGAGATAGAAATGTGTTTGAATATAAATCCCTCTAGAATGTTTTTGTGATTTGACAAGATAAAAATTCAACCATAAGCCCTTAAGCAAAAACCAACCTCTTTTAATAAAATCCCATGTTATGTGGACCGTAGAAATTCCCGATTTAAGTTAATCCCTTTCTCAAGGCGAAAAACTCCTAATCTCAAGTTGATTAACTGAAATCTCTTCCTTGTTAAAACCCCCAAGATTGCATTATAACGATTTATGAATTCTCATATTAGGTTTGACCCTAATCCAGAAGATTTATGTCGCCCCTATATCTAGGATTGCATGCAACTCTTTTCACTTATATAGGTTCTATTTCACCATGAATCTCTCGATTTCCCGAATGAAAAATAAACTTCAAATCAATATTGCGCATATATCAATTCGAATGAACGAAGCATAATATAAGTGAATCACACAAAATATGAAGATTTTATTAAAAACATACACACCTTAATCACAAATCCATTCTAGAGTTCATTACATTCAAACACTAGGAGTTTAGCTACACATGATTTTGACCAAAGAATAAATTACACAAGAAGATTTAAGTATTGTAGACATGGTGTACTTATCTTTCTCAAAATCTCAATTGACTTCTTTCTTGATTGATGATGTTGCTCCAAGCCTTCTTCTCCAATATTGCCCCAAGCTTTCTCCTCCAAGACCCCTTGATCCCAATTCTACTTAATGAAATGAATACAATGAATATTTCCGAGTATCTAATGAATGCCTCTCCCAACTTCAACCCTTGGCTTTTATAGGCAACCAATACATTGATAGTACTCTCTTTTGTTAAACAATTGCCTCCATTTTCCTTGTTGGTTGGTGAATTCTTGTATTCAAGTGATGAGGAGGGACATGGAGACATGTTTCAAAGCAAAGTAGGGTGTTAAAAGTGTACAAAAAGTGGCCAAAATGGGTTGGTTGGTGAGTTTTTCCCAAATTCCGCAAAGAAAAGTTGCAAAAAGAGGTCCGGACACGCCGTGTTGGCGTAAAGACGGCCAGGCCGTGCCGCACAAAATTTGTCAGTAGAATTGCTCGACACGGCCAGGCCGTGTTGTGCGACACGGCCGTGTTGTGCGACACGGCCAGCCGTGTTCGGGCCTGTTTTGTGCGGTTTTTCTTCCTCTTTTGATCCCCTTCAACATGGCCGTGTTTGGTGACACGGCTTGGCCGTTTTGGACCCTTTTTCCAATTTTTATCCAATTTATTTCCTTCTTTTTTGAACATGGCCATGTTACTTGACACCCCAAGTCTTGTTGAGTGATTTTCTTGCCTTTTTCAATTAATATTGGCTTCATATTGCTCCAAATTGCTCCACCTATAATGTTAAACACATCACACGATGAAATGCTACTGTAAATACTTGAGAAACTATGATTTTTCTAACAAAACAATTCAAAAACTATTAAATTAATAACACGAAATGTGTACAAAATGACACTTATCAAACCACCTCCAACTTTGAACTTTGCTTGTCGTCAAGCAAAACATTATATCAAAAAGAGGGATTCAATAAATCACAACATACAAAGATGATTTTTTTTTTCAACATATCGAACATAAGTAGTCAAGTTCTTGGCCTTCTCACCCCGAATTAACCATTAAGTAAAAACATAGTTTTGTAAAACGATCGATTGTCAAGAAAGACTGTAATATCGGCAGGCATTATTCAGACTTGAAATCATCACTCCACAAATACTGATAGTTATGAACAACTTCAATTAATAATGCCATGAAAATACAAGAATTCAATAGATCATTGTAGTTAGCCTACTAGTCATATAACCAAGCTTCTTGAACTTTATTGGAATGAGAAGTCAATGAGTATTCATTCTCCCTTCTTTTTTTTTTTTTTTTTTTTTTTTTTTTCGTTCTCTTTTTTTTTGGGACCTTTCGAGACATGCTTCCACTAGGTTTATATTTTGAATTTCTGTTCAAACACTCCTAGGGTGGTTTCCCATACTCATATTCGTGTCGCCGTTTTACGTAAAAGACAAACATGGGGCTCATGAATGCTCCTAGTTACTAAGCAACAACAAATAGAGGAGTATAACCTCGATTGGTCCGTTTTTTTTTTTTTTTTTTCGTTTATTTTTTTTTATTCACAAGCTTGGTTTAACAACTAGTTAACCACTACTAAATCATGAGTTCTCGGAAGGTCATAGCACTAAGTATCGTCGTATATGCCTTAACACATCAAGTATTTATGGTGTTGGAAATCTCGTCAAAATTTTGCACGCATCCACGTCAATCTATCCTAGACAATCAATTGCTTCACCTTGAAAACACAAATTAACAAGTTAATGTAGGTATAATTGGGCCAAGTTATTAACTAGCAACATTCAATTTGTTAAAAATAAAAAATAAGAAACACATTTCTCACAAACAAGCATACAAGCATTCCGAAAATGTTATTGTACCCACCTCCAACTTTAAGATTCACATTGTCCTCAATGTGAAAGAAAGAAATGGACAAACACACACAAAACACTCAAAAAAAAAAAACAAAGAAATTAGAATGATATAAAAGAGGTGGAAAAAAGAAAAACACGACCTTACTACAATAGTGGAATCGGTGTTGAGCGACCATTGGGTTGTTTTGTACGGGACCTTCAACGGCATCTTCATACCTAATCAAAGTTAAGCAACACACAACTCGAATACCGTGAAATCTCAAATATTCCTAATTAGGACAAGCAAGAAGAAGCTCAAGAGTTTTTTTTTTTTTTAATGATTTGAAAAAGACTCTAAGGACTTGTGATTATTTTGAAAGAAAATAAAATAAAATAAAAATAAATGAAAACAATTGCACACAAACATCGGGTTGCCTCCCGGTAGCGCTTCTTTAACATCGTATAGCTGGACCATTTCACCTAAATGTGAAGATTTAATCGGGCGGAGCTTGAACTTATGAAAATTTTTATCTCTTTGAACAACATCTCCACCGTATCGATTTTCGAACAATTGACCTTCATGGTCCTATTTTTTCGCATGTTATTCTCAAAATGGGATTTATCTGTGGAAACTTTTGCACATTGAACATCACATACTTTCGAGGATTTATTAGAAGACATATCAAGCAAAGAATCATTTATCCTTGTCTCAATCAAGTTTATAGGAAAACAAGTATCATTTATAGGATTTCTCAAAGGAATTTTAAAGATAACTTGTTCACCCCCTACTCTCAAAGTAAGCTTTCCATCATGCACATCAATGAGAGATTTAGCGGTAGCCAAAAAGGACGCCCTAGAATTAAGGGAACTTATATCATCATGCATGTCAAGAATAATAAAATCAACGGGAATATGAATTTATCAATCTTAACTAGCACATCTTTAACAATACCTCTAGGATGTTTAATCGATTTATCGGCTAATTGAATGTCCATCCTAATAGGTTTAAGTTCACTTAATTCCGCATGCTTGAATGTTTCATAAGACATCACGTTGATACTAGCTCCTAAGTCGGCTAGTGCCCTATCAACGGGTAAACCATCAATTGTGCAAGGGATAATAAAGCTCCTGGATCATTAAATTTTTGTGGTAGTTCATTGGAAGGACATTTATCATTCAATCGCACATTTGATAATTTATTGTGAACAAAATTTTCAAGAAGAATTGCCGACACGCCAGCCGTGTCGTATGACACGCCAGGCCGTGTTGTGCAGCAGCGACACGGCCGTGTTGTACGACACGCCAGGCCAGCCGTGTTCGGCCTGCTTTTGTGCGGTTTTTCTTCCTCTTTTGATCCCCTTCAACATGGCCGTGTTTGGTGACACGGCTTGGCCGTTTTGGACCCTTTTTCCAATTTTTATCCAATTTATTTCCTTCTTTTTTGAACATGGCCATGTTACTTGACACCCCAAGTCTTGTTGAGTGATTTTCTTGCCTTTTTTCAATTAATATTGGCTTCATATTGCTCCAAATTGCTCCACCTATAATGTTAAACACATCAAACGATGAAATGCTACAGAAATACTTGAGAAACTATGATTTTTCTAACAAAACAATTCAAAAACTATTAAATTAATAACACGAAATGTGTACAAAATGACACTTATCAACAGGACCTTGGGGTGCAATTGCAACCTCAAGGCCACCAGCCATTGGGGGGTCACACGCATCATTTCAGGTTTTTTAACAGTTTATATCCTTTTTTTTCCTTAGCTACACAATTATTGTAAAAAAAAGAATTGTTTAATATAATAGTCAAAAATGGCTTTGATGATGCCGTTTCATAACAAAATCGGCCTTTTGTCGCCGTTTCTATATTTCAATTTTTTTGTTTTTAATCGTTAAATAAAGTCGTTGTTTGCAGACCCGATTTTAGTGTTCTAAGTTTTCTTTTTTTTTTTTTAAAAAAGAAGATTAGGTCAACATTTTAATCAAGTAATGATTGTGATTTGTGGATTTCCTCAGATTCTTTCCACAATTTGATTGGTTTAGTGATCAAGATAGACCCTCATTTAAAAAAAAAATAAAAAGTGACCTATATAGTAAAATTATAAACTTTTCACATTTCATATAAATGTTTTATAGATACGATCCATTTTAATAGAAATGTTAAATTTTACCAGCAAATTAGGGGGCAAAATATATATATATATATATATATAAAAGTAGTAAAAGATAAAAAACAAAAAGTTTGCCCCCGAACTCAAAGGTGGTTTTGCCCCTGCCGCAACCCATAGGATTGGCTGTTTCAAACCGGAAAAAAAGGTTAGAAGCAAATTATTTAGGTCCGTTTAAATTAGTCTTTTTTGATCAGGACTGTTTAACCGAAAGTCCGCTAGCCTGCCCTTATTTTAAAAATATATATAATATAATTTAATATTCTTTTTTTTGTCGAACGATAGTATTTTATTATAACAACTCAAAAACTAAAATTACAACTACAATTGTAGTCAACGGGCTAAGAGCCGACATGACTAACTAAAAGCCAAGCGGGGAATTGGTAAGACCAATTCAGATTCACAACATGGACTTAAAAAACTACCCACCCCAAACTAAACCACTCCACGCCGGGAGACTTCAACACTCCTTAATGGAGACTGTAACACACTAAAAAAACTGAAACCGGTCACAACAACCAATACATACTGCAGAACAGAAAAAATTGATCCGCCTACGAGTTTCGCAAATCAACCGGGAAAAGAAAATACAAACAAAATAAGAAAACAACAACTATAGCTAAAAAGCGAGAGAAAAAAATACAAAAAATTGCCTCTCCCTTACCCAACTCTACTGCTGCAACCCACCATCTACTCAGCTCCGAGACACCTCCGTGGAGCTTCGATCTGCTTTTACCCTGGAACGAAAAATATCGGTCACCTCCGAATATCACAAGGAACCACCATCGTCTGTCTGGCCCTCCGGCGAGAAAGCATGGAGGGGGGGAGGGGGAAAAGAGGGAGGGGGGGGGGGAGGGATGAGGGTGGCGGCTGTGGTTGGGGAGGGAAGGGAAGAGAGAGAAAAGTTAAGTTAGAGAGAGAGTGCATCTTGCCAAACCAATATATAATTTAATATTCTAATATCTATTTTTATTATTTTTTACTAATAAATATTTCTCAAATTCAAATGACGATTTTAGGTTCGCAATATTATTGGCTCGTTAGCTAGTGGTCTATTTAATCCAAAGCCGGTTTAGATTGTTAAATAGGTAGTAATTTCTCATTCCATACCGATCACAAATTCAAAAAAGATTATTCATATCCATCCCAGTAGGATCTAGACAGGTGGGTATCCGCGCATACCCATCTCGCTGCCATCCCTAACAAAACCAATCGAATTATGGAAAAATTATTATTAATAGTACTAAATTATTAATATTTGTATTGGCTAATGTTTGGCAATACATTAACAATCATTAATTGATTACCATGTTGACCGAATTTTTATTTTTAAAGTGCACACTAGAATCGGTCTTACTAAGGACGACTTTATTTAATAAATAAGAAGAAAAAAATAAAATATAGAAACTGTTATAATAAATTGTAGAATCTTGAATTTGTACAATATGGACTTTAGCACAATATTTGTAGTCTAAAGTTGAAAATTCTTTTCACATGTGCAACTACTAAATAAATTTGGTAGGTGAATTTTGGCTATAAATATGCCATAGTTTTACATGTAAATTACACACAACAATATCAAAGAGAAATAGAAAGAATTACTTTCTCTCTACAATATTTTCTCTCTCTAATATTTATTTCTTAATATTTTGATAATTCTATAATAATTCTCTTGTGTTCTTAAATTGTTGTTCTATAACACGTTATCAAGACGAGTCTCTACCCGATTGTTAAAGTTTTTGGTGAGTACGGTAAGTTTTATTCATTTCTTAATTTAAAATATTATTATGGCTAACCTCGCAAAACTCGATTTTATTGCTCTTGAATTGCTGGAAAAAATTATATGTCATGGGCTTTAGATGCTGAAATTCATCGAGACGCTAAAGGTTTGGGTGATACTATAAAAGAAGGAAATAATGCATCTGCACAAGATAAAGCTAAAGCTATGATTTTTCTCCGTCATCATCTGGATGAAAATTTAAAAATAGAATACCTTACGGTAAAAGATCCATCTATCCTTTGGAAAAATATGAAGGAAAGGTATGACCACCTGAAGTTGGTTATACTTCCAAAGGCCCGATATGATTTGGATAAAATTAAGGTTTCAAGATTTCAAACCGTAAGTGACTATAATTCCATGTTATTTAAAATTTCTTCAAAATTGAAATTATGTGGAGATAGTATTACGGATGGAGATATGATCGAAAAGACACTTTCTACTTTTCATGCTTCGGGTTTGCTCCTGCAGCAGCAATACCGAGAAAAAGGTTTCACAAAGTATTCTGACTTGATTTCGTGCCTTCTTGTGGCCGAACAAAATAATGAATTATTAATAAAAAATCACGAATCCCTCTTCATGGTTCTACTCCATTCCCCCGAAGTGAATGCGACTAGAGCTCAAAATGTTAATAATTTTAGAGGTCGTGGGAGAGGCGTGGTCGCGGTCGTGGCGTGGTCGTGGAAGATTTACTCCATATAATCGTGACAATCGAGAATAATTCAAATCACGGAAATACAAGTAACAACAAGTGGAACATAAATGATAAGAAGGGAAAAGAGAAAGTGATAAATCCGAGAATGGTGGAGAGAAGTGTTACCGATGCGGAATAAAAGGTCATCGGGTCACGCATTTGTCGACGCCAAACATTTGGTGGAGCTTTATCAAGCATCAATTCGCAAGCAAGATAAAAATGCTGAAGCAAATTTCACTTCCGATCATCCTGAAGATGATAATTTTGATGACTTGAATGTGGATATTACACATCTGGATGTGGCTGATTTCTTTGAGCATCCAGAAGGGAGGATTGATCACTTAATTGGTGATGGAAATGTTTAATCAATAATATGTATGCTTTAAATTAGTTTCAAGTAATTCTGTTGGTATTGTAAAAGTGAGAATATTTTGATTGTGCTTATATGTATTTTCCTGGAAAGATATATTTCCAGGTTAAAATTTTTATATGAATGATATTTTTATCACAATATTTGTGTTTATTATTCAATCACAAAAATATCATTATAATTCCACTAAATCATTCACAAATTTCAAATTCAAAATTTATCCCCCCAACGGCTAACTAACGGCTATGAACAGTATTTTTTATCTATAAATATACCAACATTTCATTCAACAAATTCACACATATTCTCTCATCTCTCTAAAAACTTCACATTTCTTTCATTCCAAGAAAATGGTTAACTTAATTGTAGTTTATCTCATTACATTGGTTTTCTTGAACATTATCTTACTTTTGGTTTGGGAATATCCTCCGGAGCATTTTTGGCTTATGATTAATCTTCATATCTTCATGGTTTTTCCTTTGTTAGCATGGGCAATTATTTTTAACATGTAATAGTTAGATGATTATGTATGTCTATCTCATTTATGATTTCGAATAAAATCTTTTATATTTAAATTTTTATTATGCCTCGATGTTATTATTTAACTGTTTCATGATGATCGATTTTTTTATAAATATGAAATCATAAACATAATTGTATAATATTAATTCAATAATGTTATATTAGGTGTATATGGGAAACACCGAGAAGAAAGATTATTGTCTACTTGACAGTGCAACAACGCACTCAATATTAACGAGTAAATCATATTTCTCGAGTGTAAAACTGTGCAAGGCACAAGTTACAACTATATCTGGTCCTGTTGAGATTATTGATGGCTCCGGGAATGCAACATTAATATTGCCTAATGGTACAATCCTGCAGATTGAAAATGCATTATTATCTAGTAGATCAAAAAGAAATCTACTAAGTTTTAAAGATGTGCGTGATAATGGATATCATTTAGAGACACTAAATGACCATGATAAAGAGTGTCTATGTATCACATCATATAAAATGGGCAAGAAGAACGTCCATGAGAAATTCGAAGCGACAATTTCTGGATTGTATTATATTCCAATTAAAGCTTTCGAATCCTACGCCACCATGCCTTGGAAGCTGGTGAATCCTAATATAATTGGGTTATGGCATGATCGCCTAGGACACCCAGGAACTACTATGATGCGTAGGATTATTGAGCATACCAATGGACATCCATTGAAAGGTACAAAAATGTTGATTTCGAAAGATTATTTCTGTGAATCGTGTTCACAAGGAAAACTCATTACTAGACCTTCAATGGAAAAGGTTGGTTATGAATCACCATCATTTTTACAGCGTATTCATGGTGATATTTGTGGACCAATACATCCAGCAAGTGGACCGTTTAGATATTTTATGGTCTTAATAGATGCATCATGCAGATGGTCACACGTATGCTTATTATCTACTAGAAATGTTGCATTTGCTCGATTACTAGCGCAAATTATTAAACTCCGAGCACATTTCCCTGATTATCCTATTAAGAATATAAGAATGGATAATGCCGGAGAGTTTACATCAAAAAGTTTTGATGAATATTGCGCAAAGATTGGGAATTAATGTTGAACATTCAAGAAAGCACATGTTCATACTCGAGAATGGGATGGCGAGAATCCCCTCGATTAAACGAAGTTCAGTCATTGCTCGTACATTATTAATGAGATCAAAGCTCACTAGTATAGCATGGGGTCATGCAGTATTACATGCATCAGCACTTATCAGATTACGCCCTACTGCTTATCATATGCATTCCCCCATGCAATTAACTCTTGGTTTTGAGCCAAATATTTCACACCTACGTACTTTTGGGTGTGCTGTTCAGGTGCCGATTCCACCTCCTCAAAGGACAAAAATGGGTCCACAACGTAGACTTGGTATATACGTTGGATTTGATTCTCCATCAATTATTCGATATTTGGAACCAATAACGGAGATTTATTTACCGCTCGTTTTGCGGATTGTCATTTTGATGAAACAACATTTCCGTCAATGGGAAATGATAAAGATGTGTTGCAAAAGCCGAGTTGAGAATCTCTCCTGGAATGAACAAAGTTTATCCTATTTGGACGCGTACTCTAAATGTGAAAGTGAGGTGAGTAGAATCATTCATTTGAGAATATTGCCAATAAACTTCCCGATGCATTTAATGATGCTAGTAAAGTTACAAGGTCTCATATTAAATTTGCGCGAATGTTCGGCCAGGATTATTGTTCTGAAGAACATAAGAAAATGAATGATAATATCCCACGTCAAAAACGTGGTAGACCTATTGGCTCAAAAGATACTGTTCTCGAAAAAGAAAAGGAAAAATTGATACTAATGAGCAAGCTCCGATTGAATCAGAGCCTAATATATCGAAAATATTGATTAAAAATTCGATAAAGACCGAGAACCCTTGAGCTATTGTAATGAGGTATGGGATCAAAATGAAATAATCATTAATGATAAATTTGCATTCTCGGTTGCTAAAGAAATCATTGATGATGATTATGATAGTGAACCACATTCAATAATAGAATGCCGTCAAAGGCCCCGATTGGCCTTTAAGTGGGAGGAAGCAATAAAATCGAGTTAGCTTCCCTGGAGAAACGAAATGTATTTGGAAAAATTACTCGAACTCGCACAATGTAAAGCCCATAGGATACAAATGGGTATTTGTTCGAAAAAGAAATGAGAAAAATGAGGTCGTGAGATATAAAGCCCGACTCGTAGCTCAAGGATTCTCTCGAGAGACACGGGATAGATTATGATGAGACATATTCACCGTGATGGATACAATCACGCCCGTTTTCTCATTGGTATGGTTGTCCATGAAAGTTTGGATATGCGTGCCTAATGGACGTTGTAACGGCATATCTATATGGTTCATTGGATTCGATATTTATATGAAAATCCACGATGGATATAAAATGTCAAAGTCGACACTCCTCGTGAGATATACTCGATCAAACCGCAAAGATCGTTGTATGGGTTAAAGCAATCGGGTCGCATGTGGTATCACAGGTGAATGAATACCTTTCTAGAGAAGGTTACAAAAATAATCCTATTTGTCCATGCGTTTTTTATTAAAAGATCGAATCTACCGGATTTGCTATCATAGTTGTATATGTCGATGACATGAATTTGATTGGCACTCCCGAAGAGTTATCTAACTCCCGAAGAGTTATCTAATGCTGCTGAATATCTAAAGAAAGAGTTTGAGGTTAAAGATCTTGGGAAAACCAAACTCTGTCTTGGTCTTGAGCTAGATCATAAAGATAATGGAATACTTGTCCACCAATCGCTTATACAAAAAGATTGCTCAAACGGTTTAATATGGAAAATAATCATTCCTTGAGTACCCCTATGGTCGCATGCGAAGTTTAGATCCAAATAAAGATCCATTTCGACCAAAGGAGTCCAATGAAGAGATTTTAGGTCCTGAAGTACCTTATCTAAATGCTATTGGAGCATTAATGTATTTAGCACAATGCACAAGACCGGATATATCGCTTTTCTTTTGTCAATCTACTTGCGCGATACGATTCGAACCAACTAGAAGACAACTGGAATGGTATTAAACATATTTTTCGATACCTCGGTGGTACTATAGATTTGGGGTTATTCTACTCAAAGGAATCCACTAACTCTGGATTAGTTGGTTATCTCGATGCGGGATATAGATCGAGATCCACACAAAGCTCGGTCACAATCTGGTTATGTATTTTGCTATAATGGTACAAAGACTATATCATGGCGATCTACCAAACAAACATTAGTGGCTACTTCTTCTAATCACTCGAGATAATTGCTCTTCATGAAGTCGACAAAGAATGCATTTGGTTAAGATCTGTTATATCTCATATTCGAAATAGTTGTCGGTTGAAGCCGATTCTGAGACATCGCCACTATTATTTATGAGGATAATGCATCATGTGTAGCACAAGTAAGAGGAGGTTACATAAAAGGTGATAGGACCAAGCATATTTCACCAAAGTTTTTTCATACACATGAACTCGAGGAAAAATGGAGAGGTGGATATTGGCAGATTCGCTCCGCCACAATCTTGCCGATTTATTTACAAAATCTTGCCGACGTCAACATTCGAGAAACTAGTTTACGGCATTGGAATGAGAAGAGTCAATATGAAGCAAGATTAATGGATCAAGTTATGCACTAATATTCTACATTTCGGGGGAGCGAATATATTGTGCGTATTACTCTTTTCCCTTTGTCCTGGTTTTTATCCCATTGGGTTTTCGACTTAAGGTTTTTAACGAGGCAAACTTATGCACAAGTCAGGATTTGAAAATGTACTCTTTTTTCCTTATGTCCGAATTTTTTTCCCACGGGGGTTTTTCCGACGTGAGGTTTTTAACGAGGCATACTCATTCAACTTACTACGATGCTACGTCCCGGGAGTGTTATAATAAATTGTAGAATCTTGAATTTGTACAATATGGACTTTAGCACAATATTTGTAGTCTAAAGTTGAAAATTCTTTTCACATGTGCAACTACTAAATAAATTTGGTAGGTGAATTTTGGCTATAAATATGCCATAGTTTTACATGTAAATTACACACAACAATATCAAAGAGAAATAGAAAGAATTACTTTCTCTCTACAATATTTTCTCTCTCTAATATTTATTTCTTAATATTTTGATAATTCTATAATAATTCTCTTGTGTTCTTAAATTGTTGTTCTATAACAGAAACAACTATATAGTAGCCGACTTTGCAGAAAAATGGTGAGTTCAATTTAATTATATTTTTAAATAATTATTTTTTTTGTATTACTTGTGTAAATTAGAAAAAAAATTATAACTGTTAAAAAGCCCCATCATTTCACCAAACTTTGATGGAGTGTGCTTTGGGGATGGCGGCCACTCAGTTTCCGTTGTGCTTTAGACCAAATTCACCAAAAGTCCGGCTCGTCATTGTTAATTGTCATTCTATTTCTCTCTCAGCTTTCGAGAATTCACCCACTGGTATGTACATTCATTCGTATGCGTGTGGATGTGTGTATATTTGGGTTCGTAACATTCTCAGAATTGAATTTTTAACTTGATTTTTTTGTAGTAATATTGGTTGTTGATTTTTCTTTGGAAAAAAATTGTGTTTTAGGATTGGTGGAAAGGCCATGGAAGTTGGCGGATCTGGTCAGTCTTTGGAGGATGGTTCTGTTTTGGTGCTAAGTCGTTTGGTGCTTTCGAACCAAAACTGGGGAAGTGGTTTTTAATACATCATTAACAGGGTAAGGGAGCCGCTATTAACACCCCCAAAACCTATCAATACACCCTTTATCTTTATACACCCCCAACTCTTTTTAAATATAATATATTTACTTAATACACCCCCTTAATTTTTCCAATTTACCCTTCCCCAAATTAAAAACCTAATAGTATTATACAATCTTTTATTAACGTCAAATCTCAATATTATTTGGCCAACATCATCTTCTTCCTCAACGACAATTGATGCTTTTCTATTATACCATTTTTTAACTTTTTGCCTTTTTCGTCTATTCTAACAATACTTTTTTCTTCCATTCGCATTTATGACTCACTACAAGAATAATAAAGCAATTATAATATTTGGATCATAATGGCCCCAAGATTTGCATTTTCAAAGCTAATTTTGCCAAGATTTGCATTATGGTTGAAGAGTGTTGGATTCTCTATTTTCCTCTTTTTATCTCATCTTTGTCCGGAAAACGGCAATGCTAATTGAAATTTCTTCCTCAGTAAATTGGTGTATTTGATTTATTAATGCATAAATAAAAAAGGTACTTAATGATTTATTGGTGGATTTCTTCACGAGTAAATTTGTTGATATATTTTTGAATGATTTGATCAACAAGAACATTGTAGACTTAGTAGGATGCTAGTTGTCCCAAAATATGTACATAGAATCATTAACATAATTTTGTTTTTGTTAAACACAAGTATGGACAAATAATAATTTCCCCAATCGAGAAGAGAAGATTAATTTGGAGAAGATGATGTCAAGGCGTCATGTTTAGCTAGGAAGAAGATGATGTTGGTGGCAATTGCAAATGGAATACATGAGATAAATCAAGTTGAGGTTTAAAAAGGGTTTTATAATACTATTAGGTTTTGAATTGGGGAAGGGTAAATTGGGAAAGATTTGAGGGTGTATTAAGTGAATATACTATATTTAAAAAGGGTTAGGGGTGTATTAAGAGAAATGGGTGTATTGATAAGTTTTGGGGGTGTTAATAGCGCTCCCCAAATTTATATTTGTGTATATTTGTATTTCCTTTTTGTGTCATTGTCTTTTGTTATCTCAATTTCCCCCATTTATATGATGTGTAATCCTTTGTTAGTTTATGCACTTGTGCATCCCCAATGGCAATGGTATACTCGAGAGTAGTTGTTATCGTTGCATATATTTCTCATGAGTTACATCATTAATTGGAAGAACCTTGACTAATAGATCGATTCTAATACCTCTGTTTTACTGGAGCATGCTTTCCCTCTGTACTTGTGCTTCATGATTGCATAGATTGTAAGACACCCTCCGAGTGTGCTTGTGTTCCTCATGCCCTGCCTAATGGAAGCTTTTGAGAATGCCTTTTAATAATCTTGGGCATTAATAAGTTAACTGAAAATTTCTAAATTCGAGTTATTTTAGACTAAGTAAGAAGCTTGGGCCAACTAAAAATTAAGATTTAGGGATAAGCCCAATACTGTTTTTATTTACATAAGATGATAATCAAAGCACACATTGAAAGTGCTTGTGGCTTTAATATTGTGCTTGTATTTATATAGTTGAATGTGGTTCTGCATCATATTTCCATTTCCTGCTGGTGTTGCAGGTATCAAGAAATCCTTACAGATCCTAGTTATGCTGGCCAATTTGTGCTGATGACTAACCCACACATTGGCAACACTGGTGTTAATTTTGGTAGGTGGGGGTTGTGATCAAGAAACATTATGGGGATATGTAAGTTGTGATTTCGTATCTCGGTCTTACTTAGCACATATTAGTCATCGAGTGGCATGTCGGTTGTTTATAATTTTTTTTTGTGCTGCAGATGACGTAGACACTCGTGCAATTACCCGTAGATTGAGACAAGATGGCAGC
Source organism: Rehmannia glutinosa (assembly GCA_016081115.2). NCBI lineage: Eukaryota > Viridiplantae > Streptophyta > Magnoliopsida > Lamiales > Orobanchaceae > Rehmannia > Rehmannia glutinosa. Next base: position 78,784,211 of record CM071937.1, read on the forward strand.
CTTATTGGTGTATTGAGCACGGAAGAATCTAGAACAGACGAACAACTTGTGAAAATGTCTCGAACTTGGGATATAGTTGGTAATTTGCTAACAAATGCTGCGGATGATTTAAGATAGAATGTGACTGGCTTTACTATATTACTGTACAGGAGTGGACTTGATAAGTGATGTCTCCTGTAAGGCTCCTTATGAATGGGCTGATAGTACAAATTCAGAATGGGAATTTAACTTCAACAGAAATAATGAAGAGACGTTTCAAGTTAGTATCACATATTGAGTGTAGTTTACTCTATAGATATGTGATTGCAGATTTGGAGTAATTTATCCTCCTTTTTTTTTTTTTTTTTTTTTTTTTTTTTGTTTATGAAGGTTGTCGCATATGATTTTGGTATCAAGCATAATATACCCGGCGCCTAGCATCGTATGGCTGTAAAATCACTGTGGTTCCTTCAACATGGCCTGCATCTGAGACTCTAAAAATGAAACCAGATGGTGTACTCTTCAGCAATGGTCCAGGAGACCCGTCTGCAGTTCCTTATGCTGTTGAAACTGTCAAGGAGTTAATCGGAAAAGTTCCTGTTTTTGGTATCTGCATGGGTCACCAATTGCTTGGTCAAGCACTTGGTGGTAAAACCTTCAAGATGAAATTTGGTCACCATGGAGGAAACCATCCTGTTCGTAATATTCGAAACGGCCGTGTTGAGATCAGTGCTCAGGTTTTGTAGTTTTCTCTTTTCCTTTTGCCCTTTTCTTTAGGGTTTAAACATGTACTATTTATTAATTCACTTAAATCTGTGTTGTGCAGAATCACAACTACGCCGTTGACCCTGAATCACTTCCCGAAGGAGTAGAGGTTACTCATGTCAATCTAAGTGATGGAAGCTGTGCGGGGCTTGCATTTTCTCAGCAGAAGCTCATGTCACTTCAATATCATCCTGAAGCTTCCCCTGGACCCCATGATTCGGATCTTGGTATGGTTTTCATTTTCTGAATTAATTCTAATCAAAACACTTGATAAATAAATGGTTAAGCTTTGTTGATTTACACCTAGCAATCAGTTTCAATTAGTATAAATGAACCTCATCTGTCTTAAACTTTACTTGTATAAAATGTTGGGATAATTACAAAAACACCCCTAAGGTTTGGGCTAATTACGAAAAAACCCAGAGTTCTCTGAAAATTACAAAAAACCCCATGAGGTTTGATTTTGTCTTCGGTTATTTTCGAAAACATTTCAAAAACCCCCTCTGACATTTACAAAAATATTACAGCTACCCCCCTAAATTTAAGACAACAAAACCTGAAGGGTTTTTTTTGTAATTTTAAAACATGTCTGGGTTTTTTTGTAATTAACCCAAACCTCAGGGGTGTTTTTGTAATTATCCCTAAAATGTTTATTTGAGACTCAAGTGCTAATTTACTGGTCTTGCTTTAATAGTTATTACCTTTATCTCAACTTAGGAATTTTTATATGCTTATTTATGGTGCTGATTAAACTATTTTCTCACAGTATTTGGTGAATTCATACAACTAATGAAGCAAGAAAAGCCGAGAGTATAATCAACTTAGGGCACCGGGGTGGCTGTGATGGCTCTTGGTAGGACAAAAGGTAACATTCAGTGCTGAAAGTCAGAGGCCACCAGGAAATCTATTCCATCTTCGGCCTCTATCTGTGCTGTTTTAGCTTAGATAAAGAGAAAATTCTTATGGTTTTGTTATTTATTAGATATAAATGGTCTAATGTACCACTATGTGAGCTTCCATTTAGTTTTTATTCTAGTTAGTTCGTGAGAACATGCTAAAAGCAGTTTGATTCAAGCTATCTATGAAGAGAGACTATTGTACTATACATAATTGTCATGAATATTAGGTCCCATAACATACACCTGCTTGGGTACATAATTGTGAGTTTCTTTTGATATAAAAATTCTGGAAAATTGCAAAGTTGATCCTGTATTTATAGGGGTATTACAATATTAGCCCCGTAACTTTGAAGTTGTAATTTTAGTCATCTGACAAATTTTCCCCTCAGCAAAAATAATTTTTTTTGAGATAGCAAAAAATAACAATTTTAATCCTGTAATTTTTAGGATTTGATAAATTTCAGTCATCTGTTTATATAGAGAACAGTCGAATAAATTTCCTGGCTAAAACATGGTGTAAAATTAGAAATTTAATTATCCGATAAAAATGTAATTTAGGTAAGTTATAGTATATTTTATAGACAACATCTAGATTTAATAATTAAGGCTGATAATCTTGGTAAATTTTGTGCCGTGACATTAATTTTGGTAGTTCTTTTATTCCTTTTTTTTAAAGTTGTTGTCTATGATAAGGTAGATTTCGTTTGCTTGCCGATTTTGTATTTTCTTAATTTAAAAAATAATATATCATTTTCTCAAAATCGGAATTTAATACATACATACCCAAAATAACAAATCTAGAATTGGTTAAATTATTGCATGAATTATTGAATTGTTGATCATGTTTTTAAATTTATCCTTCCAATATCAACTTCATGATTTAAAATTCTATCTTTACATTATGATATGCATATACAAGGTCAACTTGTCTTTCTAGTGGTTGAGACATATATGTGTTGTAAGGGTGAAAGACCGGGTTCGATCCCATACGAGAGTGTGTATCCTCTCCCCAAGTGCCCCCATTGTACTCAAAATTATGATATGTATATATTTAAAAAAACATCCATCGGTTTAATTTTGCCTGAAATCCGTTAAAGATTGAGATCCTAGTATATATAATTTATGTATCAATGTGTATAATATATAAAAAAATAATTCACCGTATAAATATTTCCTGAAATATTAAAATCCTATATATATATATATATAATCAATATGTTCTCTCTCTCTCTCTCTCTCTCTCTCTCTCTCTCTCTCTCTCTCATTTTTCTAATATTTTATGTTACTTGTTGGTATTGAATATAATATTTTGTAAGTATATATTAAACTATTGTAATAATTATTATTTAATAAATCCTACATTATTTTGTTCGGATCAACACGCAAGAAGTGTCAATCGCAATCCTTCCCCGTTCAAGGACAAGCGGGCTCAGTGTCTTGAAATACCCACCATGTCCCCCCCTCTCTAAAGCATTTCTACCATATATCAATTTCTTAATATCAAAACTATACAACATTTTATTATATTATACTCGGTCGCACGAGCGATATACTAGTATTAGTTAACATAACCAATTCTTCCGAATTTGTATGTGTTTATGTATTTCCGCAATAGAAAATAATACATGTAGAACTCGTATTTCGGATTCTGATCCGAATTCATATACTAACAAGAATGAGAACCATATATTCACCAAGACATTACGGGGACATTGAGAGACACAAATGGTCGAATAGTAACATACATTACTGGGGACATTGAATGTCGATTTGAGTCATTCTCTCTCGCTTGCCTTACCTTCTCATGTCATCCCAGTTGCTAACTATTTCGTGTTCAATCAGATATTTCAGGCATGGGCGTAGCCAGAATTTTTGACCAGTGCGGTCAAAAATTTTTTTGTTTCGACTGGGCGATTATCGAGCCGAAATTTTAAAAAACAGAAAATAAAAAATATTTCAATAAAAAAAAGCAAATTTGAAGGTCGTACGTATAACAATTCTTTGCCGATTTTCATACTCTCCAACCTAAATTTAACAGGACCACTCCGAGTTCCAGTGCGGTCCATTCCAAATTTAATAGGGCAATTTCGAAATCCAGTGCGGTCCGTCAACCGCACTGGGCCTCATGTGGCTTCGCCCATGATTTCAGGGCCAAGATACCTCTTTTAGACTCAATTTCATCACCCACATAGGCATTCTCGACCAACAATACTTGACAAAACAATCTTCACTCACAACTTACTGGACAACAATTTTATAAGTATACCGGATTTTATAGCATTTCTTAAGAAACTCTGACCTTCACCATTCAGTTCCATTATCACGCAGAGGGGTGAATATCCTCAACGTACATCCGCCATTTTCTATAGGAGATGTCATGAACATTGATAGGCTCCTCTTGTAGAGTGAAATCTGTAATGAAAATACAGATTTAATCAAGCATATAGCTGTTATAAATCAATCCCATAATTTCAGCAAATGACATATTGATTAGAATAATGAAATAAACTATTTAATAATTAAAATTCACATCTCATTAAAATAAATAAATGAGTTCCTAATGTGAAATAAAAGACGTGTTACTTCTTTTCTTTAAAGCGGCAATGGGTTGGGGCAGCTCAACACGAGCACATAGGGGCTAAATCATAAAAATCGGGTTGGACGAACTTGCCCAAAATCTCATTGAGACGTTATTTCATCGGTCCCCTTTCCAAACCCCTGAAAATGAAATCCATCCCAACCCTATAATGGGGTTGCCGGGCCGGCCCATCAGGACAAACCAATTTTCTCAACTCTTCTTTTCTTGCCTGATCTTGAATGGACGAAAATGTCTTTTTATTATTTGCTTTCAAGGATTTCTTTATATACATCTTCGCTTAAATCATCTTGATGTCGTTTTCCTTCATCTTATTTTTGTCATTTTTGTTTACTAGTCAGGTGTACGTGCGTTGCACAAATAATCCAAATAATTTTTTTATTTAATTAAAATTAATTTTATAAATGCAATATTTTTAATTAAATTATTTTTATATATAGCAAATGTCACTAGTGTAGTTTGATCCTAAAATAAAATTTGCAAAATTAAAATTAAACTTCTTAGTAGGTGAAATATGATTAGGACATTTTGAACCCGAAATATGATACTTACATGATATTATCATCGAACAAAAGACAATGAATATTAAAAAAACTAAAGAGTAATTTAAAAAAAGATATTCCAAGATCTCATTTTGCATCAATTCAACTCTTGTTTTACTCTTTTAAGTGTCTCATTCTTCTTCTTGTTTATTTTTTTGCAACTTATTTTAATGCATTCTTAGCCCAAACATGATTGATTGGCGTATGAATGTCTTCCTCTTTTATTTCATCTCTGAAATGTGTGTTATTCTCTTGACTAAACTATAACATTAAGTTTTCCATTTACCACCTGTGCCTTTGCCTTTTTGTTAAGAGTGATGAGCAAGTGAAATTTCTTTTCGTATGTTACTCATTTCCAAACACCTATTTTCAGTTTTGTACTATTCATAAAATCGAAAATATTTTTGTTTCAAGTGTTTTTACTAAAAATAACTCATTTTAAATTAATTTTAAAAATTATTTTTTTAACATATTCTCCTACCTTGTCATTCAATTACACCTATCAAATTTACATCATTATCTCTCACTTTTCACCAAAAAATAATTGTTTGGTCAACCCCTAACTTATCAATAAAATTATTTCAAATACATAAAAATATATTTTTATTTGTATGACGTGCTTTTGTGTAAAAAAAAAGTTTTTTAAAAAATACTCAACCAAATATCAATTTATTTCTATACCTATATTTATTCTCAATATTTTACATTCAACCAAACATATTTTCATTTACTTACTCTCAAGGAAAATAGTGGAAATGAAAATTCTCAATTGAAATGTGGCCATGTGAGTCCTTAGCTTCATGTAATATTCTCACTCGCATATAGTCCCTGATTAAATTAAATGTTTATATATTAGAAATGAAGATAAAAATAAACGAATCAATACAATTGAAAATGGACAATAAATTAAAATTGAAGAAAAGTCGCATGTTCATATCATATAAATTATTAAACCATGGTCCATTTTCATACTATGCCAACTATATATTAATGAAAAAGAAAAAATAAAAATATGAAGAAAGATAAGCAATCTATAATATAATATTATTACATATTCAATCAATGTTGAATATTCACTAATTGAAGATCCGATACATATAGTAACTCCCTACTCAAACATAAATGAATGCACATTGTACTACATTCAATTGTAATTTATATTGAAAATTCATGAAATAATGATTAGTATTTGATGGATTAATAAAATATTTAAGTACTTCAAACATTTTTAATACCTTTGTGTTGTTTCAAAATCTTCCTCGTTAGATTTATTGCAAGTGGCATTTTTTTTATGTATGCTTTATTTCTGCTTTGTCAATAATATTTTTGAAATAATATTACAATCCTGTAAATAGAAATTAGTTAATATACTATACAAGTTAATTATAGATTATGAGTACATGTATAACTATTTTGATATGATTGTTAAAGTTTCAACATTGTTTCAATGTATAATTTATTTTTAATAAGTATAGATCATAATGATTTATTAACTAATTGTTTATATAATCCAATTCAAGAAAAACTTAAAAACAATATAAAACTATATGTTTTTATGTTTAGTTTACAATCAAATTTTCTCTTGTTTGGTTTTGATGGTTGGAGACGTCTTTTTTATATTACTTTTAATATTTTTTTTGCATTAGATGATTATAAATAATTAATCTTGTAATTTTACATGCTAAAATTTGATAACCCAAGTTTTTGCATTAATAAATTTTTTTGAATCTAAACTATGTTAAATCGTATATCCGTTATTACAAAAATATAAAAAAACATAGATAAAGATTAATGAATAAAGCTTGGACAATATATTTTTTTTTTCAAAATTTAGTTATAACTTATATTTCACTAATCTTAAAACTAATTATTATTTTTAATGGAAATACATATATTTCTCTGAAATTCTCAATAATCTCAAAACCCCCATCTTCACGTATCTAAAATATATGTAATTTAATTATCTCACAATTTAGGAAGAGTGATAGATGATACATCTATCATTGTATGGAATATTTGCAACCAAAAGTGAATTTAGAATATATATTTTGTCCTCTTATTTATTTAAATCAAATTAAATAAATTAATCTTATTTGTTTTTATCTTCATTTAGTTGTATATTCATACTATTATTTCTTTTTTTAGATGTATTTAGTTATTAAGAAAATTAAAAAAATATTATAAATGTACATTTTTACATAAAACTCAACTTTAAATAGCTAAAATTATCTCATATGAAATCTTTTATATAGCTTATGACATATGATTGGAAAACTCTCAATATGTAGTTTAATATGAAATTAATATTATTTAAAAATTCATAATATTCTAAGAATTATAATTAAATAAAAGCATATAAAAAGAGTTTGGAATACAAAGAGACGCTAATCATATTACAAAAAAAAAAAAATCAATATATAAAACTACTTAATCACCCTTAAAACTAACTCTACTTTAAGAATATTTTTGGCAAATCAAAATTTTCAAGAAACCTTCAAATTCATTCACACTTTTATAATAAGTAATAATAATAAAGTATAGATATAGATATATATATAGATTATTTCCATTATCCATTTCATAAGATATTGAATATTGATATCATCTCCTACCATTTTCTTCATGTGTTGCCTTTTTTTCCAAAAAAAAAAAAACAAAATTTCCATCCTCTTTCAAGAATCAAGATTAATTAAAAGCAAAACCGGAAGCAAATAGAAATATATAAGACACATAAATACACAATCAAAAATATAAAATGTAGGTCCCAAGGGTGTGAGTGTAAGGTTTAGAAGGGGGTTGAATAAACCTTATCAACCTTTTGATTTAGTCCTTTTAAAAATGTTCGAGTTAATACTTGGTGAGTCCTGATGGACACAGCTAAGTTAGTTAATCAATAGAGTTAGTCACTCAACGACTGATCGGGCCGTTGATAGAATAACTCATTGTTTTGACTAAAGACTTAACTCGACCGTGATATGTTTTTTTGGAAGACTTAACACCCTTGAATTTGGTTAAGTTTGTTTTAATACATGGTTTTAGCACTCAGTTGATTATCAATTGGATAGCAAATTTATTAGCGAGATATAAAAATAAGATGCGAGTAAATTAAAGTCTTTGAAATGTAAATGACACAATAAGTTTTTATAGAGGTTCGAAGATGGGGTAATTCTTCTACTCCTCTCTTCTCCAACTCCTGGAGGAATCCACTAAGTATTGATCAATATACGAGTGGATAATAGTCCGATATGTCTTGATCACACGGTGACTTGATCCTTTGGGACTCGGGCCTCGAGATGCCTTGGTCACACAACCGCTTCCGCACGACTCGCCTTTCTCACGGGGCAAGCAACCGCTTGCTACATGACCCACTTGCTTAAGTTCCTTGGATTTGATCACGAAGCCCTCCAAATAGCTTAAGCCTGGTTCGACCTTGAACCTTTCTATAATCCTTCGTGGAATGTAGACCCCTTGATTCTTCAAATGTTTCCTCTTCAAACCATTGAAGTTATCTTTCCTTCACAGGTGAGTGTTGGATTGATTTCCTTCGTAATGTAGGCTTGAGGATTGATCTTGAATGACTTGAGAGTATTCTTGGTTACAGTTCAAATGTTAGCTTGAATGTTCGTGGTTCAGGTCGGTAACCTTCTCTCAGAGTGATTCCTCAGCCTTTTATAGTGATCTTTCAAAAATCTGCCCGTTGAAGAGATATGCTTATTTTTGAAAGTCACTTGTGGTCGTTGGCTTGTCTTGTTGCAGTCCTTGGAATTTACTTTTTCTCGTATGAACGATTTTTCAGTTTTTCAGAGTTCTGACACGGTGCAGTGCTTCCCATTGGTTTATTCCTTTTGCATGCTTCTAGGACTAAGCACTTCAAGAAAGGTAGTATTGAAGTATTACTTATTTAAGTAATTTTCTTGATTTCTGTGCAACGGATCTCTTTCAGTTATCTCGACTTGACTGCATTTCCTTGCCTTCCCAGGTGACTTAGAGTCAACTTCCAATCATTTGGATGACTCTTCTGTCACTTCAACTTGAGACTTAGCTATCTTGAGTTGACTTGACTGATACTTCACTCAGCTGCATCTTAGCTGCACCTTCAGTCGAGTTCCTGTCTTCTCTTCTTTGCCATACTCAGCTGCCTCACAACGGAGTCTTCCTTTTGGTCTCCAATTGTCTTCTTGCATGTTCAGGCATAGCTGACTTGACTCAGCTCTACCAGCCCTATCTATTACAATGCAATTTATAACAAGAATGGGGTGCCAACTTCCTATTCTAAGTTTTACATGACATTCATCAAAATCTACAAAATAATTTCCCAATAATTTCCCCCTTTTTGATGATGCCAAAACTTAAAACATTCATAAAATAATTAAACAACAAAGATACATACAAACAAATGTAGAATCACAGAATGCATGCTTAGAATCGATCTTTTATTGATCATAACATTCTTGTTCTTTACATAGCTGTTTACAAAGTGTATCAGAGCTTGAACCAAAAGAAAATGTATCAGAGCTTAAATGGAACTTAAAGTTACCATGTTGATCTATATCTACACAAGTATAGAAATTGTACAATTTTATTCGATGTCTGTAAGACTTACATAGAATGTATTTACATAGTAAAATACATGAAGGGGTGGACATCAACACTTCATCTCCTTCGCTACCTCCTTCTTTCATCTCCTTCACTTTCATCTTCTTCGACCTCTTTCTCTTCTTCTCATCTTCAATTTTCTTTTTTTCATACGCCTTCCGGCAGCCTTCATCTCTTCTCGTCTTTCTTGTCTTTCCTCCCATAGCTGAGTTTGTCTCTTATTTTCCTCTTCAATTCTCTTCAAATACTCAAGATTATTCTTAGCCACTTGCAGTTGGCTATTTTCAAATCCAGCCCAATAGATCCCTCCTTTCTTTCTTGGATCTATATACTCAATGTTTTTGGCGAGAGATCTGGTTTGAAACCTCTTCCTCCACCACGCTTCTTCCTCTACCTCCGGGCATGTATTGTATTGGGGTCTTCTTTTTCCCATTTGAGTGACTAGCAGAGTGACCAGCAGAGCGATCGCTGATGGTCAGTCTGCGCACTGTCGCCTTCTTCACATAGTTTGAGACCCTTTTCCCAAGACAAATCCCGTGCTCGAGCCATGGACATGTTTGCGAAGTAACATTGAGCGAGCGTCTTGAATTCATCAACAAATCTTGGCCTTGCAAGCATCCGAAATGGCATAGGTGTCTCGCCTGCGTTGGAATGCCTCCATGTTGTTTGAGAATATCCAAAACTCGGGCATTCATCTTTTCGTCCACTTCCTTCATCCTCGCTTCAATGCCTTTCTCTTTTCAAACCATAGGTACTGAGTGTTGGAGTGGTAGAGTTATCGGGAGTTTTGATGATATCACCTGTGACAAGACCTTGTTGGGGGTGTTTTAGCAATCATCAAGGTCACATCTTTCGAACCTTCCCCCCTTATGATTTTCCTTTCTTCTCTCTTATTACTTCCTCATTGTCTTTCCCTTCACAGCTGCGTCCTCCTTCTCGCCAGATCCCTTCGCGCCTTTAGGTATTCCTCTTCCCCGTTTTGGCATCATCAAAGGAGAGAGGAACCCCCGAAACAAGCTAGCAAGCAAGAAGTCTAGTCTCACGATAGCCGAGTTCTACTCGAATCTGTTGCGGAGTATGCTGCACGGAACTCGGAGCGGGTGGCGTTGGATTCACTGCTACCAACTTCATCTCAACCATGAGAAGATCGAATTTTCGATCCATGTTCTCTTCCACGCCAGGAGCTCGTTCTTATTATGTTCACGCAAATGCCTTTATCTCTCCGAGGTGAGATTCATGCATTTGTTCGATGTGCTCTTGCAATTTTGTCTTTGCATCGCATTCTCACCGCCGGACTAGCAACTTGTTGAACAATGTCCTCGAAATATCGAGCTTGTTCCACACGCATTGTCCTGCTTTGTTGCCACCATTCCGGATCCGACTATTATGCCCGCAAATCAGCCAATAAGGTTGGCGTCTCTGTTATCCAGCCTCATGTCCAGTGAGGCCTGGTGCCTATCCATCTTTTCTATCTCGACAAATAAGGCTTTGAAGACTTCCCAAACTTCAGCTGTCACCTCTGTTTTAGCCGACGTCTGGGCAATGTCAAAGTCATAGTCACCGAACAATGGTGTCGATGGAATAACAGGATCGTGTCGTGGAAGTGCTCGCGATCTCTAGTGAATCTTCAGGGAGGTCAGGTACCTCCAGAGAGAAGAGAAATGATTCTACAAAAGGATCATCACGGGCAACTGGAATCTGTTCAATGATAATTGGTGCTCGTGAAGTCCCCTGTGCAGTCGAACCTGCTGCGGGGGAGCCTGCGCAGATGGACTGTTTGTTTCACTGTGGGTGTTGTGAAGTCGACCCAACTTGCCGAGCCTCACTGTCTTAATGACTTCGCTTCGGTCTCGTTGGTTTTTTCAAATGAGTTGACTGGTCCTCGGCCATATCAGAAGTGCCATCGGATGATGATGAGATTTCCATGGGTGGCTCATCATCAAAGTTGAATGTTTGGCGAGTAGTCTTGAGGTCAGACTTACTCGTGGTTGGAACATCCTCAGCTGAGTCTTTTGGATCTGCAATAGGGGATGACTCAGCTTCATCTTCACCTTCGGATCCCAGAAAAGTTACATCAGGATTATCCTGGGAATCGTGAAGAGCACTTATCTCCTTTTCTGATGGATCAATGATAGCAGGAGGGATGTTCTGTGCTTCAGTCTCTTTACCCCGGGAAGTCTCAACCTCCCGTTGGCCTTCATTACCCCCGCAGTCTCAACTGCAGCGAGGCCTTGGACGGTCCCTTCGACAGTGTCAGCTGTCTTGGGGTCTTCTGAGGTGGCATCCATTGGAGTCTCAACTCCATGGATTGCACTTTCATTGCCCAGAGTGTTAACTCCCGGGCGATTCTTCCGCGCCTCGATTTGCATCATCAATGTCATTGGCGAGAGCAGAGCGTTGGCACCTCACCGAGCAGTCTCAATCGTCCGAGCCTCGTTGATGATAACTTTCTTTGTGTATTCTATTGTTGTTCCTTCTCCACTTCGCCTCCGAGATTCGTTGTGGAGTCACCGCATCATCCTCCGACCTTGGTGTAGTGGAGGAGTTTCCCCCCGCACACACCGGTGAGTGACTTGGAATGGGGTCACTCGTCTCCAGACTCCCGGCTGTTCCCATTGAGTATTCAGCCATTGGGGCAGGTGGTAAGACACCTTCATTAGGGGTTGGCTCGATTGAGATCCCCACAATCCCAGTTTCATCGCCAATTCCCTTAACACCTTCCTCCGAATGAGGGGAAGTGGTGGCAGCGACAATGATGTGGCAATATGCCGCACCACTCCCATAGGATCTATCTCCAATCGTGATTTGGATGACTCCCCTGGTCCCTCCATCATTCTTTGCTCATGTAGGATTCTGGATTCTTGCATTGCTTGCTGCATTTGCAACTCGTCTTTGGCAGCAACAGGGTCCAGGTCCTCATCACTTTCTAATAGAATGTCGAGGTGAGGATGTGTATGTTCTGTGGTGCCAGTGAGAGGGCAGATGCTGGCCTTCTCACGTGCCTTAGCTTCTTCTGCCAACCTTTCTTTCTCCTTCTCTTTAAAGATATTTAGAATGTCCAAACAATTTTCTTCATCAAGAGCTTGCACCACATTGGTCAATCCGAGGAATTTCATCAGTTCGTCTTCTTCAATGAATTCGGTCTTTGAACTGTTCCCTGGATCGACTCGGCTTCCATTTCCTCCATTCTGATGACGATTTTGAATGTCCTGGGTATGGTGGGGATAGGATCATCACATCATCATCCCTGTCATTGTCTCCCTACTGTCCCTCGAGCTCAGGGATTGAGGGTAGCAAACTTTGCTGCTCGACATCTTCAGTAGCCTCCGTTACAGGCGGAGACACAATCCTATCAATAGGTGATTCGGTTGTCTTAGCTATTCTTTGTTCCTCATTCTGTCTCTGGCTTGGGTCTTGATTGCCTCCGATCGGCCTCAAGCAGACTTAGCCATTTCATCGATAACTTCCGGAGACTCTACTTCTCCAGCAGTCTCGGGTATCTTTTCCAGCTGAGTGGCAGACTCAGCCGTCTTCTCAAGCTCGGAGAGCTTAGAAATTCTTCTTCTTCTTTTTGTTTTTACCAGAGGAACATCTGGTTCCACTTCCTCTGGTTCGTTGAAGGTAAATGCCTTTGATTGTCTTAGAGGCAGTTGCCTTCCTTGTTGTGGCAGTCCTCTTCTTCTTGATCACTGGGGAAGGGATTAATGGTTCCTTCTCCATTGCGGCTGCAGGGGCAGGTGACTCGGCTGCAGGGGCAAGTGCAGATTTCTTTTTCTTTGCTGCAGGGGCAGCAGTTTTCTTAGCAGCAGTCTTCTTGGGAGGTGAGGAGGCAGCTGAATCTTCAGGGTCAACTGATTCCCCCTCACTCGTATCAGCCCTCTTGGCGTAAGCTCTCTTCTGTGCGCCAGAGAGGTTTGATCGAAACATCCTCTTGTTTACATGGAACGCCTTTCCATGCCGAAGAGGTACCCCTTTTACTTCCATCATCCAGCCAATCACCGGGCCGTATCCCAGGGAACATCCAAACGTACCATCCTCCTTGAAGGATTTGTTCCCAATATTCTGGCAGAGTCTACTGTATACAAACTCAGCCCAATTCACCTTCTTTTCTTCAAGGATCGCAGCCATTACGATCAACTTAGCTTTAGACATCTGGTCAAAGCTGCCAAATTTAATGTCTATGCATTTGGCAACAATGTCCAATAATTTGTGGTAGTCCTCCTTCAGCAGCTTCTTATTAGCTGTATAGACCACTTTCGCAGCACAGTCGGACTTGGCTACTTCCTTCCAAGCAGCAGTCAGGTCAACATCAGCCTCATAAACTTTCGGCACTCGTTCCGCCGGTAACAAGCAGTGTTCTGCCATATCCTTGGCAGTAATGGTGAACTCCTTACCATGAATAGAGGACTTGATGCCCTCATCGTGAACCTCAGCGTTCACGTAGAACTGTGCGACCTCTTCTACATAGGTCATCGGAAACTCCAATGTCAAAAATGGCTTCAGCCCAGACGCTTCCAATTTCTTAGCAACCTTCTTCACGAGGGTGTCGTCGGACCCCTGTTTAACCATACCATCGAAATCCATAGTAGACCCAGTGTGGATTTGCTTTCCTAGCTTGACAAAATCATGAGTAGGTGCCATTGCTCAGTGTTTTACCGAACGAGACTTAGAAAGTAATCTTGAGGAGTTGTAGGGTTTTGAGAGAAAGTTTATTTCTTTTGCCTTGAGAGGGATGAACAGTTTTGGTAAAGTGAGAGAAAATCGGACGAAATGGTATAAGTATGGTTTATGGAAGGACGTGCGGGCGGTTTTTGAAATTTGATCAAAATCAACGGCTTAGATCTTGCACGCCGGTTATCATTTAAGTTCTCGCATTTAATGCGGCAGCATTTATATCCAATCATAAGCTTGGTGTGCAGCTTTTGACTGTACGCGTCGTAATTATGCTGACGTCATTCTTAAAAACATTCCCGCTTAGTAAAAACGACTGCGTTTTTGTCACTTTGCTCATAAATAACTCAGCTTACTCCTTAGCTGATTCAATCCTTCTTCTCACTTCTCTCCTTGTGACTCAGCTGTCAGCTAATTCGGCACAACTGACTTTTCGATACGGCTGATTCACTTAGCTGAATTAAGAGTTCAGCTCTTTTTCCTCTTTTCGTGTTTCATCTCTTTTCTTTGAGTCTTCTGAGTGTTAACTCAGCTCAATTAACCCTAACTCATGCTTGAGTTCTTCAAATCTTGATTCACATAATGGTTTTGTGAATATGTTAGCTAACTGCTTATCGTTGAGATATATTCCAAGGTGATGTCCTTCTTTTCAACATGGTCTCTTATGAAGTGATATCTGACATAGATGTGCTTTGTTCTTGAGTGCAACACAAGATTTTGAGTGATTGCAATTGCACTTGTATTGTCACACATAATAGGAATTTCCTTTTCTTCAACTTCATAGTCTCTCATTTCTTTGTCTCATCCATAAGACTTGGGCACAACGGCCGGAGCTATGTATTCGCTTCATTGTAGAGGTGGCTATTGAATTTTGCTTCTTGCTAAACCAGAAATTAGCCTATTTCCAAGCATTTGACATGTGCCTCGAGGTGCTTTTCCTATTAACTCTACATCCAAAGATAGTCGAGTCCTGAATAACCAATTAGCTTGAATCCACCTTCCTTAGGATACCACAAGCCAACTTCTTGGCTTCCTTTCAAATATCTCAAGATCCTCTTAGTGCAAATCATGTGGCTTTCTTTTGGAGCAGATTGAAATCTTGCACATACACCTACAAAGAAAGGTGATGTCCGGCCCGCTTGCTTTGAGATAGAGCAATGATCCAATAAGTGCTATGTATCTTGTTTGATCTACTGTGCTTGCCATCCGCATCCATGTCCATTTTGATCGATGTATTCATTGGTATTTTCACGAGAAGACTTCTCTTCCATACCAAATTTCTTCATTAAATCTCTGGTGTATTTTGTCTGACTTATGAAGGTTCCATCCTTCAGCTGTTTCACTTGGAGTCCAAGGAAGAATGTCATCTCTCCCATCATGCTCATTTCGAATTTGCTTTGCATGAGATTTGAGAATTTATCACACAACCCTTTGTTTGTGGATCCAAAGATGATGTCATCCACATATATTTGAACATCTTGAATTCTGAAGAGTGTTCTATCCACTTTGCCTTTTGTGAATCCGCTCTTAGTTAGGAATTGTGATAATGTATCATACCATGCTCTGGGTGCCTGTTTCAATCCATATAAAGCCTTCTTGAGTTTGTATACCTTATCCCCAAGAGTCTTCTGCTCAAATCCTGGAGGTTGTTCAACATACACTTCTTCTTCTAATAAACCATTAAGAAATGCACTATTTACATCCATTTGATATACAATAAAGTTATTGTGAGTGCATAGGCAAGAAACATCTTTATGGCTTCCAATCTTGCCACAGGAGCAAAAGTCTCATCAAAATCTATTCATTCTTCTTTGCAATACCCTTTGGCTACCAATCTTGCTTTGTTTCTTACCACAGAGCCTTCCTCATTCATCTTGTTTCTGAACACCCATTTAGTGCCAATAACATTTTGATGGGTTGGCCTTTGAACCAAATCCCACACTTTGTTCCTTTCAAACTGATTTAGCTCTTCTTGCATGGCTTGAATCCAATGTGTGTCATCCAATGCTTGTGACACATCTTTTAGTTCTATTTGTGAGATGAAGCAAGTGAACATTGCTTCTTGTTGAGTTCTGGATCTAGTTTTTACACCTTCTCTTACATCTCCAATGATTAGTTCTGGTGGATGATCTCTCAGCCATCTTACATAAGGTTGGAGTAAGTTAGCTGGATTTAGTCGTCTTGCAGTTGTGTTATTTTTGTTTGGTACATGTTTTTATCTTAATTTTGATGATTTTATTTTTAAACCAAAACAACGTCTTTAATTATTGTCCAAATACTCCTAAATGATTTTAATATTTTTCGGAGTATTTCTTCAAGTTTTATATGTTTTTACTTCAAAACAAGGTTCCTAAATGTTGTCTAAATACTCCCGATTGGTTTAAAATGTTTTTACTAAATTTTCAGAGTATTTCTTGAGTTTTATTTTCGACAAAAAATGGACAACATTTCTGTCTCTTGGTCGACCGGTCGCCCTATAGAGGAACCCGTACCTGAAGATGATTTTTGAAACAGAAAATGAGACGGAAGAAAAAATCAAGCAGGTCGACCGGTTGCCCTGGCGTCGGCCGGTCGCTTGATGGTCGGCCGGCACCTGCAAGTCTTGGTTTTGAAACAGACTTCTGCACTTTGATTTTTAAGGATGTGCGACCAGCCAACATAGGGGACGACCGGTCGAACCCTACGTCAACCGGTCGCCCTGTGTAAATTTGCTGAGTTTCATTTCAAACTTCTATTTCTGTGCGACCGGTCGCCCTATCTTTTGACAGCAAAAATATGACCGTTTGACAGCAGACAAATTTCCTTAAAATGTGGGATTGATTTCCAACAGCTATATTTTTGATTTTAATTGTATTTTTCTGTAGTTTTTCAATCCCCAAGAGGAGCCTATGCTTGATCAATCATCTCCTATAAATAGAGGAAGTTTTGGAGCAACCACTAAAACAATTGAGATACAACACAACAAGATACACTTCAAGCAAATATTTGTTCTTCATTGTTATTATTCTTGTTGTAATTTTGCCTAGCGTATCACTTTAACATCCTTGAGGTCTAGGCTATTCTTGATTACACTTTGCACTCAAATTGTAATATTCATTATTGAGTTGTAATCTTGATTTTTGGTTATCATTCAAACACACGATATCCTTGTGAGTGTTCTTGTGGTAAGAACACACTTGGATGATCTAGAGACAGGTGCAAGAAGATTGTGGTGATCTTCTTATTGAGGTGTTGAAGAATTTGGTATTCTTCAAGGTTGAAGATTGTGGTAATCTTCACAAGGTGCCGTTGAAGTAAGATTGTGGTAATCTTCAAAGGGAGATTGTGGTAATCTCCAAAGGTGGTGTTGAAGAAGAGTGTGGTGCTCTTCAAGGTGTTGTTGTAAGTTGGTGTTGTATTAATTTTGGTAATTAATAAAATCTTTTTTTTTTTGAAATCCATCCCGGATATCTTTGGGGTGGTAGAGGATTAGGCCCTAGGTGGGTTGAACCTCTATAAATCGACGTGTGTTGTTTACATTTCGCACCTTTATTATTGTCTTTGAGCATTCGGTTCGAAAAAGAGGGCAAAATCGAAAAGATGGAGATAATCTATTCACCCCCCCTCTAGATTATCGTAGCCGCTTGGACTTACAAGTGGTATCAAAGCCAAACTCTTTGGCAAGCTTGTTTCACATCGCGAGTGAAGAGGAACGATCGTCGACTTCTGACGAACGAAGCTCATCTTATCGGCACCTCCACCACCAAGCCACCACTATTTGATTCCAAAATTTTTACATTTTGGAAAGAAAGAATGGAATGCTATTTACAAAGTTGCGGGTTCGATATTTGGAACACCGTCATCAATGGAGAATCTATTCCGACGAAGAATACACCACACACCTCTAAAGGCTTCAAAGAGCTCAATGATGAAGAGAAGAGAATCATCTCCTTAAATGGTAAAGCTCTTAATATTTTGTATTGTTCACTTACTACTTTGGAATTTGATCATGTTGTAGGTATTCGATCGACACATGAAGTATGACAAAAAT
This sequence comes from Rehmannia glutinosa, assembly GCA_016081115.2. Classification (NCBI taxonomy): domain Eukaryota; kingdom Viridiplantae; phylum Streptophyta; class Magnoliopsida; order Lamiales; family Orobanchaceae; genus Rehmannia; species Rehmannia glutinosa. Next base: position 78,802,289 of record CM071937.1, read on the forward strand.
TAGAAGCCATCTATGAAGTATATGCAAATGAAAGGAGCAACTCAAAAGCATCTACCTCACAAATGGATACAACATCAAATCCAACAACATGGGATGAGCCTTCTACAACCTCCCATGATGAAGAAGTTGAACAATGCCTCATGGGCATCGACGAAGAAAACGAGGTATGTCTTAAACCCTCTACTTCCTATGATATTGTTATACAAAATGATTATAGTGATTTGCAAAATAATTTTGATGAACTACAAAATGAATTCCAAGGCTTACTTGTTAAATACAAAAATTTGAAAAAGGAATTCATTGCTTTGAAAAATGATAAGGATAGTTTATTTACTTCCTATGTTTTTATTGCGGTTAGAAACCTTGAGAAAGAAAATAGTACTCTTGTTGAGAATTTGAATTGCATGAAAAATGATTTATTAAAATGCAACTTGAGTACCAATAAAAAGACCAATATTGTTGATGTTCATAATTGTGATAAATGACTTGATCATAAGCCTAATGTTGTTAATCATATGAAAAAGAATCAAGTCCCTATATATTTTGGTCATTATGCTCCTAAAATTGTTACTTGTTTTTATTGCGGTAAAAAAGGTCATACGGCTAATTCTTGTCGGGCTAGAAATAGCTCCAATTATTCTTGGAGACCTAAAAGTCTCAAAGCTAATCCTAAAGGACCCAAACACTTGAGGGTACCACAAAATAATGTTGTATTAGGTACCCAGCGAAATAATGATCGGAGAAAAGTTATACCGTTAAGAAGACATCAAATGACCGCGTCATTTGATCAAAGAAGGAGAAAACATTTTCAACAAAGCCAATTTCCAAGAAGAGGATATAATAAAAAATGGGAAGAACACAATCTTTGGAAATGGCAAAAACATCATCAACAAGATGATTTTCAAAGAAGAAGAGATCATCAACAATGGGAAGATAACAAACCTTGGAAATGGAGTAATCAAATAAGCCATCATCAACAAAGTGACTTCTCAAGGGGAAGATATCATCAACAATGGGAAAGACACAACCCATGGAAACAGCGTAATTGGTAAACCGTATCTCCCCATTTAAATATGCATTTTATTTTAATTCTATACATGTTTTTATTTGTGTCTTAATTGCAAAATGAGTTTTCAAATATTTATTTTTTAATTAAGGTCTTCAATGTATATTTGTGCTTTTAAAATATTTTTGAAAAAGAAGACCTTATATGATGTTTTTAAAACTCTTGTGCATTTTTGTAGACTAAAGTGTGTCATCATCTCTTATGGATTTTTATGGCATGAGCTTACTTGTGATATGTCTTAGCCTACACTTTTATCATTATGATTTGTGCTAGATTTGTTTTAAGAATTGTGTAGGATTTACATATTTTCACAAATGACCATTTACGTCATTATTTGTCAAGAAAGGCATAAATTATCGAGGTACGTTTACTTGTATTATTCTTACTCTTATAGACTCGATATATATATTGCCATGTGCCTATGTGCTTGTTTTTCATAGTATTTCATACAAGTGCCATTAAGAGGATTTTTAGATTTTTTTTAAAGGCACTATTCGATATTTGATTGAACATATTTGCTTTGTCAACTCTTGTTCAAATACTTCTTTTAAATGAGGTCTCAACTATATGCTATCGGATTTTCAAATTTCAAAAGAGACCTTTTGTAGCTTTCTTAAGCTTATTTGAACTTGCATGATTTATTAGATTCTTGATGATCTTCTAAATGCATAGTATGTGTTTCTTGCTTCATGGTCTATATATATAGTGTCTATTTCTACTATGCTCTTATGCAAAATATTTTGTGATTGATGATTGAGGCATGTTTTTACACTTGGGCTATTTTTTCTTGCTTATATAAGCAATGCCGGTAATGAGTTTGTTAAGTTGTGTAGATGAGAAATGAAGTAATCCAAATATTAGTTACCTCAAAATATTTGGATGTAAATGCTCTATTATGAACACCTTAGATCAATTGGATGCCCTATGATGATAGTGATGAAGAAGACAAAAAAAGGGTATTCCGGAACAAACTAGATGACCAAGGCAACATTGGTCGAACTAAGGCGAGGTTAGTAGCTCGAAGGTATTTTCAAGAAGAAGGTAATTAATTGTGATGTAACATTTGCACTCATAGCACATTTAGTAGCTATTTGCATTTTACTTGCCCATTCTTGTTTTAAGAAAATTTCAAACTTTACCAAATGGATGTTAAATCCAATTTTCTAAGTGGTTTTATTCAAATAGAAGTCTATCAGAGTTTAAAATTTTAGGGCAAATGATTTTTATAAAAGACCTTGTACGGTTGATACTAGTATCCCATATATGGTTTGATAGACTTAGCTATTTCTGCAAAATGATTTTACAAAAGGTAAAGTTGATACTACACTTCTTGTTTTGAAAAAGGGCAAGGTTGTTTACTTGTGCAAATTTATGTTGATAATATTTATGGTGCTACTAATAAATATTTGTGCAAGATATTTTTCCAAGTCAATGCAAGGTGTACCTAAGATGATCATGATGAGGGAAGCTCAAATTTGATCATTGGAATTCAAGTTCAACAATGCCAAGAAGGTGGTTATATTCCACACTCAAAGTATAGAAAAGAAGAAATAAGGCATTGAAAAGGAAAGAACCATTTCAACCTATATGGCTACAAATGCAAAAATTGACAAAAGGTTGAAGTAGACATGTTGATTGACAAACAAATTCGAGGTATGTTCATCATCATTTATTACTCCTTAGACTCGACATTTTATATGCCTTATGTCAATATGCTCGACTTCAAAAACTATCCCAACGAATCTCATTAAAGTGCCGTTAAAAGAAAATTTCAAATATTTAGGCACTTTTTTTTATGACTTGTTGTATCCAAAGTCTTAAAACATTATTATTTTTCGGGATAACAAGTTCGGTCAAATTTATCAAAATATGGTTCGTCATAATCGAACTAAACATATTGAGATTCGAATTTTTTTCTAAGGGATTGCGTTTCTAAAACGAAAAATTGAGATGTGTTTAATTCCGTCTCAAGGATAACTCGCGGATTTTTTTTTATCATTAACCGCCGAGTATTTTACCTCATTTCGAGTTTTATTATGACATAATGTATATTGAATGAGGTCTACGTTTGCATTTTACACGTTTTTTTTAAAACTTAGGGGCGAAAAAAATTTTGGATCAAACTTGAATTTTGCAAAAGCAGAAAAGAAGCGATGGGTGAAGGGGCCGAGGTCGGGTAGCCTAGCCTCCGACCGGTCCCCTGACCTCCAACCGGTCGCCCTGCGAGTTTTCAGATATATTGCTTTCTGTTTCCAGAAATTTGGCATTTTGCCCTTTTTCTTCTCTATTTCGTCCCCTTTGACATTTGCACACACATTTCACTTCAAATGTGTTTTGTTGCATGAATTACATAGTTTGGGGATTATATAGCTCGATTATCATCATCAATGCTCATCTTTACCGATTGAATGGTAAGAATTTCACTCTCTTTAGCTCAATTGGGTTGAACCTTGAGTTTGTGGCTTATATGTATCTTTCTTGATGCAATTCATATATTTTTGTGATGAGCTTATTGATTGTTGATGATTGATATTTGTTAAATTGTATTTGGTGATGAAAAACTTGGCTTGATTTCATTTACAAGGGCTATATATATCATTTTCAATTTTGACGCCCGCCAAGTGTTTGATAAAACGTTTCAATGAAAAATTCATCACCTACATGATTCTCTCGATTTCAAAAGACTTATATATTTATAGAGATCATGTTTTGCTTATCAAATGATCTTTCATAAGCTTCTCTACAAGTCGTATGATTCGACTCTTCCCTCATATTTGGTTTAAAAGCTTCAATGTTCAAATAGCTCGATACATCGGTTTACTTGCGCACTTTGATATGAATATATGATGTATTTATCGTGCTAACATTCTTTTTGATGATTCTAAAGGGGGAGAAACAGGTTATAAGCTCTTTAGCTCAAAGAAGCTAAGATAAGCTTAACGAAAAGAAGCTATAAGCTATGGCTTCATAAAGCCATAAGTTGTGGATCATATTTAGTTCACTTGGTGTTTTATGGTTGTGTATGATTCTTGGTCCATTGGTTGTAGTATGGACTTATATATGTTTCTAATGATGTCTCTTTGACAGGGGGAGCTTATAAGCTCTTAAACAATATGTAAAAGCTAAGCCTTTGGCTTATAGTTAATTGCTTTTACATTATTTTTGATGTGCTTGTTGATAGGGGGAGCTTGTGCTTATTATGCCTATTATTGAATATAATTACTCCCTTTCTTGGTTGCTTATGTATTTTGGAAATTTTGGTGGCTTCCAAACGGTTAGATGTTTTTACCGGAAAATCATTTTTAAAACTGTCCTCCTAATATCTCTAAAAATTGTTTTGGTTTGTAATCATCAAAAAGGGGGAGATTTTTTGGTACTTGTTTTTATCTTAATTTTGATGATTTTATTTTTACACCAAAACAATGTCTTTAATTATTGTCCAAATACTCCTAAATGATTTAAAATGGTTTTAATATTTTTCGGAGTATTTCTTCAAGTTTTATTTCAGATAAAATTGGACAACACTTTTAATGAATTTGTGTTTATATGTTTTTACTTCAAAACAAGGTTCCTAAATGTTGTCTAAATACTCCCGATTGGTTTAAAATATTTTTACTAAATTTTCGGAGTATTTCTTGAGTTTTATTTTCGACAAAAATTGGACAACATTTCTGTCTCTTGGTCGTCCGGCCGCCTATGGGGAACCCGACACGAAGATGATTTTTGAAACAGAAAATGAGACGGAAGAAAAATCAAGCAGTCGACCGTCGCTTCAGGTGTCGACGGTCGGTCGGCCGCCGCTTGATGGTCGACCGTGCACGCAAGTCTTGGTTTTGAAACGGACTTACGTGACTTTGATTTTTAAGGATGTGCGACCGGCCAACATAGGGGATGACAAATCGAACCCTACGCCGATTGGTCGCCCTGTGTAAATTTCTTGAGTTTCATTTCAAACTTCTATTTCATGCGGCCGGTCGCCCTATCTTTGAAAAAAATGTGACCGTTTGTGTGAGACAAATTTCCTTAAAATGTGTGATTTATTTCTAATGACTATATTCTTGATTTTAATTGAATTTTTCTGTAGTTTTCAATCCTCAAGAGGAGCCTATGCTTGATCAATCATCTCCTATAAATAGAGGAAGTTTTGGAGCAACCACTACAACAATTGAGATACAACACAACAAGATACACTTCAAGCAAATATTTGTTCTTCATTGTTATTATTCTTGTTGTAATTTTGCCTAGCTTATCACTTTTACATCCTTGAGGTCTAGGCTATTCTTAATTACACTTTGCACTCAAATTGTAATATTCATTATTGAGTTGTAATCTTGATTTTTGGTTATCATTCAAACACAAGATATCCTTGTGGTAAGAAAACACTTGGATGATCTAGGTGACAGGTGCAAGAAGATTGTGGTGATCTTCTTATTGAGGTATTGAAGAATTTGGTATTCTTCAAGGTTGAAGATTGTGGTAATCTTCACAAGGTGCCGTTGAAGTAAGATTGTGGTAATCTTCAAAGGGAGATTGTGGTAATCTCCAAAGGTGGTGTTGAAGAAGAGTGTGGTGCTCTTCAAGGTGTTGTTGTAAGTTGGTGTTGTATTAATTTTGGTTATTAATAAAATCTTTTTTCTTTTTGAAATCCATCCGGATATCTTTGGGGTGGTAGAGGATTAGGCCCTAGGTGGGTTATGTTTGATACATGTTTTTATCTTAATTTTGATGATTTTATTTTATCACCAAAACAATGTTTTTAAAGGTTGTCCAAATACTCCTAAATGATTTAAAATGGTTTTAATATTTTCCGGAGTATTTCCTCAAGTTTATTTTTGATAATAATGGACAACACTTTTAATGTTTTTATGTCAATGGGTTTTTACTCCTAAACAAGATTTCTAAATGTTGTCTAAATACTCCCGATTGGTTTAAAATGTTTTTACTAAATTTTCGGAGTATTTCTTGAGTTTTATTTTCGACAAAAATTGGACAACATTTGTCTCGGTGGTCGAGGTGTCGCCCTATAGGGCAACCCGAACTGAAGATGATTTTGAAAGTAAAATGAGACGGAAGGAAAATCGCAGTAGTCGACCGATCAAGGCGTCGCCGTCGGTCGACCGTACTGCAAGTTGGCGATGAAACAGTTGATTTTTTCCAACAAAATGGATGAGGGGACCGGTTGAGGCAGGGGTCGACCTGGCCGTTAAGCCTATGTCGGTCGCCTGTTGAAATTTTCAAAGTGTTCTTAATTCTCTTATTTCGTGCGACGGTCGCCTGTATTGACAACAAAAATATAACCGTTTGACAGCAGACACATTTCCTTAAATTGTGGGATTGATTTCTAACAGCTATATTCTTGATTTTAATTGTATTTTTCTGTAGATTTTCAATCCCCAAGAGGAGCCTATGCTTGATCAATCATCTCCTATAAATAGAGGAAGTTTTGGAGCAACCAATACAACAATTGAGATACAACACAACAAGATATACTTCAAGCAAATTATTGGTCTTTCATTGTTATTATTCTTGTTGTAAATTTGCCTAGCTTATCACTTTCACATCCTTGAGGTCTAGGCTATTCTTGATTACACTTTGCACTCAAATTGTATTATTCATTATTGAGTTGTAATCTTGATTTTTGGTTATCATTCAAACACAAGATATCCCTGTGAGTGTTCTTGTGGTAAGAACACACTTGGATGATCTAGGTGATAGGTGCAAGAAGATTGTGGTGATCTTCTTATTGAGGTGTTGAAGAATTTGGTGTTCTTCAAGGTTGAAGATTGTGGTAATCTTCATAAGGTGCCATTGGAGATTGTGGTAATCTTCAAGAAGAGATTGTGGTAATCTCAAAGGTGGTGTTGAAGAAGAGTGTGGTGCTCTTCAAGGTGTTGTAAGTTGAATTTGTATTAATTTTGGTAATTAATAAAATTCTTTTTTTTGAAATCCATCCCGGATATCTTTGGGGTGGTAGAGGATTAGGCCCTAGGTGGGTTGAACCTCTTTAAATCGATGTGTGTTGTTTATATTCCGCACCTTTATTATTGTGTTTGAGCATTCGGTTATAAAAAGAGGGCTAAATCGAAAAGATGGAGATAATCTATTCACCCCCCTCTAGATTATCGTAGCCGCTTGGACTTACAAGTGGTATCAGAGCCAAACGCTTTGGCAAGCTCGTTTCACATTGCGAGTGAAGAGAAACGATCGTCGGCTACGAACGTAGCTCATCTTTCCGGCACCTCCACCACCAAGCCACCACTATTTGATTCCAAAAATTTTATTTTTTGGAAAGAAAGAATGGAATGCTACTTACAAGGTTGCGGGTTCGACATTTGGTACACCGTCATAAACGAAGAATCCATTCCGATGAAAGATACACCACACACCTCAAAAGGCTTCAAAAAGCTCAATGATGAAGAGAAGAAAATCATCTCCTTAAACGGTAAAGCTCTCAATATTTTGTATTGTTCATTTACTAATTTAGAATATGAACATGTTGTAGGAATAAAGTCGGCACATGAAGTATGGCAAAAATTAGAAGCCATCTATGGAGTATTTGCAAATGAAAGAAGTCAAACAAAAGCATCTACTTCTCAAAGGAATACAAGCTCAAATCTAAGGAACAAGCCTCCTACAACTTCCAACTATGAAGAAGTTGAACATTGTCTTATGGGCATCGAAGAAGAAAACGAGGTATGTTTTACACCCTCTACTTCCTATGAAATAGCTCTAATTATTGTTGGAGACCTAAAAGTCTCAAGACTAATCCTAAAGGACCCAAACACATAAGGGTACCACAAAATAATGTGTTATTAGGTACCCGACGAAATAATGATCGAAGAAAATTCATACCGCCAAGAAGACATCAAATGACCGTTTCATTTGATCAAAGAAGGAGAAACTTTTTTAGACAAAGCCTATTTTCAAGAAGAGGATATAATCAAAATTGGGAAGAACATAATCCTTGGAAATGGCAAAGACATCATCAATAAGATGATTCTCAAAGAAGAAGATATCATCAACAATGGGAAAGACACAACCCATGGAAACGGCGTAATTGGTAAACCGTATCTCCCCATTTATATATGCATTTTTTTTATGCATGTCTTTATTTGTGTCTTAATTGCAAAATGAGTTTTCAAGTATTTATTTTTAATGTAGGTCTTTTATATATTTGAGAGTTTCAAAATTTTTAAAAGAAGACCTTGCATGATTCTAAAACTCTTGTGCATTTAATTAGACTTATGTGGCTTATTATCTCTTATGAAATCTTATAGCATAAGCTCTTTTTGATATCTCCTATTACTTGCCTACACTTGTGTTTTTTTGTGCAAATTTTGTCTAAGAATTGTGTAGGATACATATCTCATACTCATTGGCTTTTACGTCATCAAGTTTCTTAAACTATCGAGGTACGTTCACTCGTATTTTTCTTAGGATTCGATATTATGCTTATGCACATATCTTTCAAGATATTTCATTTTAACCCTTAAGTGCCCCTAAATGTTTTTGCAAATATTCTCTTAAAAGGGCACTACTTGTTAAGTCTCGATTTTCACGAATATATGTTTTCCGAAACCCATATTTGTTGGAGATAGCCCAAAATTATCTTTTGCAAAGTTTTAAAACTTTTGGGGGTGAAAAATCGAATTTTTGAAAATTTTGGGAAAGAGAAATTACAGGGACGGTCAAAGCAGGGCGACGGCCGCTCGCACGTCGACCGGTCGCCCCTACTCGACCGTCGCCAGGCTATTTTTACAAGATAAAAACGTTCGCCCTTCGTTCATAACAGAACACAAAATCCCCAAACCCTTATAACAAATAAAATTCATCCCCTTTCTTCAAAATCTTCAATTCTTCATCAATCCTTGTAATCTTTCTTGCTAATTCACTTCTTTTTGCAAGAACTACACAAATATGGCACCTCCAAGAAATTCTACCGAACGAAATCCTCAAAAGAGGAGAAGGAGGCAAATGGGAGAATCTTCCTCCAATCCCCAACAAGATGATTTTCTACAAGGAGACTATCAAAATCGGCTTACGGAAGAGGAGATTGTCGAATTAAGAGCCGGGGTTTCAAAACCAAGCATTCATTGGGACTCTAGTAAGTTATGACTCCTCTACGAGCCTCCCTCTATAGCTAATAGATTTCGATTTTTAAATAAACTTGCGGAGGAACATTATGAGAATATTGGATTGAATGATAAGAAAATTGCGTGCACTCGTATGGTTCGATTTCAAGCATTTCATGATGAATTTACGGATATTAGAGCTTATTTTGAAATTCAAGGATGGGTTTCACTTTGGGACAATACGTGTTTGCATTATGATGACGAGCTTATAAAACTTTTTTATGCAAATATGTGGATTGTTGATGCCACGATAGATAATCCGTTGGAACTTCATACTTTTGTTAATGATAGGCATTTTTCATGGACATTGGCCGATATTTGTAATCTCTTTAACGTGCCAAATGATGGAGTGGTCAATGTGGATTGCGCTCATTGGGATGATAACATTTCCGGTGTTTCACTAGATGATGTGAAAACCTTTTTAGGAGTATATCCCGAAGTGACATACTCGGCAATGCCGCCAAATTATCGGATTTTATCCATCATTTGCTCCTATTGTGTTTGTGGAAAGGAAGTAAAACTTCCGAGTAATCTCGAACTCTTTCTCACCTATAAAATTGTTCGAGGAGAAAGAGTAAATTATGGGGCAATCTTTGTGTTAGGAATTTTATTGTTTAGATTTTGATGAATGCCATGTAAAACTTAGAATAGAAAGTTGGCACCCCAATTCTTGTTGTAAAATGCATTGTAATGAATAGAGTGGCCAAGTGAGTCAAGACAGACTACGCCCTAACATGCAAGAAGACAATCAAGATCGGAAGGAAGACTCTGTGAGACAGTGAGTATGGCAAAGAAGAGTAGACGGGAACACTATCAAGAAGAAGCGGTGAGATGCGGTGAGTGGAGCATCACTCAAGTCAACTCAAGAAAAGCCAAGTCTCAAGTTGAAGTGACGAGAAAGAGTCATCCATGATTGGAAGTCGACTCTAAGTCACCTGGGAAAGCAAGGAAATGCAAATCAAGTCGAGATAATCAGAAAAGAACCGCGTTGCCGTAAATCAAGAGATTTACTTAAACAAGTAATATCTCCATACAACTTTTCTTGGAGTGCTCGGTCCCGAAGCGTGCAAAAGGAATGAACCAATGGGAAGCACGACACCGTGTCGAACTCGAAAAGGTGAAAAGAATAATCCATACGAGGAAACGGCAATTCCAAGAACGCAAGCCAACGACGCAAAGTGACTTTCAAAAATAAGCCTATCTCTTCAACGGGCAAATTTTTGAAAGTTCACTATAAAAGGCCGAGGAGTTAGTTTGAGAAAAGATGAATGAATGACACATACGTGAGATGTACAAGCACATTAGAAAACTGAAACAATCTCAATCCTCAAGCCTACATTCAAGTACATCAATCCAACACTTACCCGTGAAGGAAAGAGAGCTTCAACCGAGTTGAAGAGGAAACCTTTGAAAACAAGGGGTCTACTTTCCGGGGAAGGATTGTAGAAAAGTTCAAAGTTGAACTAAGTCTTAAGCATTTGGAGGGCTTCGTGATCAAATCCAAAGAGCTTGAGCAAGTGAGTCAGAGTAGCAAGGCGGTTGCCTGTGAAGAAGCCGAGTCGAACGAGAAGCCACCGAGTGATCAAGGCGTCTCGGATCGAGTCCCAAAGGATCAAGTCGGCTGTTGTGATCAAGACTTGTATCCGGACTGTTACCACTTTGTAAACTGATCATTACTTAGTGGATTCCTCCGGGAGGCTGGAGAAGAGAGGAGTAGAAGAATTACCCCATCTTGAACCTCTATAAAAACTTTATTGTGTCATTTACATTTCAAAGATTTAAATTCTCGCACTTTTAATTGCTTATATCTCACGACAAATTTGCTATCCATTTGATAATTTACAAGTACTAAATCAAGCTCTAATATTTTGTTTAATCAAACTTAAGGGTGTTAAGTCTTCCACTGAAAATAAAACCACAATCGAAGTTAAATTGTAGCCGGTGAGTTACTCCATCAACAAACTCAAATGAAGTCTGTTGAAAGATTAACTCTCTTGAGTGACTAATTCGACTGTCCATCAAGGACACAGTGTGTAGAATTAACTCTGTAGATTTAAAAGGACTAAATCGAAAATTTGGTAAGGTTTATTCAACCCCCCCCTTCTAAACCTTACACTTACACCCCTTGGGACCCACACTTTGTGTATTGCTTATTGGAATCTAGAAAGCTTACCAAGAAAAAATATACCTTGGGTAATTTGATTTGCCGACTATTATATTTATCGGGATACCCAGAAAATGAAATGAATACCGAAATTCGTCACAATGATTTTGATAATGCCAACATTCTACAAATGGTAAGAATGCGACGACATTTACCACGGGTTCCTACCAAAGCCGCTAGGGGACGTGCCCGACATCAACAACAACCTCGGGATGATTTCTTTAATGACAATGAGGTTGAAAATATTGGAAGAGGTGAGTTTGACGAACAAAGAGATGATGTGGGGAATGAAGAGGAAAATGAAGAAGAAAATGTGGGAAATGAACAAGAAATTAGGGAGGAATAAAATGAGGAAGGAGATGAAGACGAGTTGGATGTTGAAGATCTAAATCTCAAAGAGAGAATGGCCAAAGTGGAAAGAGAAACATTTAGAGATGTGGCCTCTCTTAGAAAAGAGCTCCGGGTTGTGAAAAAGGAAAATTCTAGTTTGAAAAATTCAATCGGTAAATTGAAGAAATTTATCAAAGATCTCATTCCTAACTTGCTTCTCTTGGACGAATATTGATGTCCCTCCCTTCCTTTACTTACTAGCATTTTCATTAATGTTGCTTTGTACTTTTATGAACTTTTGTAAAACTCTTTTGTACTAATGATATTTGCTTGTTGTCTTAAAAGGGTAAAAATTGCAAGTTGATAATGACTTGTGGATAATCATGGTATTGGTGGAGTATTTGATGGTAAAAATGCTCTAATTTTAGCATATTGTTTGATAATTGGTATGAAGTACTTGATGGTAAAAGTGCTTCTTTTAATGCTTTGATCATTATGCTTAGTTGGATATGTTGGGACATTTGATATATCATACATGTATTGTTTACGGCATGATTTGTATTATTTGATGGATGCTCTAATTTTTGGCATTTGTAATGCCTTGACTCTTCTTTTGGCTTATATTGTCTCAATTGGGTTGAACCCTTGAGAATCTCTTGTTGAGCCTCTTAATTGATGAACAAATGTTGCATATGATCTTATAGAGCTCTGGAATGAGGTTGATTGATGATATTATGAAAATTTTTGGCTTGATTCTTTTACAAGGACTATACACAACCTCTTTTATTTTTCACGCACACAAGGTGTTTGATGAAATGTTGCAATGAAACTTTCAACTTCTACATGATTCTCTTGCTTCAAAATGTCTTAAAATCTTTTTGAAATCATGTTTTTAGCTAACTAATGAGCTTATGGATCTCTTATGTTACAACTCTCCTACTTTCCTTGGACTTAATGTATAAAATGCTCGATGATTGATAAACCGCCTCGTTTAAGACTTTGACATATTTGTATGATGCTTTTATCATCCTAACACTCTTTTGATGATTCCAAAGGGGAGAAACATGATATTGGCTCATTAGCTCAAAGAAGCTAATAAAAGCTTGTCATAAAGCTATAAGCTATGGCTCATAAAAGCCATAAGTTGTGATTCGTTTTTAGTCCAATTTTTGCTTGATGAACTTATATAATTGTTTAATGATGTTTTGTGAGGGGAGCTTATAAGCTCTTGAACAATTTGTAAAAGCTAAAGCTTTTAGCTTATGGAAAAATTGCTTTTACATTATTCTTGATATGCTTGTTGATAGGGGGAGCTTGTGCTTATTATTGAACATATTTACGCCCTACTTGATTGATTTAATAATTTTGGAAATTTTGGTTGCTTCCAAACGGTCAAATGTTTTTACCGGAAAATCATTTCTAAAATTGCTCTCTTAGTTTGTGTAAAAATTGTTTTGGTTTGTAATCATCAAAAAGGGGAGATTGTTTGATACATGTTTTTATCTTAATTTTGATGATTTTATTTTATCACCAAAACAATGTTTTTAAAGGTTGTCCAAATACTCCTAAATGATTTAAAATGGTTTTAATATTTTCCGGAGTATTTCCTCAAGTTTATTTTTGATAATAATGGACAACACTTTTAATGTTTTTATGTCAATGGGTTTTTACTCCTAAACAAGATTTCTAAATGTTGTCTAAATACTCCCGATTGGTTTAAAATGTTTTTACTAAATTTTCGGAGTATTTCTTGAGTTTTATTTTCGACAAAAATTGGACAACATTTGCAATCTCGTGGTCGACCGGCCGCTCTATAGGGCAACCCGTGCACCAAGATGATTTTTGAAACAGAAAATGAGACGGAAGGAAAATCAGCGGTCGGCCGAGTGCCGCTCGGCGTCGGCCGGTCGGTCGACCGGCCGCCTGTGGGTCGACCGGTACCTGCAAGTTGGCGATGAAACAAATTGATTTTTTCCAACAAAATGGATGAGGGGGACCGGTTGAGACAGGGGTCGACCGGTGGAAGCCTATGTCGACCGGTCGCCCTGTTGAAATTTTCAAAGTGTTCTTAATTCTCTTATTTCTGTGCGACCGGTCGCCCGTATTGACAACAAAAATATGACCGTTTGACAAATGAGACACATTTCCTTAAATTGTGGGATTGATTTCTAACAGTTATATTCTTGATTTTAATTGTATTTTTCTGTAGATTTTCAATCCCAAAGAGGAGCCTATGCTTGATCAATCATCTCCTATAAATAGAGGAAGTTTTGGAGCAACCAATACAACAATTGAGATACAACACAACAAGATATACTTCAAGCAAATTATTGGTCTTTCATTGTTATTATTCTTGTTGTAAATTTGCCTAGCTTATCACTTTCACATCCTTGAGGTCTAGGCTATTCTTGATTACACTTTGCACTCAAATTGTATTATTCATTATTGAGTTGTAATCTTGATTTTTGGTTATCATTCAAACACAAGATATCCTTGTGAGTGTTCTTGTGGTAAGAACACACTTGGATGATCTAGGTGATAGGTGCAAGAAGATTGTGGTGATCTTCTTATTGAGGTGTTGAAGAATTTGGTATTCTTCAAGGTTGAAGATTGTGGTAATCTTCACAAGGTGCCGTTGGAGATTGTGGTAATCTTCAAGAAGAGATTGTGGTAATCTCAAAGGTGGTGTTGAAGAAGAGTGTGGTGCTCTTCAAGGTGTTGTAAGTTGAATTTGTATTAATTTTGGTAATTAATAAAATTCTTTTTCTTTTTGAAATCCATCCCAGGATATCTTTGGGGTGGTAGAGGATTAGGCCCTAGGTGGGTTGAACCTCTTTAAATCGATGTGTGTTGTTTATATTCCGCACCTTTATTATTGTGTTTGAGCATTGATTATAAAAAGAGGGCTAAATCGAAAAGATGGAGATAATCTATTCACCCCCTCTAGATTATCGTAGCCGCTTGACTTACAAGTGGTATCGAGCCAAACTCTTTGGCAAGCTCGTTTCACATCGCGAGTGAAGAGAAACGATCGTCACGCTCTAACGTAGCTCATCTTTCCAAGCACCTCCACCACCAAGCCACCACTATTTGATTCCAAAATTTTATTTTTGGAAAGAAAGAATGGAATGCTACTTACAAGGTTGCGGGTTCGACATTTGGTACACCGTCATAAACGAAGAATCCATTCCGATGAAAGATACACCACACACCTCAAAAGGCTTCAAAAGCTCAATGATGAAGAGAAGAAAATCATCTCCTTAAACGGTAAAGCTCTCAATATTTTGTATTGTTCATTTACTAATTTAGAATATGAACATGTTGTAGGAATAAAGTCGGCACATGAAGTATGGCAAAAATTAGAAGCCATCTATGGAGTATTTGCAAATGAAAGAAGTCAAACAAAAGCATCTACTTCTCAAAGGAATACAAGCTCAAATCTAAGGAACAAGCCTCCTACAACTTCCAACTATGAAGAAGTTGAACATTGTCTTATGGGCATCGAAGAAGAAAACGAGGTATGTTTTACACCCTCTACTTCCTATGATATTGCCATTCAAAATGATTATAGTGATTTGCAAAATGATTATGATGAACTTCAAAATGAATTCCAAAGCTTACTTGTTAAATACAAAAATTTGAAAAAGGAATTTAATATTTTGAAAAATGATAAGGATAGGTTATTTACTTCCTATGAATCACTATCATGTGCTCACACCACCACACTAGATAAGGTGAGAAACCTTGAAAGAGAAAAAAATACTCTTGTTGAGAATATTGATTGCATGAAAAAGGATTTATTAAAATCTAACTTGAGTACTAATGAATTGACCAATATTGTTGATGTTCATAATCATGATAAGGACTTGATCATAAGCCTAATGTTGCTAATCATATAAAAAAAAGATCAAGTCACTATGCACGTTGGTCATTATGCTCCTAAAATTATTACATGCTTTTATTGCGGTAAAAAGGGTCATACGGTAAATACTTGTCGGGCTAGAAATAGCTCTAATTATTGTTGGAGACCTAAAAGTATCAAGACTAATCCTAAAGGACCCAAACACATAAGGGTACCACAAAATAATGTGTTATTAGGTACCCGGCGAAATAATGATCGAAGAAAATTCATACCGCCAAGAAGACATCAAATAACCGTTTCATTTGATCAAAGAAGGAGAAACTTTTTTAGACAAAGCCAATTTTCAAGAAGAGGATATAATCAAAATTGGGAAGAACATAATCCTTGGAAATGGCAAAGACATCATCAACAAGATGATTCTCAAAGAAGAAGATATCATCAACAATGGGAAAGACACAACCCATGGAAACGGCGTAATTGGTAAACCGTATCTCCCCATTTATATATGCATTTTTTTTATGCATGTCTTTATTTGTGTCTTAATTGCAAAATGAGTTTTCAAGTATTTATTTTTAATGTAGGTCTTTTATATATTTGAGAGTTTCAAATTTTTTAAAAGAAGACCTTGCATGATTTTCTAAAACTCTTGTGCATTTAATTAGACTTATGTGGCTTATTATCTCTTATGAAATCTTATAGCATAAGCTCTTTTTGATATCTCCTATTACTTGCCTACACTTGTGTTTTTTTGTGCAAATTTTGTCTAAGAATTGTGTAGGATACATATCTCATACTCATTGGATTTTACGTCATCAAGTTTCTTAAACTATCGAGGTACGTTCACTCGTATTTTTCTTAGGATTCGATATTATGCTTATGCACATATCTTTCAAGATATTTCATTTTAACCCCTTAAGTGCCCCTAAATGTTTTTGCAAATATTCTCTTAAAAGGGCACTACTTGTTAAGTCTCGATTTTCACGAATATATGTTTTCCCGAAACCCATATTTGTTGGAGATAGCCCAAAATTATCTTTTTGCAAAGTTTTAAAACTTTTGGGGTGAAAAATCGAATTTTTGAAAATTTCCGGGGAAAGAGAAATTACTGGGACGGTCAAAGCAGGGTCGACCGGCCGCCCGCACGTCGCCGCCGCCCCTACTCGACCGGCCGCCCAGGCTATTTTTACAAGATAAAAACGTTACGCCCTTCGTTCATAATGAACACAAAATCCCCAAACCCTTATAACATGAAAATTCATCCCCTTTCTTCAAAATCTTCAATTCTTCATCAATCCTTGTAATCTTTCTTGCTAATTCACTTCTTTTTGTAAGAACTACACAAATATGGCACCTCCAAGAAATTCTACCGAACGAAATCCTCAAAAGAGGAGAAGGAGGCAAAGGGGAGAATCTTCCTCCAATCCCCAACAAGATGATATTCTACAAGGAGACTATCAAAATCGGCTTACGGAAGAGGAGATTGTCGAATTAAGAGCCGGGGTTTCAAAACCAAGCATTCATTGGGACTCTAGTAAGTTATCACTCCTCTACGAGCCTCCCTCTAGAGCTAATAGATTTCGATTTTTAAATAAACTTGCGGAGGAACATTATGAGAATATTGGATTGAATGATAAGAAAATTGCGTGCACTCGTATGGTTCGATTTCAAGCATTTCATGATGAATTTACGGATATTAGAGCTTATTTTGAAATTCAAGGATGGGTTTCACTTTGGGACAATACGTGTTTGCATTATGATGACGAGCTTATAAAACTTTTTTATGCAAATATGTGGATTGTTGATGCCACGATAGATAATCCGTTGGAACTTCATACTTTTGTTAATGATAGGCATTTTTCATGGACATTGGCCGATATTTGTAATCTCTTTAACGTGCCAAATGATGGAGTGGTCAATGTGGATTGCGCTCATTGGGATGATAACATTTCCGGTGTTTCACTAGATGATGTGAAAACCTTTTTAGGAGTATATCCCGAAGTGACATACTCGGCAATGCCGCCAAATTATCGGATTTTATCCATCATTTGCTCCTATTGTGTTTGTGGAAAGGAAGTAAAACTTCCGAGTAATCTCGAACTCTTTCTCACCTATAAAATTGTTCGAGGAGAAAGAGTAAATTATGGGGCAATCTTTGTGTATTGCTTATTGGAATCTAGAAAGCTTACCAAGAAAAATATACCTTGGGTAATTTGATTTGCCGACTATTATATTTATCGGGATACCTTAAAATGAAATGAATACCGAAATTCGTCACAATGATTTTGATAATGCCAACATTCTACAAATGGTAAGAATGCGACGACATTTACCACGGGTTCCTACCAAAGCCGCTAGGGGACGTGCCCGACATCAACAACAACCTCGGGATGATTTCTTTAATGACAATGAGGTTGAAAATATTGGAAGAGGTGAGTTTGACGAACAAAGAGATGATGTGGGGAATGAAGAGGAAAATGAAGAAGAAAATGTGGGAAATGAACAAGAAATTAGGGAGGAATAAAATGAGGAAGGAGATGAAGACGAGTTGGATGTTGAAGATCTAAATCTCAAAGAGAGAATGGCCAAAGTGGAAAGAGAAACATTTAGAGATGTGGCCTCTCTTAGAAAAGAGCTCCGGGTTGTGAAAAAGGAAAATTCTAGTTTGAAAAAGTCAATCGGTAAATTGAAGAAATCAAAGATCTCATTCCCGGAACTTGCTTCTCTTCGGACGAATATTGATGTCCCTCCCTTCCTTTACTTTCTAGCATTTTCATTAATGTTGCTTTGTACTTTTATGAACTTTTGTAAAACTCTTTTGTACTAATGATATTTGCTTGTTGTCTTAAAAGGGTAAAAATTGCAAGTTGATAATGACTTGTGGATAATCATGGTATTGGTGGAGTATTTGATGGTAAAAATGCTCTAATTTTAGCATATTGTTTGATAATTGGTATGAAGTACTTGATGGTAAAAGTGCTTCTTTTAATGCTTTGATCATTATGCTTAGTTGGATATGTTGGGACATTTGATATATCATACATGTATTGTTTACGGCATGATTTGTATTATTTGATGGATGCTCTAATTTTTGGCATTTGTAATGCCTTGACTCTTCTTTTGGCTTATATTGTCTCAATTGGGTTGAACCCTTGAGAATCTCTTGTTGAGCCTCTTAATTGATGAACAAATGTTGCATATGTTGCATATGATCTTATAGAGCTCTGGAATGAGGTTGATTGATGATATTATGAAAATTTTTGGCTTGATTCTTTTACAAGGACTATACACAACCTCTTTTATTTTTCACGCACACAAGGTGTTTGATGAAATGTTGCAATGAAACTTTCAACTTCTACATGATTCTCTTGCTTCAAAATGTCTTAAAATCTTTTTGAAATCATGTTTTTAGCTAACTAATGAGCTTATGGATCTCTTATGTTACAACTCTCCTACTTTCCTTGGACTTAATGTATAAAATGCTCGATGATTGATAAACCGTCTCGTTTGCGCACTTTGACATATTTGTATGATGCTTTTATCATCCTAACACTCTTTTTGATGATTCCAAAGGGGGAGAAACATGATATTGGCTCATTAGCTCAAAGAAGCTAATAAAAGCTTGTCATAAAGCTATAAGCTATGGCTCATAAAAGCCATAAGTTGTGATTCGTTTTTAGTCCAATTTTTGCTTGATGAACTTATATAATTGTTTAATGATGTTTTGTGACAGGGGGAGCTTATAAGCTCTTGAACAATTTGTAAAAGCTAAAGCTTTTAGCTTATGGAAAAATTGCTTTTACATTATTCTTGATATGCTTGTTGATAGGGGGAGCTTGTGCTTATTATTGAACATATTTACGCCCTACTTGATTGCTTTAATAATTTTGGAAATTTTGGTTGCTTCCAAACGGTCAAATGTTTTTACCGGAAAATCATTTCTAAAATTGCTCTCTTAGTTTGTGTAAAAATTGTTTTGGTTTGTAATCATCAAAAAAGGGGAGATTGTTTGATACATGTTTTTATCTTAATTTTGATGATTTTATTTTATCACCAAAACAATGTTTTTAAAGGTTGTCCAAATACTCCTAAATGATTTAAAATGGTTTTAATATTTTAGGAGTATTTCCTCAAGTTTATTTTTGATAATAATGGACAACACTTTTAATGTTTTTATGTCAATGGGTTTTTAGTCCTAAACAAGATTTCTAAATGTTGTCTAAATACTCCCGATTGGTTTAAAATGTTTTTACTAAATTTTCGGAGTATTTCTTGAGTTTTATTTTCGACAAAAATTGGACAACATTTGCCTGTCTCGTGGTCGACCTGGTCGCCCTATAGGGCAACCCGCATCGAAGATGATTTTGAAATGTAAAATGAGACGGAAGGAAAATCGGCAGTCGCCGGCCGCTCAAGGCGTCGGCCGTCCGTCGGCCGATCGCCCAGGGGTCGGCCGGTACACCTGCAAGTTGGCGATGAAACAAATTGATTTTTTCCAACAAAATGGGAGGGGACGGTTGAGACAGGGGTCGACCGGTGGAAGCCTATGTCGACCGGTCGCCTGTTGAAATTTTCAAAGTGTTCTTAATTCTCTTATTTTCGTGCGCCGGTCGCTGTGTATTGACAACAAAAATATGACCGTTTGACAGCAGACACATTTCCTTAAATTGTGGGATTGATTTCTAACAGTTATATTCTTGATTTTAATTGTATTTTTCTGTAGATTTTCAATCCCAAAGAGGAGCCTATGCTTGATCAATCATCTCCTATAAATAGAGGAAGTTTTGGAGCAACCAATACAACAATTGAGATACAACACAACAAGATATACTTCAAGCAAATTATTGGTCTTTCATTGTTATTATTCTTGTTGTAAATTTGCCTAGCTTATCACTTTCACATCCTTGAGGTCTAGGCTATTCTTGATTACACTTTGCACTCAAATTGTATTATTCATTATTGAGTTGTAATCTTGATTTTTGGTTATCATTCAAACACAAGATATCCTTGTGAGTGTTCTTGTGGTAAGAACACACTTGGATGATCTAGGTGATAGGTGCAAGAAGATTGTGGTGATCTTCTTATTGAGGTGTTGAAGAATTTGGTATTCTTCAAGGTTGAAGATTGTGGTAATCTTCACAAGGTGCCGTTGGAGATTGTGGTAATCTTCAAGAAGAGATTGTGGTAATCTCAAAGGTGGTGTTGAAGAAGAGTGTGGTGCTCTTCAAGGTGTTGTAAGTTGAATTTGTATTAATTTTGGTAATTAATAAAATTCTTTTTCTTTTTGAAATCCATCCCGGATATACTGGGGTGGTAGAGGATTAGGCCCTAGGTGGGTTGAACCTCTTTAAATCGATGTGTGTTGTTTATATTCCGCACCTTTATTATTGTGTTTGAGCATTCAGTTATAAAAAGAGGGCTAAATCGAAAAGATGGAGATAATCTATTCACCCCCCTCTAGATTATCGTAGCCGCTTGGACTTACAAGTGGTATCAGAGCCAAACTCTTTGGCAAGCTCGTTTCACATCGCGAGTGAAGAGAAACGATCGTCGGCTACTTAACGTAGCTCATCTTTCCGCACCTCCACCACCAAGCCACCACTATTTGATTCCAAAAAATTTTATTTTTGGAAAGAAAGAATGGAATGCTACTTACAAGGTTGCGGGTTCGACATTTGGTACACCGTCATAAACGAAGAATCCATTCCGATGAAAGATACACCACACACCTCAAAAGGCTTCAAAAAGCTCAATGATGAAGAGAAGAAAATCATCTCCTTAAACGGTAAAGCTCTCAATATTTTGTATTGTTCATTTACTAATTTAGAATATGAACATGTTGTAGGAATAAAGTCGGCACATGAAGTATGGCAAAAATTAGAAGCCATCTATGGAGTATTTGCAAATGAAAGAAGTCAAACAAAAGCATCTACTTCTCAAAGGAATACAAGCTCAAATCTAAGGAACAAGCCTCCTACAACTTCCAACTATGAAGAAGTTGAACATTGTCTTATGGGCATCGAAGAAGAAAACGAGGTATGTTTTACACCCTCTACTTCCTATGATATTGCCATTCAAAATGATTATAGTGATTTGCAAAATGATTATGATGAACTTCAAAATGAATTCCAAAGCTTACTTGTTAAATACAAAAATTTGAAAAAGGAATTCAATATTTTGAAAAATGATAAGGATAGGTTATTTACTTCCTATGAATCACTATCATGTGCTCACACCACCACACTAGATAAGGTGAGAAACCTTGAAAGAGAAAAAAATACTCTTGTTGAGAATATTGATTGCATGAAAAAGGATTTATTAAAATCTAACTTGAGTACTAATGAATTGACCAATATTGTTGATGTTCATAATCATGATAAGGACTTGATCATAAGCCTAATGTTGTTAATCATATAAAAAAAAGATCAAGTCACTATGCACGTTGGTCATTATGCTCCTAAAATTATTACATGCTTTTATTGCGGTAAAAAGGGTCATACGGTAAATACTTGTCGGGCTAGAAATAGCTCTAATTATTGTTGGAGACCTAAAAGTATCAAGACTAATCCTAAAGGACCCAAACACATAAGGGTACCACAAAATAATGTGTTATTAGGTACCCGGCGAAATAATGATCGAAGAAAATTCATACCGCCAAGAAGACATCAAATAACCGTTTCATTTGATCAAAGAAGGAGAAACTTTTTTAGACAAAGCCAATTTTCAAGAAGAGGATATAATCAAAATTGGGAAGAACATAATCCTTGGAAATGGCAAAGACATCATCAACAAGATGATTCTCAAAGAAGAAGATATCATCAACAATGGGAAAGACACAACCCATGGAAACGGCGTAATTGGTAAACCGTATCTCCCCATTTATATATGCATTTTTTTTATGCATGTCTTTATTTGTGTCTTAATTGCAAAATGAGTTTTCAAGTATTTATTTTTAATGTAGGTCTTTTATATATTTGAGAGTTTCAAAATTTTTAAAAGAAGACCTTGCATGATTTTCTAAAACTCTTGTGCATTTAATTAGACTTATGTGGCTTATTATCTCTTATGAAATCTTATAGCATAAGCTCTTTTTGATATCTCCTATTACTTGCCTACACTTGTGTTTTTTGTGCAAATTTTGTCTAAGAATTGTGTAGGATACATATCTCATACTCATTGGATTTTACGTCATCAAGTTTCTTAAACTATCGAGGTACGTTCACTCGTATTTTTCTTAGGATTCGATATTATGCTTATGCACATATCTTTCAAGATATTTCATTTTAACCCCTTAAGTGCCCCTAAATGTTTTTGCAAATATTCTCTTAAAAGGGCACTATTTGTTAAGTCTCGATTTTCACGAATATATGTTTTCCCGAAACCCATATTTGTTGGAGATAGCCCAAAATTATCTTTTTGCAAAGTTTTAAAACTTTTGGGGGTGAAAAATCGAATTTTTGAAAATTCTGGGGAAAGAGAAATTACTCGACGGTCAAGCGGTCGACCGGTCGCCCGCACGTCGGCCGTCGCCCTACTCGACTGGTCGCCAGTGCTATTTTTACAAGATAAAAACGTTTCGCCCCTTTCATAACAGAACACAAAATCCCCAAACCCTTATAACAGCGAAAATTCATCCCCTTTCTTCAAAATCTTCAATTCTTCATCAATCCTTGTAATCTTTCTTGCTAATTCACTTCTTTTTGCAAGAACTACACAAATATGGCACCTCCAAGAAATTCTACCGAACGAAATCCTCAAAAGAGGAGAAGGAGGCAAAGGGAGAATCTTCCTCCAATCCCCAACAAGATGATATTCTACAAGGAGACTATCAAAATCGGCTTACGGAAGAGGAGATTGTCGAATTAAGAGCGGGGTTTCAAAACCAAGCATTCATTGGGACTCTAGTAAGTTATCACTCCTCTACGAGCCTTCCCTCTAGAGCTAATAGATTTCGATTTTTAAATAAACTTGCGGAGGAACATTATGAGAATATTGGATTGAATGATAAGAAAATTGCGTGCACTCGTATGGTTCGATTTCAAGCATTTCATGATGAATTTACGGATATTAGAGCTTATTTTGAAATTCAAGGATGGGTTTCACTTTGGGACAATACGTGTTTGCATTATGATGACGAGCTTATAAAACTTTTTTATGCAAATATGTGGATTGTTGATGCCACGATAGATAATCCGTTGGAACTTCATACTTTTGTTAATGATAGGCATTTTTCATGGACATTGGCCGATATTTGTAATCTCTTTAACGTGCCAAATGATGGAGTGGTCAATATGGATTGCGCTCATTGGGATGATAACATTTCCGGTGTTTCACTAGATGATGTGAAAACCTTTTTAGGAGTATATCCCGAAGTGACATACTCGGCAATGCCGCCAAATTATCGGATTTTATCCATCATTTGCTCCTATTGTGTTTGTGGAAAGGAAGTAAAACTTCCGAGTAATCTCGAACTCTTTCTCACCTATAAAATTGTTCGAGGAGAAAGAGTAAATTATGGGGCAATCTTTGTGTATTGCTTATTGGAATCTAGAAAGCTTACCAAGAAAAAATATACCTTGGGTAATTTGATTTGCCGACTATTATATTTATCGGGATACCCAGAAAATGAAATGAATACCGAAATTCGTCACAATGATTTTGATAATGCCAACATTCTACAAATGGTAAGAATGCGCGACATTTACCACGGGTTCCTACCAAAGCCGCTAGGGGCGTGCCGACATCAACAACAACCTCGGGATGATTTCTTTAATGACAATGAGGTTGAAAATATTGGAAGAGGTGAGTTTGACGAACAAAGAGATGATGTGGGGAATGAAGAGGAAAATGAAGAAGAAAATGTGGGAAATGAACAAGAAATTAGGGAGGAATAAAATGAGGAAGGAGATGAAGACGAGTTGGATGTTGAAGATCTAAATCTCAAAGAGAGAATGGCCAAAGTGGAAAGAGAAACATTTAGAGATGTGGCCTCTCTTAGAAAAGAGCTCGGGTTGTGAAAAAGGAAAATTCTAGTTTGAAAAAGTCAATCGGTAAATTGAAGAAATCAAAGATCTCATTCCGGAACTTGCTTCTCTTCGGACGAATATTGATGTCCCTCCCTTCCTTTACTTTCTAGCATTTGCATTAATGTTGCTTTGTACTTTTATGAACTTTTGTAAAACTCTTTTGTACTAATGATATTTGCTTGTTGTCTTAAAAGGGTAAAAATTGCAAGTTGATAATGACTTGTGGATAATCATGGTATTGGTGGAGTATTTGATGGTAAAAATGCTCTAATTTTAGCATATTGTTTGATAATTGATATGAAGTACTTGATGGTAAAAGTGCTTCTTTTAATGCTTTGATCATTATGCTTAGTTGGATATGTTGGGACATTTGATATATCATACATGTATTGTTTACGGCATGATTTGTATTATTTGATGGATGCTCTAATTTTTGGCATTTGTAATGCCTTGACTCTTCTTTTGGCTTATATTGTCTCAATTGGGTTGAACCCTTGAGAATCTCTTGTTGAGCCTCTTAATTGATGAACAAATGTTGCATATGTTGCATATGATCTTATAGAGCTCTAGAATGAGGTTGATTGATGATATTATGAAAATTTTTGGCTTGATTCTTTTACAAGGACTATACACAACCTCTTTTATTTTTCACGCACACAAGGTGTTTGATGAAATGTTGCAATGAAACTTTCAACTTCTACATGATTCTCTTGCTTCAAAATGTCTTAAAATCTTTTTGAAATCATGTTTTTAGCTAACTAATGAGCTTATGGATCTCTTATGTTACAACTCTCCTACTTTCCTTGGACTTAATGTATAAAATGCTCGATGATTGATAAACCGTCTCGTTTGCGCACTTTGACATATTTGTATGATGCTTTTATCATCCTAACACTCTTTTTGATGATTCCAAAGGGGGAGAAACATGATATTGGCTCATTAGCTCAAAGAAGCTAATAAAAGCTTGTCATAAAGCTATAAGCTATGGCTCATAAAAGCCATAAGTTGTGATTCGTTTTTAGTCCAATTTTTGCTTGATGAACTTATATAATTGTTTAATGATGTTTTGTGACAGGGGAGCTTATAAGCTCTTGAACAATTTGTAAAAGCTAAAGCTTTTAGCTTATGGAAAAATTGCTTTTACATTATTCTTGATATGCTTGTTGATAGGGGGAGCTTGTGCTTATTATTGAACATATTTACGCCCTACTTGATTGATTTAATAATTTTGGAAATTTTGGTTGCTTCCAAACGGTCAAATGTTTTTACCGGAAAATCATTTCTAAAATTGCTCTCTTAGTTTGTGTAAAAATTGTTTTGGTTTGTAATCATCAAAAAGGGGGAGATTGTTTGATACATGTTTTTATCTTAATTTTGATAATTTTATTTTATCACCAAAACAATGTTTTTAAAGGTTGTCCAAATACTCCTAAATGATTTAAAATGGTTTTAATATTTTAGGAGTATTTTCTCAAGTTTATTTTTGATAATAATGGACAACACTTTTAATGTTTTTATGTCAATGGGTTTTTACTCCTAAACAAGATTTCTAAATGTTGTCTAAATACTCCCGATTGGTTTAAAATGTTTTTACTAAATTTTCGGAGTATTTCTTGAGTTTTATTTTCGACAAAAATTGGACAACATTTGTCTCGTGGTCGACCCAGGTGCCGCTCTATAGGGCAACCCGCACCAAGATGATTTTTGAAACAGAAAATGAGACGGAAGGAAAATCAGCAGTCGGCCGTCGCCGCCAGGCGTCGGCCAGTCGGTCGGCCGACCGGCCGCCGTGGGGTCGACGGCACTGCAAGTTGGCGATGAAACAAATTGATTTTTTCCAACAAAATGGATGAGGGGGACCGGTTGAGACAGGGGGGTCGACGGTGGAAGCCTATGTCGACCACTGGCCGCCTGTTGAAATTTTCAAAGTGTTCTTAATTCTCTTATTTAATGCGGTCGTCGCTGTGTATTGACAACAAAAATATGACCGTTTTGACAACAGACACATTTCCTTAAATTGTGGGATTGATTTCTAACAGATTATATTCTTGATTTTAATTGTATTTTTCTCAGTAGATTTTCAATCCCAAAGAGGAGCCTATGCTTGATCAATCATCTCCTATAAATAGAGGAAGTTTTGGAGCAACCAATACAACAATTGAGATACAACACAACAAGATATACTTCAAGCAAATTATTGGTCTTTCATTGTTATTATTCTTGTTGTAAATTTGCCTAGCTTATCACTTTCACATCCTTGAGGTCTAGGCTATTCTTGATTACACTTTGCACTCAAATTGTATTATTCATTATTGAGTTGTAATCTTGATTTTTGGTTATCATTCAAACACAAGATATCCTTGTGAGTGTTCTTGTGGTAAGAACACACTTAGATGATCTAGGTGATAGGTGCAAGAAGATTGTGGTGATCTTCTTATTGAGGTGTTGAAGAATTTGGTATTCTTCAAGGTTGAAGATTGTGGTAATCTTCACAAGGTGCCGTTGGAGATTGTGGTAATCTTCAAGAAGAGATTGTGGTAATATCAAAGGTGGTGTTGAAGAAGAGTGTGGTGCTCTTCAAGGTGTTGTAAGTTGAATTTGTATTAATTTTGGTAATTAATAAAATTCTTTTTCTTTTTGAAATCCATCCCGGATATACTGGGGTGGTAGAGGATTAGGCCCTAGGTGGGTTGAACCTCTTTAAATCGACGTGTGTTGTTTATATTCGCACCTTTATTATTGTGTTTGAGCATTCGGTTATAAAAAGAGGGCTAAATCGAAAAGATGGAGATAATCTATTCACCCCCCCTCTAGATTATCGTAGCCGCTTGGACTTACAGGTTGAACCTCTATAAATCGACGTGTGTTGTTTACATTCCGCACCTTTATTATTGTCTTTGAGCATTCGGTTCGAAAAAGAGGGCAAAATCGAAAAGATGGAGATAATCTATTCACCCCCTCTAGATTATCGTAGCCGCTTGGACTTACAAGTGGTATCAAAGCCAAACTCTTTGGCAAGCTCGTTTCACATCGCGAGTGAAGAGGAACGATCGTCGGCTACGAACGAAGCTCATCTTACCGGCACCTCCACTACCAAGCCACCACTATTTGATTCCAAAAATTTTACATTTTGGAAAGAAAGAATGGAATGCTATTTACAAAGTTGCGGGTTCGATATTTGGAACACCGTCATCAATGGAGAATCCATTCCGACGAAGAATACACCACACACCTCTAAAGGCTTCAAAGAGCTCAATGAAGAAGATTTTATCGTAGCCGCTTGGACTTACAATTTTGATCAGCTCTCTCATCATCACTTAGCTGCAGATTTTCCAGCTGTCTTTGAGACTCAGCTATCTCATCTACATCTGGACTTATAACTCCAGCTTCAGCTTCAACATAGGGACTCTTCGCATGGTTGGTTGATTCACTTATCGGTGACTCTTCAATGTTTTCTCCATTTACATTTGGTTCATCGAACACCACATGGATGGATTCTTCTGTAACCATTGTCCTCTTGTTGAGCACTCTGTAGGCTTTGCTTTCAACTGAGTATCATAAGAAGATACCTTCATCAGCTTTAGCATCAAAAGCCTTTAAAGTATCTTTGCCATTGTTATGGATAAAGCATTTGCATCCAAATATTTTGAAGTATGCAACATTTGGCTTTCTCCCTGTCCAAATCTCATAGGGAGTCTTTGTCAGTTGTCTATTTATCATGCATCTATTTTGAGTGTAGCATGCTGTGTTTATTGCTTTAGCCCAAAATCTTTTAGGCAGCCCTGCTTCAGCTAACATGGTACTTGCTGCTTCTTTGAGAGTTCTATTCCTTCTTTTCGCAACTCCATTTTTTGTGGAGTCCTTTCCGCAGATAATTCATGACCAATACCATTTTCGTCTGAGAATGAGTTATTATACCATTGACAAACTCAGTTCCTCTGTCAGATCTTATTTTGATAATGGTTTGACTCTTCTCATTTTGTATTCTCTTCATTAGCTGAGGTAGTTTCTGCAGAGTTTCTTTCTTCTTACACATGAATATTGTCCATGTATATCTTGAGTAGTCATCTACTACCACCAAGGTGTATTTCTTCCCACTTATGCTAGCTGGTTCCACTGGACCAAACAGATCCATATGTAGCAGGTGCAATATTCTTGTTGAAGATGGACATGTCTTTTCTTTGAATGATGATTGATTTGCTTTCCCATCTGGCATGCATCACATATACTATCCTTCTTGTATACTGAGTCTGGAAGTCCTTCTACAATATTACTCCTGGCAAGTTTGTTAATTGTTTTGAAGTTTAGGTGACTCAGCTTCTTATGCCACAGCCAACTTGATTCAGCTGTGCTTTTCGCTAGCAGACAAGTGCTTGGTGTTGCAGTTGACCAATCCACCACATACATGTTCTTCTGTCTGCATCCTTGCAATACTATTTCATTAGTTTTAACATCCTTGATTTGACATACACCCATATTGAATCCAACATTGTAGCCTTTGTCACATAGTTGACTTATGCTTAGCAAGTTGAAATTGAGACCTTCAACATATGCAACATCTGTTATTTCTAATCCATTTTTCTTGATGGATCCAATGCCTCTTATTTCTCCTGGGGCTTCATTCCTCCAAATATGACTTTTGCACCTCTAACATCCTTGAATTTTGATAAATCTTTCTTGTTTCTGTCATGTGTCCGGAACAACCACTATCCATGTACCAGGTTCCTTGGCACTCACCGCTTCTTGAACCTGCAATCAAGGAAATTAGGTTTTAGGTACCCATACTTATGCGGGTCCTGAGGGGTTAGTATTGTAAGATGATCCAACCAACCTATAGCCAAATGATTTGACTCTAAGGGATTGCCATCTATATTGCCATAATCATAATTAATTTTGGCAAATTGCTTGGGGTTCTAGGTTCATACAACTGTCTCTTTGTCCGTATGCCGTGTATGTGTTTTAGCAATTGCCTTCTTTGGGTAGTTGTGATATCTCAGAGTGTAGTGCTTGGGTGCATATGAGTGCTGATGAAAGCTTTAATGCCTTTGGAATGGCCTTTGCTGAGTTCTAGGCCTTTGCCACTTAGGCTTATATTCCATAGGTCTTTGCTGATAGTTCAGATTATTCCAATCAGCTTGGATTGGGTATTTTCTACCATTCCCATCATATGTGTTTCTTTTATAGAATTTCTAGGGTTTTTGGTAGCTCTGTTTCTTCTTTACAGAGTATCTCCTGTTTGTAGTTTGCTGAGGAACTCTGCTAGATTTCTTCTCAGCTGTCTTCTCAGATACTCAATCGGGTTGTTTTCCTTTTCCATTATAACCAAAGCCAGTTTGCTTGTGATTGTGCTTTGGAATAAATGTGTGTGCATCATTTGGAGTTTTGGATTTTAGAGATACTTCATTGCTTGAAGATCCCTTTTCAAAAATCACTTTTGGAACTTGACATAGCATAGAGGAATTAAATCCTAAGCTTTGTCTTGTCTCCACATTCTCTTTGACTCATAATAAGATCATCCAATGATTTGGATGCCTTAGTGAATGAGGCTATCACATTTTTGAGATCATTCTCCCTCTTTTCTATAGCAGCTATCTCTGCTATTAGCTTAGCATTTTCAGCCTTTAGACTTTTATTCTCATCAGCTATTTGACTTAGATTACTCAGCTCCTTAGTCAGCTATGAGTTTTGGCTCTTAAGTAGGCTGTTGTCCTCATTTAGTAGTGTGTGTGAGGATTTAATGTGTTCAAAATCTTTCTTCATTTTGCCTAATGAATCATAAAGATCAGTGGGTGATGAAGTGTGTGTGTCACAATCACTATCACTAGAATCTGAGTGTGATGAGTCAGAGTGTACCTCATCTTGTTGGTCAGGTTGGTTTTGTTCTTTAGCCATTAGACAGATCAAGGCTTCTTCATCAGAGTCACTTGGGTAGTCAGCTTCACTACTCTCTGAGTCAGCTGTGTCTTTTGACTTGACTGTATTAGCAGTCTCTGCAGCCAACATTGCTCTCTTTTCCTGTCTTCTTTCTCTGAAGACTTTTCTTTCCTCTTCATTCCTGTATTTGTTGACTACATGATATGGGCATTCAATGGAATAGTGACCGGGTTGCCTGCAGTTCCATCATAGATTTTCAACTTTTTGATCAGTTCTTTCCATCCTTGGATTGTCAGCTCTTTGATATTCAACTTTTTGATGCTCGCTCTCTTGAGTGGTCTTTCTTCCCTTGACTGACTTGGAGCCGAGTGTCTTCTCGGAGGATTCACCTTTGCTTCTTTTGTAGTTCTTATTGAAGAACTTGTTGAACCTTTTAACCATCAGAGCAATCTTCTCTTGGTTAATGACTTCTTTGACCTCAGCTCTCTTGCCATCCTTAACAATTAGAAACTGTTTTGGGCACGTTGTCTGCCTCCTCTTGGTCTTTTCTTCACCTCAAATTCGTAGGCTTTGAGATCCGAGAATAACTCATGGTTGGATGTTTTTGATAGGTCCATGGAGTGTCTCATGGCCATGACTTTCATATCCCACTCAGTTGGGAGACTTCTTAGAATCTTCATACACATTTCCTTTTGTGTATATTCCTTTCCAAGTGCAGACAGTTCATTGGTAATTTCCATGAACCGATCATCCAGCTGATCCAAGGTTTCTCCTGCAAGCATCTTGAAATTTTCAAATTTTTGTACAACAACAGATAGTTTATTTTCTTTGATTTGCTCTGAGCCTTCACAAATCAAGGTTAGCTTGTCCCAGATTTCTTTTGCCGTTTTGCATGATTTGACTTTGTTGAACATGGCTTTCTCTAAAGTTTTGTAAAGAATGTCCTTGGCCACATTGTCCAAGTTATATCTTTTCCTGTCATCATTTGTCCATTCAGCTCTTGGTTTTTCAACCATCGCTGGTCTGGGAGCAACATCTTCTTCTCCTTCAGTTGCAGCTCTCCTTGCAGCTGTGTTCACTTTTAAGATTTGGAGTGGCCCATCCTCTATCACTATCCACATCTCATCGTGTAATGCTGATAGATGAGCCTGCATACGAATTTTCCAATCATCAAATTCTTCAATTGTGAACATAGGGATGCGTGTCAAATTTGCTTCCATGATAATAACTTTCTTTGAATAAAAGAGTTTTGAAAGATTGAGTACTAAAACAAGCTTTGAAAAATTTGGAGATCTAGTTCAAGAGTAACAGTGTGGAAGGCTCAATGAACCAACCGCTCTGATACCACTTGTAGGTCCCAAGGGGTGTGAGTGTAAGGTTTAGAAGGGGGTTGAATAAACCTTACTAACTTTTCGATTTAGTCCTTTTAAAAATGTTCGAGTTAATACTTTCTGGTGAGTCCTTGATGGACAACTAAGTTAGTTAATCACAGAGTTAGTCACTCAACGCACTGACGAATTGTTTGTTGATAGAATAACTCAAATTGTTTTGACTAAAGACTTAACTTGACCGTGATATGTTTTCAGCGGAAGACTTAACACCCTTGAATTTGGTTAAGTTTGTTTTAATACTTGGTTTTAGACTTAGTTGATTATCAATTGATAGCAAATTTATCGTGAGATATAAAAATAAGATGCGTAAATTAAAGTCTTTGAAATGTAAATGACACAATAAGTTTTTATAGAGGTTCAAGATGGGGTAATTTTCTACTCCTCTCTTCTCCAACTCCCGGAGGAATCCACTAAGTATTGATCAATATACAGAGTGGTTAACAAGTCCCGATACAAGTCTTGATCACACAAAGTGACTTGATCCTTTGGGACTCACCGAGATGCCTTGGTCACACAAAGTGCTTCTCGCACGACTCCTTCTTCACAGGGCGGTGACTTGCTACTACAGCCCACTTGCTTAAGTTCCTTGGATTTGATCACGAAGCCCTCCAAATAGCTTAAGCCTGGTTCGACCTTGAACCTTTCTACAATCCTTCGTGGAATGTAGACCCCTTGATTCTTCAAATGTTTCTCTTCAACCGATTGAAGTTGTCTTTCCTTCACAGTGAGTGTTGGATTGATTTCCTTCGTAATGTAGGCTTGAGGATTGATCTTGAATGACTTGAGAGTATTCTTAGTTACTGATTCAAATGTTAGCTTGAATGTTCGTGGTTGGTGCCAAGAACCTTCTCTCGCAGTGATTCCTCGGCCTTTTATAGTGATCTTTCAAAAATACGCCGTTGAAGAGATATGCTTATTTTTGAAAGTCACTTGTGGTCGTTGGCTTGTCTTGTTGCAGTCCTTGGAATTTACTTTTTCTCGTATGAATGATTCTTCAGTTTTTTAGAGTTCTGACACGGTGCGGTGCTTCCCATTGGTTTATTCCTTTTGCATGCTTCGGGGACTCGAGCACTTCAAGAAAGGTAGTATGGAAGTATTACTTGTTTAAGTAATTTTCTTGATTTCTGTGCAACGGATCTCTTTCAGTTATCTCGACTTGACTACATTTCCTTGCCTTCCCAGGTGACTTAGAGTCAGCTTCCAATCATTTGGATGACTCTTCTGTCACTTCAACTTGAGACTTGGCTATCTTGAGTTGACTTGATCGATACTTCACTCACCGCATCTTATCTTAGCCGCACCTTGATCGAGTTCTGTCTTCTTCTTTGCCACACTCATTTGCCTCACAAATGGAGTCTTCCTTTAGTCTCCAATTGTCTTCTTGCATGTTCGGGCATAATCGACTTGACTCGGCTCTACCAAATTCTATCTATTACAATGCAATTTATAACAAGAATGGGGTGCCAACTTTCTATTCTAAGTTTTACATGGCATTCATCAAAATTTACAAAATAATTTCCCAACATAAAAAGTACAAGCTCTCTAAAATGATGTGACTAAGAACCATATAGTTCTGAAGAATAAAAAAAAAAGTGCGTACGAGGCCCAACCAATTAATTACTCCAATGTGTTTTTAACCTTTGAATGCATCATGGAACAACTTAAACAAGTTTCTCACTCCTCTACCAATGTACTACATACAAAATAAATAGCAGTATCATTTACCCATATTAATCAAACTCCAAATGATCCTGTATATCCTACAAACTTCATACAAATAGGCAAAAGCATAGGCTAATTATT
The DNA here is from genome assembly GCA_016081115.2 of Rehmannia glutinosa. Classification (NCBI taxonomy): domain Eukaryota; kingdom Viridiplantae; phylum Streptophyta; class Magnoliopsida; order Lamiales; family Orobanchaceae; genus Rehmannia; species Rehmannia glutinosa. The sequence goes on from CM071937.1 coordinate 78,835,934, forward strand.
TCTTTTGATAGTTAAAACTTATCGCTAACTATCCCATCAATGTCAGCAATCAGCAGTAACTTAAAACTATTTAATCCAAAATAAAATGAAAAACCTCAAGTTATGATGCATGCTAGTCTCAAAGCATGTATCTCACAGTTACAAAAACCATATAAACAAATCATTAATATTTCAGGTTAATAATGATAAACTACACAAATACAGGAAATTTGCATATAAAATAAACAAAAGAATTGAGAGCTTTGTCCCCATTTATTTTAAATAGATAATTACATAATTATTATTCTTTGAATTATCAATAAGTGAGGTTTTATTATTACAAACCAACACCTTGGTAGTTTGGGAATTTCGATTATTTAATTATCGTATTTATGAAATAAACAATATGGAATTTGTATGAAAATATCCTCTTGATATGTTACGGTACTTGGATGTAAAAAGTGTTTGCGTCAAAGGCAATTGTTCCATTAGAGAAACTGTTCAAGTCGAGAGAATAAATAATTAATTGATTGACATAAATTTGTATCAATTAATTATTGATATTTTACGAAGGAGAAATACACATTTAATATTTAATATTTTATTATTAATCTTGGAGTTCAATATCGAGCTTTTAGTGGAATAGCACCGGTTTAGATAATTATTTTACAATTATTAAGAGCCTTGATTAATAATGTTGTTGGATCCCTAAACTAGCTCAAGATAATTGGTGTGGCCTATATCACAATTAATGGACTTCTATATTAGGGTAGGGTTTGTTAATACTTGAGCTTAGGCTTAAGTAAAACCCTAGGCCCAGTTCTATTAGGGTTAGAGACATCTATATAAAGATAAGATGTGAGTCTTCTAATGTATACTGAAAAAAATAGAATGGAGAAACAACGTAGAAAAAGTCGGAGGTGATCTTGGAGCGCCCACACGCCGCCGCACTCCCCTTGAGAATAGTTTAGAAGATCTAACAAGGTATTCTCTTCTCGACGAGGATGATTGATTGCATATGTATTTCACATATGGATCCTTTCCGCACGCATACCTATGATTCCTTCAATTGGTATCGAGCCCCATGTGAATACATATGTGAATCTAGTCCAATTGGCACCTAGGATTTCTATGTTTTGTCGGATCATATGAATCAGATGTTGATTTATAATTTCTATTCAGAAATAATTGCGTATAATTATACTTGTGCCTTGATTCTCGATATGAATAGATCTGCACAATTCTTTTGGAGTTTGTACATAGAGGCTTATTAAATTTCAGTTTATGCTTGATTCAGTTTTGTTTTTTTTTTAAAAAAAAACGCTGTTCATGATTGTGATTTTTTTTCTCGACCACATTAAGAGAGATTCGAATTGTATTTTTACAAAACCTCATGTATTGATATGCAAGGCATGTGGCTGACCTATTGCATATAATTTTTTTCCCATGGATATATGATATGTAATTATTATGCTTTTATGGAATAGTAAGAATTATATGGTATTATATGATTTATATGAGAACATGCCATATAGAAAAGTTTGGTGCCATATTATGTTTACACGTGAATAATGATTATCTAGATTATATCTAGATTGATAACTTTATGTGTTTTCTAATTCTAATTATCATGATTTATTGCAAATCTAGATTGATAATTGTGCTTTATTAATAATTATTGTGAGATTTTTGTAATCTAGATTGATAATTATTAATAGAGTCCCTATTTTGAAAATATTGAATGGTGAAGGTTTTCAATTATTTTACTAACTGTAAACCTACAAGCTCCATTGTGGGTTCATTAATAAAATAATCATGTGATGCCCCATCGGATAAACATGGTTGGATTTTATTAGAATGAACCTTTACAATTTCAAAATTTTAATAAGTTTGATAGGCCCATCGTTGACATTACTTAGATATTAAAGATAATTTTGAAATTAAATAATGGTTAATGACATTCAACCTGAATAAAATTATTAACCCTCCCTACGAGGCTAGGATAATTTTATGAAGGGCTCAAAGTCTTGAAACAATCAGAGTGATGGTAAAAGTACTATCTAGAGAATTTTATTTGGAGATTAGGGCTAAAAGTTCTTTTTGTAACTTCCTACTTTCTTAATAAACTAACCTAGTAGTGCACTTTTAATTTTATGTTCAAATTTAGTTTATTATGAATTACTTGCCCAACGTGAGTGTTTATAATGAAGACTAAATGATTGTTGCAATAATCATGCGAATATGTTTATTGTATTTTATCGTTTTAATTAGTGTGCATATTTTATTTCAGAAAATGGCATATTTGAATCCTCTTGCTATGATTTTGAGTCAAAAACCTATGGATGGAACAAACTACAGTCAATAGAAAACCAATCTCTTTATTGTTCTGGAATATGAGAAGATCAAATTTGTCCTAACAACCCTTAGCCACGGTGAACCGCACGTGCGTCGTCCGAACAAACAAAGACTCGGATTCGGAATGGCAAAAGGCAAATCGCAACTTTGCTATATTCTTGCCAGTGTTGCGAGTCATTTGCAGGAGCAAATAAACAAGTTCGAGAGTGGAGCATAAATGATCTAAACTCTCGATGGTATGTTTCTAAAGAGTAGCGTCTTTGCTAGACAAGCTGCTATAAGGGCTTTCATAAACACTCGTATGACTGGGGGGAGTGTGCGAGATCATTGCCTAGCAATGATGTCACATCTCAGTCGGGCCAAAGCGATGGGGGCAAAGCTAGAAGAGGAAATGCAGATTGACATTATCCTTGAATCACTGCCAGAAAGCTTTAGCCAGTTCAAAATGAACTATAATATGAACAAGCTAAAGTTGACTCCTACTCAGTTGATGCATGAGCTTGAGAGTCTTTGAGCAGTCGGTCAAGGTCAAGCGAATATGTGCATCTAGGCCGAGAGTTCGTTAAACCTAAAGGGAAACCTAAAGGTGGTAACAAGAAGAAGAACAAGAAGGCAGTGCTACCTGTTTCCAACCAAACTGCTATGAAGAAGCCGAAAGGCAAGTGCTTCAAGTGTGGCAAAAAGGGTCACTGGAAAAAGGATTGTCCTGAGATGAACAAAACGCCAGGTAATATTGGTGATTTGAATGTCATTGAGGCCTATTTAGTGGAGAATTACAATGATAAATGGATCATTGATTCAGAGCCACTAACCATGTTTGTTACTCTTTGCATGGTTCAAACAAAGTAGGTCATATGACAAAGGACAAAGAAGCTTGACGTTAGGAAATGGAGATCGAGTCTCGATGATGGCTATTGGTTTAGTTGAGTTATCTTTTGATAATGATAGGACTTTGTTTTTACAAGATCATTTTATTCGCACTGCATTTTAAGAGGAATTTGATTTCTGTTAGTTGTTTAATTCATGGTTTTAACAGTTCACTTTGATTCCTCGGTTTCAATAAGAAGTAAATCTTCTTTTATTTGTTAAGTACTTTGTTGAATGGTCTTTATTTTCTTAGTCCTATATCATATGATATATTTTCTTTGTTGAATCTGTGGATGATGATGAACATATACACCTATCGAAAAAGAAAAACTTCAAACGAAACATATCTTTGGCATTTGCGATTAGGTCATATTAATCCAAATAGGATACATGGTTTGGTTAAAAGCGGGATATTAAGTTCCCTGGTCACCAATGTGTGAATCCTGTTTGGAAGGAAAAATGACAAAGAGGCCTTTCAAGGCCAAAGGAAATCGTGCAACCGTTCAACTTGAGTTGGTATATACTGATGTATGTGGACCAATGAATGTGCAGGCTAGAGGAGGGTATGAGTATTTCATTACTTTCACTAATGATTACTCAAGATATGGATTTGTATACCTAATGCGCCATAAGTCTGAAGCTTTTGATAAGTTTAAAGAGTTTAAGGCTGAGGCAGAAAAGCAATTAGGTGTCCATCTCAAACAACTTCGGTCTGATCGAGGTGGTGAATACCTGTCTAGTGAGTTCAAGTCATACTTGACTCAAGAGGGGATAGTTTCACAACTGTCAGCCCCTGGCACGCCACAACAGAACGGGGTAGCTGAAAGAAGAAATAGAACTCTTTTGGATATGGTGAGGTCTATGCTCAGTTATTCATCATTACCCGTGTCCTTTTGGGGCTATGCCTTAGAAACAGCTGTGTATCATTTGAACTTGGTTCCATCAAAATCTGTTCCAAAGACACCTGAGTGCATCGGAAAGGGCGTAAGCCTAGCTTGAACCATATTCGGATTTGGGGTGTTCCGGCACATGTCTTACAACAAAAGCCAAATAAAATGGAATCTCGTATAGAAGTGTGCTTGTTTATTGGATACCCTAAAGGAACAAGAGGTGGAATTTTCTATAGTCCAATGATAAGAAAGTTTTTGTGAGCACTCACGCTACATTCTTAGAGGATGACTATGTGAAAAATTTCAAACCCAAGAGTACGGTAGTTCTTGAGGAACTTGCTTCAGGTTAGGAACTTCCTAAGACTCTTGAGGCGCCACAACATGTTCCTGTGATTGTTCAAAGAAGGGAAAACGTTCCTCAAGGTGAACAAACACAAGAACCAATTGAACAACATGCATATATACATATGGAACCAATAGAATTACAAGAACCACTTGTTCAAAATAATGAAGAGATTGATAACCCACAATAAAACCTGAATCCTCCTCGTAGATGCACACAACAAATGCGGTTCACTCGTAGTGGGACAGCATTCGCAAACCCATGAGATATGTTTTGTTGGGTGAATCTTATCAAGCCATCTATAATGATCATGATGACAATCCCACAAGTTATAGTGAAGCATTGGAGGACGTTGATGTTCAGGAATGGCTTAAGGCTATGAATCGAGAGATGGATTCCATGTACTCCAACTCTGTTTGGTCTCTTGTAGAAACACCTAAAGGGGTAAAACCCATTGGGTGCAAGTGGATCTACAAGAGAAAGAGGGGATCAGACGGGAAGGTGGAAACCTTCAAAGCTAGATTGGTGGCGAAAGGGTATACTCAAAAAGATGGCATCGATTATGATGAAACCTTTTCGCCAGTTGCCATGCTTAAGTCTATCTGGATACTATTAGCGTAGCGTGACAAGTCTCGACTATGAGATTTGGCAGATGGATGTCAAAACAACTTTTCTAAATGGAAATTTAGAAGAAGACATTTATATGCGGCAACCAGATGGATTCACAGCTAAAGGTCAAGAACACATGGTTTGCAAGTTGCATAAGTCCATTTATGGGCTAAAGCAAGCATCAAGGTCTTGGAATATCAGGTTTGATCAAGCTGTTAGATCATTTGGTTTTCTGAAGAGTCCTGATGAACCCTGTGTATATAAGAGAATTCAAGGTGCAATAGTAGTTTTTTTAGTTCTATACGTAGATGATATTCTCTTGATTGGAAACAATGTAGAGGTAATATCGTAAAAAAAGGGTGAACAATCAATTTGAGATGAAGGACTTGAGAGAAGCTAATTATATTCTTGGCATTAAGCTTTTGCAAGATCGAAAGAATAAGTTATTAGCATTATCCCAAGATTCATATATTGATAAAGTTCTGGCTAAATTCAACATGGAGAATTCTAAGAAGGGATCATTGCCTTTCGGACATGGAATTCATCTTTCTAAGGAGCAATCACCAAAAACTCCTGAAGAAAAAGAACGCATGAGTAGGATACCTTATGCATCAGCAATAGGTAGTCTCATGTATGCCATGTTGTGTACTAGACCGGATATTCGCTCTACGTGATGGGAGTAGTGCGATATCGTCAAATCTGTGGAAGATTATTGGGTTGCGATTAAGCATATACTCAAGTATCTTAGGAGAACGAGAGATTATATGCTGATATACTCTAGTGGGAGTCTAGAAACCATTGGTTACACAGACTCTGACTTCCAAGGAGATATTGACTCAAGAAAATCTACATCTGGATATGTTTATACATTATATGGTGGAGCCATTTGTTGGAGGAGTATCAAACAAACTTGTGTGGCAGACTCTACAACTGAAGCTGAATATGTGGCGTGCGTCGAGAAGCGCGAAAAGGATGATGTGTGGCTGAAAAAGTTTTTTATGGATCTCGAGGTGATACCTTGCGCAGATCGGCCCATGACACTTTATTGTGATAATAGTGGGGCTGTAGCACAATCCGAAGAACCAAGATTTCATAAAAGATAGAAACATATAGAGAGGAAATACCACTTGATCCGAGATTTCATTCAAAGAGGAGATACAATGGTTGTCAAGATAGCATCAGAGGAAAACTTAGCGGATCCATTTACAAAGAGTTTGCCTGAACGTGTGTTTGAGAGGCATGTTAATTCTATGGGTTTTAAGAGAGTCCCGGACTTGCTTTAGAGCAAGTGGGAGATTGTTAGTTTTATGCTCTAGAAGCAAGACAAATATTATATTATGCCATTTGTTATTCCGAAATAAATTATTCTTTTTAATATGCACATTGTTATACGGAAAAGGTCCGGATTAATTATGTAGTATATGATCGTGTGGATACGTCTACAGAAGGCATGATCATAGGTTCTCATAATTAATGAATTGGTTTCACAGATTGTTAAATAAAGTTGGGCACTTTATTTAGCCGCAATATTTTATGAAATAATCTGTCTTGATTATTATAAAATATTGGTGTGAATTATTCACATTGATTGGATCAAGGAGATTTAATCAAGGTTAAATTTTTTCGTTAAAAGGAATTAAATCTCCGGATATATTGGTTATGTTATTTCTCTTAATCCACGAGTTTATTTTAAATAGATAATTACATAATTATTATTCTTTGAATTATCAATAAGTGAGGTTTTATTATTACAAACCAACACCTTGATAGTTTGGGAATTTCGATTATTTAATTATCAGTATTTATGAAATAAACAATATGGAATTTGTATGAAAATATCCTCTTGATATGTTTCGGTACTTGGATGTAAAAGGTCACTGGCCAGTGCAATTGTTCCATTAGAGAAACTGTTCAAGTCGAGAGAATAAATAATTAATTGATTGACAGAAATTTGTAGCAATTAATTATTGATATTTTACGAAGGAGAAATACACATTTAATATTTAATATTTTATTATTAATCTTGGAGTTCAATATCGGGCTTTTAGTGGAATAGCACCGGTTTAGATAATTATTTTACAATTATTAGGAGCCTTGATTAATAATGTTGTTGGATCCCTAAACTAGCTCAAGATAATTGGTGTGGCATATATCACAATTAATGGACTTCTATATTAGGGTAGGGTTTGTTAATACTTGGGCTTAGGCTTAAGTAAAACCCTAGGCCCAGTTCTATTAGGGTTAGAGACATCTATATAAAGATAAGATATCAGTCTTCTAACAGATACAGAAAATAGAACGGAAAAACAACGTAGAGAAAAGTCGGAGGTGATCTTGGAGCGCCCACACGCCGCCACACCCCCTGAGAATAGTTTAGAAGATCTAACAAGGTATTCTCTTCTTGGACGAGGATGATTCAGTTGCATATGTATTTCACATGTGGATCCTTTCCGCTACGCATACCTATGATTCCTTCAATACCATCCTATCAAATCTAACGGTACCAGGAGCGGAGCTAGACCCGTATCTTTGGGGGGCTAAATAATTTTGGGAGGCTAAATAAATAAAATATAAATATTTAGTACTAAAAATAAATAGTTTAAACCCATTGAAAGGCAAGGATACGCCCCTGAACGGTACAATTTCTTCTAAATACAGCAGGTGTGTCGTTTCAGTTTCATTTGAATTTGGTAAAATTCCAGAAAGTCGTCATAAATAGAAATTAATCAGGGATATTTTAGTCCATTCAATTTTCAGCAGAAATATTCATGCAATTATAATAAACATAGATTAACTTCCAAAAGGGTAAACTCTTTCAAGAATAAATAGTCAATATGAATAGTAAACAATATACAGTACACAAAAAGTGGTTTATGGAATTAAAACATTTAAAGTACTAACCTTCTAACCCGCAGGGAATTTAATTTATAAGACATGTACATGTGAATTTTGCTGCTTCTTATGCTTATTAACTCTGACTAAATATTTATGCCTCTGTGTGGCATTTAGATTTGTTCCCCCCTAACCTAATTTAAATAAGAAATTAAAATAATTAAGTTATACTTTCTATGTGTTTTTGAGTTTGGGTGGTTTTTTTACACTATTTGGATAGCGAAATAACTTTTCTACCTATTTTCATAAAAACCATCTTTTTTACCCACAAAGACAAAAATATCCTTACTAAAGTAGGGGCAGCACGATAGTGCTCACATTTAGGGTGGCACAATCGTGCTCACATTTATGGTGGCACGATCGTGCCACCATATGGGGCACGACCGTGCTCATGTTTATGGTGGCACGATAATACCATATTGAACATTCTAGTTTTTTTTTCTCTTCTCGAAAATAAGCGAATTTCTTACATTATACATAAATATTTGAAGCAAGAAATACATTAATTTGGTTCAAATGACTTAAACTTATTTCCCATCATGTCTTGAATCTTCAAAAATCGAAAACATGAAAGGGAAAAAAAGAGAGAAGATTGTTATCTTTGGAAAAAAAGAAGAAAAGAGGAAAGGAAAATTATATTTTTAAACCAAGAAAGAGAGAGGGAGAGGATAAGGTGTTGGGAAATTTATTGTTTAGATTTTGATGAATGCCATGTAAAACATAGAATAGGAAGTTGGCATCCCGATTTTGTTGTAAATCGCATTGTAATAAATAGGGGTCAAGTGAGTTAAGTCGGCTATGCCCAAACATGCAAGAAGACAAATGGAGACTAGAAGGAAGACTCATTGCAAGAGTGAGTATGGAAAAGAAGAGAAGACGAGAACTATATGAAGGAGCGGTGAGATGCGGTGAGTGGAGATCGGTCAAGTCAACTCAAGAAAAGCCAAGTCTCAAGTTGAAGTGACGGAAGAGTCATCCAATGATTGGAAGGCGACTCTAAGTCACGGGGAAAGCAAGGAAATGCGGTCAAGTCGAGATAATCGAAAAAGATCCGTTGCCGAGAAATCAAGAGAATTACCTAAACAAGTAATATCTCCATGCTACCTTTCAAAGTGCTCATCCCGAAGCGTGCAAAAGGAATAAACCAATGGGAAGCACTACACCGTGTCGAACTACGAAAAGGTGAAGAACAATTCATACGAGGAAATGGCAATTCCAAGGATTGCAACAAGACAAGCCAACGACCACAAGTGACTTTCAAAAATAAGCCTATCTCTTCAACGGGCATGATTTTTGAAAGATCACTATAAAAGGTGACGAATGACTACGAGAGGAGGGGACGAGAACCACAAACATTCAAGCAATTATCGAATCAGTAACCTGAAATATTCTCAAGTTATTAAACGCTCAATCCTCAAGCCTACACTACGAAGAACATCAATCCAACACTCACTGTGAAGGAAAGATAACTTCAATCAGTTGAAGAGGAAAGTATGAAGAATCAAGGGGTCTACATTCCACGAAGGATTGTAGGAAGATTCAAGGTCGAACCAAGTCTTGAGCTTTTGGAGGGCTTCGTGATCAAATCCAAAGAGCTTGAGCAAGTGGGCTGTAGTAGCAAAGCATTTTGCCTGTGAAGAAGGCGAGTCGACGAGAAGCCGGTTGAGTGATCAAGGCGTCTCAGATCGAGTCCCAAAGGATCAAGTCAATTTGTGTGATCAAGACTTGTATCCGACTGTTACCACTTTGTATCCGATCAATACCTAGTGGATTCCTCCGGAGTTGGAGAAGAGAGGAGTAGAAGAATTACCCCATCTTGAACCTCTATAAAAATCTTATTGTGTCATTTACATTTCAAAGACTTTAATTCTTGCATCATATTTGTTTAATTTTTTGACATATTTGCTATCCATTAGATAATCTCTAAGTACTAAATCAAGCTCTAAATCTCTACTTAACCAAACTTAAGGGTGTTAAGTCTTAGCAATGAAAAACAAACTACGGTTGAGTTAATTTGGACTTAACAACCGAGTTATTCCATCAACGGCTCGATTGAGTCGTTGAGAGACCAACTCTCTTGATTAACTAAATTGCTGTCCACGAGGACACGGTGTGTAGTATCAACTCGAATTTTTTAAAAAAGGGACTAAATCAAAAATTTGGTAAGGTTTATTCAACCCCCTCCCCTTCTAAACCTTACACTTACACCCTTTGGGACCTACAAGTGGTATCGGAGCGGTTGGTTCATTGAGCCTTCCGCACCGGCAGTTCTTGAACTAGATCTCCAAACTTTTCAAAGTCTGCTTTAGTACTTAAACTTTCAAAACTCTTTTTATCATTAAAATTTATTATCATGGAAGCAAATTTGACACGCATCCCTATGTTCACAATTGAAGAATTTGATGATTGGAAAATTCGTATGCAGGCTCATCTATCGGCATTACATGATGAGATGTGGATAGTGATAGAGGATGGGCCACGCAAACCTTAAAGGTGAACACATTTGTAAGAAAGAGCTGCGGTGAAGGTGGAGAGGATGTTGCTCCCGGACCGGTCATGGTTGAAAAACCAACAAGCGAATGGACAAATGATGAGAAAAAGATACAACCTGGACAATGTAGCCAAGGACATCCTTTACAAAACCTTGGACAAAGCCATGTTCAATAAAGTCAAATCATGCAAAACGGCTAAAGAAATGGGGACAAGCTAACATTGATTTGTGAAGGCTTAGAGCAAATCAAAGAAAACAAATTATCGGTGGGTAATGTCTGAGAAATTTGAGAACTTCAAAATGATCTCGGAGAAAACCTGGATCAGCTGGATGCTCGGTTCACGAAATCACCAACGAGCTATCTCGCACTTGGAAAGGAATATACAGAAGGAAATGTGTATGAAGATCTAAAAAGTCTTCGGTGAATGGGAAATGAAAGTCATGGCACTAAGACATTCCATGGACCTATCAAAGACATCCAACCATGAACTATTCTCGGACCTCAAAGCCTACGAGTTTGAGCGAGAAGAAAAAGACCGAGGAAGAGACAGTTGTACCCAAAGCAAATTTGCTCTAATTGTTAAAGATGGGAAGAGAGCTGAGGTCAAAGAAGTCATTGACCCGGAAGAGATAGCCCTACTAGTAAAAAGGTTCAACAAGTTTTTCAATAAGAACTACAAGAGAGGCAAGGGCGAATCCTCGAGGAAGACACTCGGCTCCCTCCAAATCAAGGGAAGATAGGCCAACCAAGAGAACAAGATCATCAAAAAGTGAATATCAAAGGGCTTACAATCCAAGAATGGAAAGAGTGATCAAAAGGTTGAATATCTATTTGAACTGTAGGCAACCAGGTCACTATGCCATTATTGCCCATATCTGTAGTCAACAAATACAGGAATGAAGAAGAAAGAAAGGTCTTGAGAGAAAGAAGACAAGAAAAGAAAAAGGCAATGTTTGCGAGAAAATCTTTGAGTCAAAAGACACGGTGATTGAGGAAGAGTAGTGAAGTGACTACTCAAGTGACTCGAAGAAGAAGCCCTGATCGTTTGATGGCCAAGGAACAAAATCAACGACCAAGAAGATGAGGTAAACTCCAACTCATCAAACTCGATTCTAGTGATAGTGATCGTGACACACACACCTCATCACCCACTGATCTTTATGACTCATTAGGCAAAATGATGAAAGATTTTGAACACATTAAGTCCTCATACACACTACTAAATGAGGAAAAAAATGACCTACTCAAGAGCCAAAACTCACGGTGACTAAAGTGAGTACTTTAAGTCAAATAGTGATGAGAATGAAAGTTTAAAGGTTGAAAAAGCAAGCTAATAGCGAGAAATTGCTGCCATAGAAAAGAGGAGAATGACCTCAAAAATGTTATTGTCTCATTCACTAAGGCATCTAAATCATTGGATGATCTTTTTATGAGTCAAAGAGAATGTGGAGACAAGACGGGCCTAGGATTTAACTCCTCTGTGCTATGTTAAACTTCAAAAGTAATTTTGGAAAAAGGATCTTCAAGCAATAAAGAGTCTAAAAAATCCAAAACTCTAAATGTTGCACACACATTCACTCCAAAGCTCAATTACAAGCAAAGCGGCCTTGGTTATAAAGGAAAAGGAAAGCGCCAGTTGAGTGCGCTGAAAGGACAAGCGAGAAGAGATTGATCGAGTTCCTCGGCAAACTCCAAACAGAAAATACTCTGTAAAGAAGAAGCGAGCTACCAAAACCCAGGGAAGAAAATCTATAAAAGAAATACATATGATGGGAATGGTAGAAAATATCCAAGCAAGATGATTGGAATGATGTGAACTATCAGCATAAACTTATGGAATATAAGCCCAAATGGCAAAGACCTAGAACTCAACAAAGGCCATTCCAAAAGTATAAGAGCTTTCATCAAGCACACATATGCACCTAGGCACTACACTCAGAGACACCACAATTACCCAAAGAAGGCGATTGCCAAAACACATATCCAGGCATACGAGACAAAAGAGACGGTGTGTGAACCTAGAATCCCCAAGCAATTTGCGAGATTAATTATGATTATGGCAGCGATAGATGGCAACCCCTTAGAGTCAAATCATTTGGCTATAAGTTGGTTGGATCATCTTACAATTCTAACCCCTCGGGACCCGAGACAAGTATGGGTACCTAAAACTTAATTTCCTTGATTGCGAGTTCAAGGAGCAGTGAGTGCCAAGGAACCTGGCATATGGATAGTGGGTACATTCCCGGACATATGATAGGAAATAAGAAAAACCTGTCAAAATTCAAGGAAATTAAAGGAGCAAAAGTCATATTTGGAGGAAATGAAGCTCAGGTGAAATAAGAGGCATTGGATCCATCAAGAGGAATGGATTATAAATCACGGATGTTGTATATGTTGAAGGACTCAACTTCAACTTGCTAAGCATCGACCAACTCGTGACAAGGGCTATAATGTTGGATTTAACATGGGTATCTGCCAAATCAAGGAGGTGAATCGAATGAAGTTGTGTTGCAAGGATGCGGACAAAAGAACATGTATGTAGTAGATTGGTCAACCGCTACACCCAAAGACTGCTCTACTAGCAAAAGCAAAAACCTGTTGAATCAAGTTGGCTATGGCATAAAAAAGTGAGTCACACTGAATTTCAAAACGATTAACAAGCTTGCGAAGTAGTCTTGTGGAAGGACTTCGGACTCGATTATCTGAGAAATGAGAGTATATGTGACGCATGTCGAAGGAAAACAAATCAAATCATCATTCAAAGAAAAGACATGCCCATCTTCAACAAGAATATTGCATCTGCTACATATGGATCTATTTGTCCCAGTGGAACCAAGCTAGCATAAGTGGAAAGAAATGCACCTTGGTGGTAGTAGATGACTACTCAAGATATACATGGACAATATTCATGTGTAAGAAGAAAGAAACTCTCTGCAGAAACTACCCACGGTGATGAAGAGGATTCAAAATGAGAAGAGCAAACCATTATCAAAATAAGATCAGACAGAGGAACCGAGTTTGTCAATGGAATAATAACTCAGTATTGTATTGAAAATGGTATTGGTCATGAACTATCTGCAGCAAGAACTCCACGTGAGAATGGAGTTGCGAGAAAGAAGAAGAATAGAACTCTCAAAGAAGCGGCAAGGACCATGTTAGTCAAGCGGGGTTACCAAAAAGATTTTGGGTGAAGCAATCAACACAACTGCTACACACAAAACAGGATGTATGATAAGCAGACGGTGACAAAGACTCCTATGAGATTTGACTGGAAGAAAACCAAATGTTGCATATTTTAGAATATTTGGATGTAAATGCTTCATCCACAACAATGGCAAAGACAATCTAAAGGCCTTCGATGCTAAAGCCGATGAAGGTATCTTCTTGGGATACTCGGTGAAAGCAAAGCCTATAGAGTACTCAACAAAAGGACTATGGTTGCGAGAAGAATCCATTCATGTGGTATTCGATGAGCCAAATGTAAATGGAGAACACATTGAAGAGTCGGTGATAAGATGAATCATCCAACCATACTGAGAAGAGTCCCTATCTTTGAAGTCAAGTTTGGAATTATAAACTCGAAGAAGATGAGATAGTTGAATCTCAAAAGCAGTGGAAAATTTGCAGCTAAGTGACTACGAGAGAGGCGATCAAAGCAACACATTTGCTAGACGATCAATCCGGCCAACTTACTCCAACTGATGTAAGATGGTGAGAGACCATCCACTTAACTTGTCCTTTGGAGATATAAGAGAAGGTGTCAAAACAAGATCCAAAACTCAACAAGAATCTATGTTCACATGCTTTATCTCGCAAATAGAGCCCAAAGATGTGTTACAAGCATTGGATGACACACATTGGATTCAAGCTATGCAAGGAGAGCTAAATCAGTATGAAAGAAATAAAGTATGGGAATTAGTTCAAAGACCCACACATCAAAACGTTATTGGTACTAAATGGGTGTTCAGAAACAAGATGAACGAGGAAGGTTCTGTAGTAAGAAACAAACCAAGAAGAAGGAATAGATTTTGATGAAACATTTGCTCCTGTAGCAAGATTGGAAGCTATAAGGATGTTTCTTGCCTATGCAGCTCACAAGAATTTTGTTGTATATCAGATGGATGTAAAAAGCGCATTCCTAAATGGTTTATTGGAAGAAGAAGTGTATGTTGAACAACCTCCAGGATTTGAGCAGAAGACTCTTGGAGATAAGGTATACAAACTCAAGAAAGCTCTGTATGGATTGAAACAGGCACCCCAGCATGGTATGACACTTTGTCACAATTCCTAGCGTGAATGGATTCACAAAAGGAAAAGTAGATAGAACACTTTTAGAATTCAAGACACAAAGAGTATCTTTGCTTGTTCAAATATATGTGGATGACATCATTTTTGGATCCACAAACAAAGAGCTATGTGAAAAATTTTCAAACCTCATGCAAAGTAAATTTGAAATGAGCATGATGGGAGAGTCGACATTCTTCCTTGGACTCCAAGTGAAACAAGCTGAAGGATGGAACCTTCATAAGTCAAACAAAATACACAAGAGATTTAATGAAGAAATTTGGTATGGAGGAGAAGTCCTCTGTGAAAATACCAATGAATACATCGATCAAAATGGACATGGATGCGGATGGCAAGCCCGTAGATCAAACAAGATACTGAGCACTTATTGGATCATTGCTCATCTCACAAAGAAGCGGGCGGACATCACCTTTCTTTGTAGGTGTA
Source organism: Rehmannia glutinosa (assembly GCA_016081115.2). Classification (NCBI taxonomy): domain Eukaryota; kingdom Viridiplantae; phylum Streptophyta; class Magnoliopsida; order Lamiales; family Orobanchaceae; genus Rehmannia; species Rehmannia glutinosa. Next base: position 78,851,092 of record CM071937.1, read on the forward strand.
TGTGCAAGATTTCAATCACTCCAAAAGAGAGCCATATGACAAAGACTAAGAGAATATTGAGATACTTGAAAGGAAGCCAAGAAGTTGGCTTATGGTATCCAAAGGAAAGGTGGATTCAAGCTAATTGGCTATTCGAGACTACGACTATCTTTGGATGCGAGTTGACATGGGGAAGAGCACCTCGAGGCACATGTCAAATGCTAGGAAACAGGCTGATTTCTGGTTTAGCAAGAAGAAAAATTCAATAGCCACCTCTGGTGACAGAATACATAGGCTGCGGGCGTAGCTGTTGTTGCGCCCAAATCCTATGGATGAGACAAAGTGAGAGACTATGAAGTTGAGGAAAAAGAAATTCCAATCATGTGTGATAACACAAGTGCAATTGCAATCACTCAAAATCTGTGTTGCACTCAAGAACAAAGCATATCGATGTCGAGATATCACTTCATAAGAGATCATGTTGAAAAGAAGGACATCATCTTGGAATATATCTCAATGATAAACAATTGGTGACATCTTCACAAAACCATTATGTGAGTCAAGATTTGAAGAACTCAAGCATGAGTTAGGGTTAATTGAGTGGTGACACTCGGAAGAATCAAAGAAAAGAAATGGAACACAAAAGGGAAAAAAGAGTGAACTCACAAATCAACTAAGAAAATCGGCCGTATCGGAAAGACAGCTATACCAAGTCGGTGACAATTTGAGTCACAAAGAGAACGTGAGAAGAAGAGTTAAACCCGGCTAAGGGTAAAAGTTGAGTCATTTATGAACAAAGTGACAAAAACGCGATCGTTTTGACTAAGCGGGAATGATTTTAAGAATTACGTCGACATAATTATGGCGTGTATGCCAGGCAAAAGCCGCACACCAAGCTTATGATTGGATATAAATCTTTGCCGCATTAAATACGAGACATTAAATGCTAAATCGGCGTGCAAAATCTAAGCGTCGATTTCAATCACATTTCAAAAACCACCCGCACGTCCTTTCATAAACCATACTTAAGCTTTCCTTCTTCTCTCTCTCACATTTCAAAAACCACCCGCACGTCCTTTCAGAAGCAAAGGCAAAACTCTCTCAAAACCCTATCTATCTTCAAATCAACCTCTAAGTTTTCTTGGTGAAATCGAAAAATGGCACCAACCTATGATTTTGTCAAGTTAGGAAAGCAAATCAACACCGGGTCTCTTGTAGATTTTTCGGCGGCATGGTGAAACAGGGTCCGAGCGACACCTTAGTGAAGAAAATTCTTTGAGAAATTGGAAACGTCTGGGCTGAAATCATTTCTGACGTTGGAATATCCGATGACCTATGTGGAGGAGGTCGCATAGTTCTACGTGAACGCTGAGATTAACGATGAAGGGATAAAGTCATCTGTTCACGGAAAGAAGTTCACCATCTCTGCCAAGGATTTGGTGAACAACTGCTCACTACCGACGGAAGGAGCATCGAGAAATCAACGAAGCTGATGTAAACATGGCTGCTTGCTTGGAAGGAAGTAGCCAAGCCCGACTATCTTGATAAAATAGTTTACACAGCAAACAAGAGGCTGCTGAAGGAGGATTATCACAAACATTGTTTGACATAGTTGCCAAATGCATAGACATCAAATTTGGCGGCTTTGACAAATCAAAAGCAAAGTTGATCGTAATGGCTGCGATCATTGAAGAAAGGAAAATAAATCCAAAATTGGAGCTTGTCTCTGCAGACTATGCCGAATGTAGGGAACAAATCCTTCAAGAAAGATGGTACATTTGGAGGATCCCTAGGATATGGCACAGTGATTGGCCTGGTGATGGAGGTGAAAGAGTCCCTCTTAGACATGGAAAGGCGTTCCATGTAAACAAGAGGATGTTGAGATCAAACCTCTATGGCGCACGAGAAGAGAGCCTACGCCAAGAGAGGCGACACGAGTGAGGGGAATCGGTGACCACGAAGATCTGTTGTTTCCTCTCCACCAAAGAAGAAAGCGCCCCCTGCGGTTTGCTAAGAAGATCGCTTGCTCCGTGCAAAGAAAGAAAGTCAAACCCGATCCTACCCCGCAGCTCGTGTCTCACCTTTGGCCAGTGCGGTCGAGAAGGACTCTCAAATACCTTCTCCGATCGTCAAAAAGAGGAGAACGATAAGCCAAGACGGCCGGCTCCTCGAGAAGAAAGCACCGGCAGACGGCCCCCGCCGCCCAAGACTCGAGAAGAAACTCTCTACGAACCGAGAAATTCCTCTGGTACAAACTAGGAGACGAAGAAGAATCATCAAGCACTCGAGCTTGAGAAACCGGTGAGTCACCACTCATTGGAGCAGATCTGGAGGCTATTTGGAGAAGTAGAGTCCCCAGGATATAATTGATGAAACAACTAAGTCTGTGAAGGCGATCACAGAGGCAAATCAAGAAAGCAATTTGTAGTCCGCATGGTGAGACACAAGAAGAAGAAGGCGATAGAGATGATAGTGATGTGATGATCCTATCCCCACCTTACCCGGACATCAAAAATCGTCTGCGTGAGTGGAGGAAGTGGAAATTGAGTCGATCAAGGGAAGCAGTTCCAACGACCGAATTTATCGAAGAAGAAGAGGAAGGCTGAACTTCCTTGGACTAACCTATGTGATCTCGGCCTTTGGATGAAGAAAAACCGCAGATATCCTGCAGATTTTCAAAGATAAGGAGAAGGAGAGGCGAGGAAGTCGAGTCAAGAGAAGGCCAAGCATCGCCCTCCGCTTTGGAACCACAGAACATACACATTCTCACTTCGATATTCTATCGAGAAAGTGATGAGGATCGGACCTGTTCGCCACTTTGAGAAGAGTTGCAAATGCAGCAAGCAATGCATGAATCGAGAATTCTTCATGAGAAGAGCATGATGGAGGGACAGGAGAGTCCTCCAAAACACGGTTGAAATTGATCCAATGGGAGTGGTTGACAAATCGCCACCGTTATTCTTTGCCACCACTTCCTTGACTCACTCGGAAGAAGGAATTAAGGAGGCTGGCGATGGCGGGTTAGTGGGGACCCCGGTTGAGCCAACCCCTAATGAAGGTGTCTTACCACCGCCCCAACGGTGAACACTCGGTAGAAAGCAGCCGGGAGTTTGGAGACGAGTGACCCCATTCCAAGTCACTCATTTGGTGCGCCCGGTGAGGGGGAAACTCCTCTACTACTGGCAAGGTCGGAGAATGTTGCAGATGACTCCACAACGAATCTAGGAGGCGAAGTGGAGAAAGTACAAACACAAAGCGAACAACAAGTTGCCATCAACGAAGCTCAGACAGTTGAGACTGTCTCACCTGAGGTGCCAAGCTACTCGAAGGCTAATGACGCTGGCGATGCGATCGAGACAGGAAGGAACAACCACGGGAGTTAACACTCTCGGCGATGAAAGTGCAATCCATGGGGTTGAGACGCCAATGGATGCCACCACGAGAAGACCCTAAGACAGTGACATGTCGAAAGGGAGGTCAAGCCTCGCTACGATTGAGACTGCAGGAGGTAATGAAGGCCCACGGAGGTTGAGACTTCCGGGGTAAAGAAGTCAAGTAGAGAACATCCTCCTGCTATCATTGATCCATCCGAAAAGGAGATAAAGCGCTTCATGATTCCCAGGATAATCTCGATTTAACCTTTCGGGATCGGAAAGCGGACGAAGAAGCTGAGTCATCCCCGTGTGAGATCCAAAAGACTCAGCTGCGGATGTTCCGGCAGACGAGCAAGTCGATCTCAAGACTACTCGTCAAACTTTCAATTTTGATGTTGAGCCACCAATGGAAATCTCATCATCGTCCGATGACGCTTCGATAAGGCCGAGGACTAGTCCACTCAATTGGAGAAACCGGTGAGACCAACGAAGAAGGCTGTTGAGACACCGAGGCTCAGCAAGTTGGGTCCACTTCACAAAGACTCGGTGAAACAGAGTTCACTCTGCGCAGGCTCCCCAAGCTGCAGCAGATTCGACTCAAAAGGATCTTCACGCGCACCTCTCATTATTGAACAAATCCCGTTGGCCGTGATGATTCCTTTGTAGAATCATTTCCTTTCTCCCTGGAGGTACCCGACCTCCCTGAAGAGTCGAGAAAAGCGAGCACGCCTACGCTTCCGCAGACCCGCTCTGTCATTCCGTCGGTACCATAGTTCAGTGACTATGACTTTGACGATGCATGGCCATCACCGCACCGGAAGAAAGAAATGAAGTTCGGAAGGTGTTCAAGGCATTATTTGCTTAAATTGAACGGATGGAGAGGCACCAGGCCTCTATGGACATGCGGATGGACAACGAGAGATGCCAACCTACTGCGACTTGAGAGGCATGATCAGGATCGGGAATGGTGGCAACAAGAAAAAATAATGCGTGTGGAACAAGTTAGATACTTCAGGACATTGTTCAACAAGTGCTGGTATGGAGAGCCGAGAATGCTGATGCAAAACGAAATTGAGAGAACACATTGAGCACATGCATGAAGCTCACACTTGCCGAGATAAAGCTGCTGCGTGAGCAAAACAAGAGTGATCTCCAGCGTATGGAAGAAAACATGGATAGAAAATTCAGCCTTCTCATGGTGAGATGAAGCTAATTTCAGCAGAGTCCAACGCTACTCGCTCGAATTTCGTGCCGCATACACCGCAGGGACTCGAGGCGAACTCGGCTATCGCAGGCTCGACTTCCCGCTTGCCAGTATGTTTCAGTGTTTCTCTCTCCTTTGATGATGCCAAAAAGGGGAAGAGGAATACTTTAAAGCGCTAAAGAGATCGGAAGGTCGAAAAGGAGGAAGCATTTGTAAAGGGAAAGACAGTGAGGAAGTGTCAAAACAAAAGAAAGGAAAGTCCGTTGAGGGGAAGGATCGAAAGATGTGACCTTGATGATTGCACAAACCCCCAACAAGTCTTGTCACTGGTGACATTATCGCGACAAACTCCGATGACTCTGCCACTCCAACACTGCTATATCTATGGCTCAAAAGAGAAAGACAATTGAAGCATGGATGGAGGAAGTGGAAGGAAGAATGGATGCCCGAGTTATGAACATCTTGAAACAACATGGAGGCATTCCAAGAGACAGAGACACTTATGCCATCTCGGATGTCGGGACCGAGCCACGATCAATTGATGAATTTAAAATGCTCACATCTGAAGGATACTTTGCAAAAATGTCTATGGCTCAAGCTTGGGACTTGTCTTTGGGAAAAGGGTCTCACGTTATGTGAAGAAGCCGACAGCGAGCAGACTCACAAGGCATTCACTCTGCTTTGGTCACTCCGAAGTCACTCACCTGGTGGAGGAAGAGGTTTCAGACTCCAGGCCTCTACCCAAAAACATTGAGTACGTAGATCCAGGCAAGAAAGGAGGGATCTCTTGGGCTGGTCATGACCAAGTAGCCAATTTGCAAGTGGTTAAAAGTAATGCGAGTATGCGAAAAGAAAAGAAGAAGAAAATAAGAGACAAACTCAGCTATGGGAGGAAAGACAAAGAGATTAAGAAGAGATGAAGCTGCCAGGAAGACATATGAAAAAAAGAAGAAGGTATTGACGATGAAAAAAAGAGAAGAAGAGCGAGAAGATCTTGAACAAGATGAAAGAAGGAGACAACGAAGGAGATGAAGTGTTCTTTGTCCCACCCTTCATGTATTTTACTATGTAAATACATACTATGTAAGTCTTCTCGCAAAAAAGCTATAAATTGTTTTTTGTGTAGACAAATGTTTGCTCGATACACCTTGTAAACAGGATTGTGTAAAAGAACAAGAATGTTATGATCAATAAAAGGATTGATTCTACGCATACATTCTATGTGAATACACTATCGTATGTATCTTTGCTATTTACATTTTTGAAAGGTTTAAGTTTTGGCATCATCAAAAAGGGGGAAATTGTTGGGAAATTTATTGTTTAGATTTTGATGAATGTCATGTAAAACTTAGAATAGGAAGTTGGCACCCCAATTTTGTTGTAAAGCGCATTGTAATAAAATAGGCTGGTCAAGCTGAGTTAAGTCGGCTATGCCCAAACATGCAAGAAGACAACTGGAGACTAGAAGGAAAACTCATTGCAAGACAGTGAGTATGGCAAAAAGAGTAGACAGGAACTGTCTTTGGAGAAGCGGTGAGATGCGGTGAGTGGAGTATCGTCAAGTCAACTCAAGAAAAGCCAAGTCTCAAGTTGAAGTGAAGAGTCATCCAATGATTGGAAGGCGACTCTAAGTCACCTGGGAAAGCAAGGAAATGCGATCAAGTCGAGATAACTCAAAAAGATACGTTGCATAGAAATCAAGAGAATTACCTAAACAAGTAATATCTCCATGCTACCTTTCTCGAAGTGCTCATCCCAGGAAGCGTGCAAAAGGAATAAACAATGGGAAGCACTACACCGTGTCGAACTCGAAAAGGTGAAGAACAATTCATACGAGGAAATGGCAATTCCAAGGATGCAACAAGACAAGCCAACGACCACAAGTGACTTTCAAAAATAAGCTATCTCTTCAACGGGCAGATTTTTGAAAGATCACTATAAAAGGCCGAGGAATGACTACGAGAGGAGGGGACGAGAACCACAAACATTCAAGCAATTATCGAATCGTAAACTGAAATATTCTCAAGTTATTAAACGCTCAATCCTCAAGCCTACACTACGAAGAACATCAATCCAACACTCACCTGTGAAGGAAAGATAACTTCAATCGGTTGAAGAGGAAATTATCAAGAATCAAGGGGCTACATTCCACGAAGGATTGTAGGAAGGTTCAAGGTCGAACCAAGTCTTGAGCTTTTGGAGGGCTTCGTGATCAAATCCAAAGAGCTTGAGCAAGTGGGCTGTAGTAGCAAGGCATTTTGCCTGTGAAGAAGCCGAGTCGCACGAGAAGCCTTGGTGAGTGATCAAGGCGTCTCTCATCGAGTCCCAAAGGATCAAGTCATTTGTGTGATCAAGACTTGTATCCGGGCTGTTACCACTTTATATCGATCAATACCTAGTGGATTCCTCCGGGGAGTTGGAGAAGAGAGGAGTAGAAAAATTACCCCATCTTGAACCTCTATAAAAATCTTATTGTGTCATTTACATTTCAAAGACTTTAATTCGGCATCATATTTGTTTAATTATCTTTGACATATTTGCTATCCATTAGATAATCTCTAAGTACTAAATCAAGCTCTAAATCTCTACTTAACCAAACTTAAGGGTGTTAAGTCTTCCGCTGAAAAACAAACCACGATTGAGTTAATTTGGACTTAAATTTGAGTTATTCCATCAATGCTCGATTGAGTCATTGAGAGACCAACTCTCTTGATTAACTAAATTGGTTGTCCACCAAGGACACATGTAGTATCAACTCTGAATTTTTTAAAAAAGGGACTAAATCAAAAATTTGGTAAGGTTTATTCAACCCCCTTCTAAACCTTACACTTACACCCTTTGGGACCTACATAAGGGCATTTATTTTAATATATATATATATATATTAGGATATACATATCACAAACAAATAATAAAGAAAGAATCTTTAAGACAAGATAATAATGAGTGACCCAAAAAATTGTTAGGTGTATGATGTGGAAATTACCATTATAGTCTCGCCTAGGTCGAATTGACCGTCTTGACCTCGTCTCGCCGGAAATTACCAAGATGCCCCAGGATCCGCGGCTTTTTATATGGGTCCCAACCCGACCCGAAAGTTCGGGTCGGGTCGCCCGCGAGCTGCACACCGTCGATCAGGCGCCACGTGTACGGTGATCCGCATTGCACGGTGAATAGTACTATAAATACGACACGAAAATCAAGGTAAAAGGTAACTTGTCATTATTCTAAATTACCTCGCTCTTTAGCTTTCTAAGTACCTCAACTACCTGATTCTGACTTATGCATCGGAGGGCCTTAGCTGGGAGTCATCCCGGCTAGCCTAACGTGCGTTCTGTTTCAGGTACCCTCGAACAAAGTACCTCACCTCGCTTTTTGGGATCCTAAGCCAGCTCACCTCGCGGACAACACTTCACCTCACTTCGTGGGTCCTAGGTCAGTACATCGATTTACATTCCTAAATCGGTAACTGCGTTTTAAGTGGGAAAAGGTGGAACCACCACCTAATTAGCTTTTCGTTCTACTTAAGGGTTCATTTTTTTCACTTTTAATATTGGTTCCCTAAATTGATTGGATTCCATTTTCAAATTCAGCCAAAAAACAATCCTCAATTGTACATACGTTTTATAATTATTGGAATAGTGAATCTGATACTATGCAACATATATATTGACTCCTAACGTGCCCATATCATAATATTCCTTTCTAATGTTTGCCTATTGTTGTTTGGAAGAATGGTGACTAGGGATGACAATGGGTAGGATTCGGGTAGGATTCTATATCCTCCATTCCCATACTCATTTATTATATTCATACCCATACCCATCGGGTATTCAGTTTTCATACCCATCCCCATACCCATAGGAGGATCGGGTATTCATACCCTACCCATACCCTCTTACAACTTACAATTGTATTTTTTTCAAATTTAAGTTATTTCTTTTCTTAAAGAGAAATTTGAGTCATTTAAATAACAATATAAATATTTACTAATTCTTAAGGAAACAATAAGGAGAAAAGAATACAGATAAGAATTAGCGAACTATATATTATAAAAATATAGCAAAATATTAAAAAGGATTAAACAAAAGTGTTAGTGGGTTAGTAGATTTTGGTTGAGACTTGGGGAAAAATTATTTTCTTTAAATATAACTAAATAGAGTTGTATAAATAAAAAAATATATGTAAAATATTATAAATAAATATATATGTAGATATATTATATATATATAATATTATTATTTAATCGGGTATCGGGTAGGGTATGGGTAGGATGTACCTAGACCCACCTCCATATACCCATACCCGAAAATACCCATACCCACGTACCCATTTATTTAACCGGGTACAAAACTACCCTCCATACCCACCTCCGTTAGGGTCGGGTATCGAATCCTCCGTCGGGTTCGGAGGAAATTGCCATCCCTAATGGTGACCACCCAAGGGCATGAACATGATTTAACCAATTTCAATAATTATTGTTTAGTTTCAGTTTATAAAATAGAGTTGATTTTTTATTTCATTTTATTGGGTTTTAATATCTATCGAGTTGAAATTAGTACAAAATTCAATTTGATATAATTATGTTATTTTTTCGACCTCTATTTTTGTGACCAAAAAAACTAAAGTAATTATGTCATCGGCGAAATGTTTTTTTAAGTTAACTTTTACTAAAATCTTAAAATTCAACTATAGTATTAAAATTCTGAAACTTCCAAATCCTTGCTTACCAACTAGGAAACATGGACACTTCTGTGAGGAGGATATACTCATACCAAATACGTATTGGAAACTTCATGAATACTCCATGGATACTTCTACACTTGGAGATGTAATTTATTCTATTGCTCATATTTTAAGTATTTTTTTTATCACTACAAGAAAACACTCAAATTCCAACAAAATAATTCCAATGAAATAGAAAACTGTTGAAATTTTTAAAATTCCAACGGAAATTCTAATGTTACATTATACTATTGGAAAATTCCAACGAACATTCCAACAATGAATAAAATCGTTGGTATAAACTGTTGGAATTCCCGTTGGAATTTAAAATTTCAAATGTAAAATTCCAACACTACAACAAACCGTTGGAAAATTCCAATGATAATAAAATCGTTGGAATAAATCATTGGAAATACTATTGGAATTTTAAAAATTCCAACATAAATTCCATCACTAAAACATACCATTGGAAAATTCCAACAAAAATTCCAATGGTAAACAAAATGTTGGAATTAATCGTTGATTTCCATTGGAGTTTTTAAAATTCTAACGGAAATTCCAATGGTACAACAGGTTGTTGAAAAATTCCAATACCATTGGAAAATTTCAATAAGGGTTAAAAGATTTGACAGTATTATCCATATGAATAAAATATATCTTCTCTTCTGGAGTCAATCATATTAAAACTACATAGTTAAATGTGTGCTTGACTTGAGACAAATTGATGACGGGTGATCTACTGGGAAGTTAAAGATATTAGATAATGAGATGAAATGATTGAATATTCCAACGGATATATACCATTGGAAGTACCATTGAACTAAATTTCAATGGTATAACTCTGTTGGAATAACTATTGGAGTTTTTTCCAATGATTATATATATTCCAATAGTATAACTCTGTTGGAATTAGTGTTGGAGTTTTTTCCAATGGTTGTATATTCAAATGGACAAATACTGTTGGAAGTACCATTGGAATATTTTTCCATTGGAATTTCCATTGGAATTTTGCCATTCCAACGACCATTTTACCAACGATGCATTTTTTGTTGAAATTTTCGTTGGAATCAATAATTCCAATAGTAATTGGCCAAATTCCAACAGATTTTTTCCGCTGAAATTTCCTTATTTTATTGTGGTGTATGTGTTTGTGTGAGTTATCACATTTTAGATTTAAGTATTTATGAAATTCTAGTTTCTTATACTTGAAATTACTTTTTAACAAGGAAGAACAAACACTTCTCTAAGGATGCCATACATGTACCGGATATATGCGGTGCATCGTGCGGATACAGGGGGGGACAAGGGGGGGCTGCGGCCCCCCTAAAATTTTCCAAAATTATTTTTCCCCCCCAAACGTTTTTAAAATTATTTTTTTATAGCTAAAATAAATGAATTTGTTTACAATTGCCCCCCCAAAACTTTGATAAAAAAACTTCAAATAGTTGTGTTTTACAATTGCCCCCAAATTTTTTTTTTCTCATAGTTTAAATATATGAACTCGGACCATTTTTCGCCCCCAAAGCCGAAATCTTGCGTCCGCCACTGCTGGTACGAAACTTTATCCAAGACTTCATGGACATTCCATGAATACATCTACACATGCAAACTAATAGAATTTATTACAATGCTCATTTTTTCAAACATTGTTTTTGGGTGTCTATGAATTATGCATTTTAGATTTGAGTATTTATGAAATTTTAGTTCGTTTATGTTTGAAACATTGTTTTTTAATTATACTTAGTATATTTGTATTTTGATAATATAAAAATATATAATTTTTTAATACATATTTATATCGTAATGTAGTATCCTTCAAAATTCAAAATATGCCGTATTCTCATTCCCGTATCATATCTTATCGTTGTCCTAAGTATCCATATTATTATTCCATAGCTTTTTAAATATACTTAGTACGTCGAATTTTTAATAATATAAAAATATATAATTTTGTGTGTATATATATTGTATATGTATCCTTAAAATTTCAAAAAATGTCGTATTTTCATACTCGTGTCCCGTAGCCATATCAATGCTTCACATATTACCGAAAGCCAATAGTGTTTTTACTTTTTTTCTTCAACTTTTTTATTTTATTATAATACTTTTCCATGAATAAAAGATTAATAACTTCACAAATGAATACTAATGGTCTTGCCTAATGAACTCAAATCTTTTCGAAAATAGTCTAGAGGTAGCCTGTCCTCTAATTGCCATGTGAGGCCTTATAACAAAAAGGCCCACAAAAACTTTACCCTATTGTGATAATTTGTCAATTGACGTGGATTTTAGCATATTTATCAAAATTAGTGGAAGAAGCATCAATAGACTTTAGCAAATATAATGGAGGAAGCATAAATATATATGCTTGAATAGTTTTACATTTTTACCTATAAATTGTTGAAGTTTGTTGAATAATAATACACAACAATATCAAAGAGAAATAGAAAGAATTACTTTCTCTCTACAATATTATCTCTCTCTAATATTTATTTCTTAATATTTTGATAGTTCTATAATAATTCTCTTAAATTGTTGTTCTATAACACGTTATCAGCACGAGTCTCTACCCGATCGTTAAAGTTTTTGGTGAGTACGGAATGTTTTATTCATTTCTTAATTTAAAATATTATTATGGCTAACCTCGCAAAACTCGATTTCATTGCTCTTGATATTGCTGGAAAAAATTATATGTCACGGGCTTTAGATGTTGAAATTCATCTAGACGCTAAAGGTTTGGGTGATACTATAAAAGAAGGAAATAGTGCATCTGCACAAGATAAAGCTAAGGCAATGATTTTTCTCCGTCATCATCTGGATGGAAATTTGAAAAATACCTTACGGTAAAAGATCCATCTATCCTTTGGAAAAATATGAAGGAAAGGTATGACCACCTAAAGTTGGTTATACTTCCAAAGGCCCGATATGATTGGATAAAATTGAGGTTTCAAGATTTCAAATCCGTAAGTGAGTATAATTCCATGTAATTTAAAATTTCTTCAAAATTGAAATTATGTGGAGAAAGTATTACGGATGGAGATATGATTGAAAAGACACTTTCTACTTTTCATGCTTCGGGTTTGCTCCTGCAGCAACAATACCGAGAAAAAGGTTTCACAAAGTATTCTGACTTGATTTCGTGCCTTCTTGTGGCCGAACAAAATAATGAATTATTAATAAAAAATCACGAATCCCACCCTACTGGTTCTACTCCATTCCCTGAAGTGAATGCGACTAGAGCTCTAAATTTTAATAATTTTAGAGGTCGTGGGAGAGGCCGTGGTCGCGGTCGTGGCCGTGGTCGTGGAAGATTTACTCCATATAATCGTGACAATCAGAATAATTCAAATCACGGAAATACAAGTAACCATTTGAAGTGGAACAGAAATGATAAGAAGGAAAAGAGAAAGTGATAAATCCAGAGAATGGTGGAGAGAAGTGTTACCGATGCGGAATAAAAGGTCATTGGTCACGTACTTGTCGTACGGCCAAACATTTGGTGGAGCTTTATCAAGCATCAATTCGCAAGAAAGATAAAAATGCCGAAGCAAATTTCACTTCTGATCATCCTGAAGATGATAATTTTGATGACTTGAATGTGGATATTACACATCTGGATGTGGCTGATTTCTTTGAGCATCCAGAAGGGAGGATTGATCACTTAATTGGTGATGGAAATGTTTAATCAATGATATGTATGCTTTAAATTAGTTTCTGAAATATTTCAAGCAAATCTGTTGGTATTGTAAAAGTGAGAATGTTTTGATTGTGTTTATATGTATTTTCCCGGAAAGATATATTTTCGGGTTGAACTTTTTATATGAATGATAATTTATCACAATATTTGTGTTTATTATTTCAATCACAAAATCATTATAATTCCACTAAATCATTCACAAATTTCACATTCAAAATTTCTCCCCCCCAAACGGTAATGTAACGGCTATGAACAATAGTTTTTATCTATAAATATACCAACATTTCATTCAACAAATATATACATATTATCTCATCTCTCTAAAAACTTCATATTTCTTTCATTTCAAGAAAATGGTTAACTTAATTGTAGCTTATCTCATTACATTGGTCTTCTTGAACATTATCCTACTTTTTGTTTGGGAATATCCTCCGGAGCATTTTTGGCTTATGATAAATCTTCATATCTTCATGGTTTTTCCTTTGTTAGCATGGGCGATTATTTTTAACATGTAATAGTTAGATGATTATGTATGTCTATCTCATTTATGATTTCGAATAAAATCTTTTATATTTAAATTTTTATTGTGCCTCGATGTTATTATTTAACTGTTTCATGATGATCAAATTTTTTATTTATATGAAATCATAAACATAATTGTATAATATTAATTCAATAATATTATATTAGGTGTATATGGGAAACACCGAGAAGAATGACTATTGTCTACTTGACAGTGCAACAACGCACTCCATATTAACGAGTAAATGATATTTCTCAAGTGTAAAACTGTGCAAGGCACAAGTTACAACTCTATCTGGTCCCGTTGAGATTATTGATGGCTCCGGGAATGCAACATTAATATTGCCTAATGGTACAATCCTGCAGATTGAAAATGCATTATTATCTAGTAGATCAAAAAGAAATCTACTAAGTTTTAAAGATGTGCGTGATAATGGATATCATTTAGAGACACTAAATGACCATGATAAAGATTGTCTATGTATCACATCATATAAAATGGGCAAGAAGAATGTCCACGAGAAATTTGAAGCAACAATTTCTGGATTGTATTATATCCCAATTAAAGCTTTTGAATCCTATGCCACCATGCCTTGGAAGTGGTAAATACTAATATATTTGGGTTATGGCATGATCGCCTAGGACACCGGGAACTACTATGATGCGTAGGATTATTGAGCATACCAATGGACATCCATTGAAAGGTACAAAAATGTTGATTTCGAAAGATTATTTATGTGAATCGTGTTCACAAGAAAAACTCATTTCTAAACCTTCAATGGAAAAGGTTGGTTATGAATCACCATCATTTTTACAGCGTATTCATGGTGATATTTGTCGACCAATACATCCAAAGAAGTGGACCATTTAGATATTTTATGGTCTTAATAGATGTATCATGCGAGATGGTCACATGTATGCTTATTATCTACTAGAAATATTGCATTTGCTCGATTATTAGCGCAAATTATTAAACTCGAGCACATTTCCCGATTATCCTATTAAGAATATAAGAATGGATAATGTCAGAAGAATTTACATCAAAAAGTTTTGATGAATATTGTGCAGCACTGGGAATTAATGTTGAACATCCAGTAGCACATGTTCATACTCAGAATGGAATGGCTGAATCCCTGATTAAACGAGTTCAGGTCATTACTCATACATTATTAATGAGATCAAAGCTCACTAGTATAGCATGGGGTCATGCGATTACATGCATCAAAGACTTATCGTTACGCCCTCGCTTATCATATGCATTCCCCCATGCAATTAACTCTTGGTTTTGAGCCAAATATTTCACACCTACGCACATTCGGGTATGCTATTCAGGTGCCGATTCCACCTCCTCAAAGGACAAAAATGGGTCCACAATGTAGACTTGGTATATACGTTGGATTTGATTCTCCATCAATTATTCGATATTTGGAACCAATGACGGGAGATTTATTTACTGCTCGTTTTGCGGATTGTCATTTTGATGAAACAACATTTCCATCAATAGGAAATGATAAAGATGTGTTGCAAAATGATAAACAAAAGCCGATTGAGAATCTCTCCGGAATGAACAAAGTTTATCTTATTTGGACCCGCGTACTCCTAAATGTGAAAGTGAGGTGAGTAGAATCATTCATATACAGAATATTGCCAATAGACTTCTTGATGAATTAATAATGCTAGTAGAGTTACGAGGTCTCATATTCCGGCTGCGAATGTTCCAGCTAAGATTATTGTTCCTGAAGAACATAAGAAAATGAATGATAATATCCCACGTCAAAAACGTGGTAGACCTATTGGCTCAAAAGATCATCGTTCTCTCGAAAAAGAAAAGGAAAAATTGATACTAATGAGCAAGCTCCGGATGAATCAGAGCCTAATATCTCGAGAAAATATTCGATTAAAAATTCTAATAGCACCGAGAACCCTTGAGCTATTGTAATGATGTATGGGATCGAAATAAAATAATCATTGATGATAAATTTGCATTCTCGGTTGCTCAAGAAATCATTGATGGTGATTATGATAGTGAACCACATTCTATAATAGAATGCCGTCAAAGGCCAAATTGGCCTAAGTGGGAGGAAGCAATAAAATGAGTTAGCTTCCCTGGAGAAACGAAATGTATTTGGGAAAATTACTCGAACTCAGGACAATGTAAAGCCCATAGGATACAAATAGGTATTTGTTCAAAAAAGAAATGAGAAAAATGAGGTCGTGAGATATAAAGCCCAACTCGTAGCTCAAGCATTCTCTCGAGAGACTGGGATAGATTATGATGAGACATATTCACATGTGATGGATACAATCACGCCCGTTTTCTCATTGGTATGGTTGTCCATAAAAGTTTGGATATCGTCTAATGGACGTTGTAACAAGCATATCTATATGGTTCATTGGATTCTCGATATTTATATGAAAATCCACGATGGCTATAAAATGTCAAAGTCGACACTCGTGAGATATACTCGATCAAACCGCAAAGATCGTTGCATGGATTAAGTAACCGTCGCATGTGGTATCATAGGTGAATGAATACCTTTCTAGAGAAGGTTACAAAAATAATCCTATTTGTCCATGCGTTTTTTATTAAAAGATCGAATCGGATTTGCTATCATAGTATATGTCGATGATATGAATTTGATTGGCACTCAGAAGAATTATCTAATGTGTTGAATATCTAAAGAAAGAGTTTGAGGTTAAAGATCTTGGGAAAACCAAACTCTGTCTTGGTCTTGAGCTAGTTCATAAAGATAATGGAATACTTGTCCACCAATCGCTTATACAAAAAGATTGCTCAAACGGTTTAATATGGAAAATACTAATTCCTTAAGTACCCCTATGGTCGCATTTAAGTTTAGATCCAAATAAAGATCCATTTCGACCAAAGGAGTCCGATGAAGAGATTTTAGGTCCCAAGTACCTTATCTCAATACTATTGAGCATTAATGTATTTAGCACAATGCACAAGACCAAATATCGCTTTTGCTGTCAATCTACTTGCGCGATATAGTTCTGAACCAACTAGAAGACACTGGAATGGTATTAAACATATTTTCCCATATCTCAGTGGTACTATAGATTTGAGGTTATTCTACTCAAAGGAATCTACTAACTCAGGATTAGTTGGTTATATTGATGCGGGATATAGATCAGATCCACATAAAGCTCGGTCACAATCTGGTTATGTATTTTGCTATAATGGTACAACTATATCATGGCGATCTACCAAACAAACATTAGTGGCTACTTCTTCTAATCACTCTGAGATAATTGCCCTTCATGAAGCTGGCAAAAAATGCGTTTGGTTAAGATCTGTTATATCTCATATTTGAAATAGTTGTCAATTGAAGCCGATTACAGATACCGCCACTATCATTTATGAGGATAATGCATCATGTATAGCATACATAAAAGGTGATAAGACCAAGCATATTTCACCAAAGTTTTTCCATATACATGAACTCCAGAAAAATGGAGAGGTGGATATTCAGCAGATTCGCTCGTGCCATAATCTTGCTGATTTATTTACAAAATCCTTGCCTACGTCAACATTCGAGAAACTAGTTTATGGCATTGGAATGAGAAGAGTCAATATGAAGCAAGATTAATGAATCAAGTTATGCAGCTAATATCCTACATTTCAGGGGGAGCGAATATACTATGCGTTGTACTCTTTTTCCCTTTTGTCTGGTTTTTATCCCATTGGGTTTTTCCATCTTAAGGTTTTTAACGAGGCAGCTTATGCACAAGTCAGGATTTGAGAATGTACTCTTTTTCCCTTATGTTCGATTTTTTCCCACAGGATTTTTCCGGCGTGAGGTTTTTAACGAGGCATACTCATCAAACTTCCTATAATGCTACGTCCAAGGGGGAGTATTGTGATAATTTGTCAATTGATGTGGACTTTAGCATATTTATCAAAATTAGTGGAAGAAGCATCAATAGACTTTGGCAAATATAATAGAGGAAGCATAAATATATATGATTGAATAGTTTTACATTTTTACCTATAAATTGTTGAAGTTTGTTGAATAATAATACACAACAATGTCAAAGAGAAATAACATTTAATTACTTTCTCTCTACAATATTATCTCTCTAATATTTATTTCTTAATATTTTGATAGTTCTATAATAATTCTCTTAAATTGTTGTTCTATAACATACCCCTCCATATATGAGCTCCAATAAACCGGGACTTACTGGGCCAGCCCACATTTGACTAAACCCATGGGACATTCTTGGCATCGTGCTAAAATAGAGATGGCAATGGGTGGGGACGGGGCTGATACGGGACATACCATCTCCGTCCCTGAATCCCATTTGAAATACCATCCCCGTACCATTCCTCATTTTGGGCATTTGGTACGGGGATGGGGTCCCCGCGGGGATTCGGGGTCCCCGTTTTGTATTTATTAATAAAAAATATATTTTTTTACTTAAAATAGTTAATAATAAAATAGATAAAATATCACGAATCACTAGCTAATCTTACAATAACTCCACAATATAAAATACTTAACAAATTGAATTAAATATAATAATTTTCAAAATACAAAGTCTTATAATTTTAAAAGTTAAAAATCATTACATTATGAAACACATAATTTTTAGGGTTTAATTTTACAATATAATAAAATAAAATATATATATATATATATATATATATCGGTGAATGGGGACAGGGACGGGGAATCCCCGTTTCATCTAATCGGGGCGGGGATGGGACGGGGATATAAATACCATCCCCGTCCATCCCCAATTCAGAAAAAGGGGGAATTCCCATCCCCGCTCCCATCCCCAAATTAATCGAGGATTCCCCATTCCAATTTATTCGGGTACCAATGATGATGGTTCCCCGTGGGGATTTTGCCATCCCTATCTTTGAAAGCCTAAAAGTCCTTTTGTTTTCTTTAAAAACTAAATTTTCGTATTAAAAGAAAAATATATTATATATTTATATTAATTATGCTTTATGTTGATAGTCTTAATTTTTGGGAAAATTGCAACATCGGTCTTATATTTACAGGAGTATTATAATATTAATCTTGCAACTTTAAATTCTAGTCATGCGACAATGTTACCCCTCATCAAAAATAACAATTTTAATTTCGTGATTTTTAGGATTTGATAATTTTAGTGCTATACTTTTTAGTTGTGGTAATTTCAGGCATATTAGTAAAAAATACCCATTTTTCCAAATTTGTACATGTTTTTGTATTTCCATAATCATTAAATAATACATTTAGAACTCGTGTCTAAATTTTAATTTGGACCAATAATTCTAAAATTATTCTATCAAGAGGGCAATTTATAGTTTAAATGATAAATAGACTTAATTCATAAGTAAATAAAACACAGTTCCTAATATTATTTTCTATTTGAACGTATGTATATTGAATATCTTGGCTACCAAAGTGCCTTTTGGGAATAAGTGAAATATTGGAGACAATTGCACCTCGAGTCTGCAGATTAGGCCTATTGCACCGTAAGTCCCGTACTTTGCATTTGCCATCCCAATGTTTTCGAGATCTTGCACTATTAGTCCTATAGTTTTAGAGATATGCATAAATAGTCCCACAGTTTATAAAGTTTGCCATGCAAGTCCCAAATTACCCTATTTTTCAATGTATCACATGTTGTAAAAGCTTTCTTTTTCTGACACCTGTTTTGTTCGTGGCATTGTTACACCTACTTAGATCCAATCTCTATTCACAGGTTTTAAATGGATCATGTCAGGTTTCCAGCCTATAAACTTAACAGGGCATACTTCTGTAAAAGTTTTACTAACATGTATACATATTTCAATTTGCCTAAGTTTATTAACATAAATGGATATAGTCCATTACGACCATATTAGACCCAACATGCTTCCGTAAAATTAAAATATCCCTTAAAATTCATACCTTCTTTGACCAAAACATCACCGGGTGAGATGGCTCGCAACACCACCAGTCGGAAAATTACTGCCCCCGGATCCTTTGACAAACAAACTCCTCACTGTTCAACCTCACCTCGGAAAGATGATGATCGCAAGTTATCCGACTCCTTCAAAGAATCGTTCAACACATACTTGGTTCGTTTCCTACCCGGGCATAAGTAATCTTTCAATGGGATAAATTAATAGAACATTATGAAGACATGTTGAAGCAGAAAGCCCCTTTTTATTAAGAACTTATTGAAATATTTATTACATTAGTAATCCCCTTTTGGGAGGAGAATACTTGTTTAGCCTCTCATATACGAGGCTTGCACTCGAAAATACATAAAACTTAAAACTAAAACACTCAAAATATTATAAATTTTTCACTCAGATTTTATTGTAAGAAAACTAATGAAAATGTTCGATGTCCCCAACTTTCTTCAAATCCTGCAATTTATAGAGGTAAGTCCGGACTTGAAAGGTGGACTTCAAATCTTGTTGAAACTTAAGACGTCACTGCTTACGTCATATCCTGCATTATTGCCTCGTCAACTGTCTTTCTTTTCTTTCCGCGCGACTCAGCCCATGTGATGGTTGTTGGGGAATCTTTTAAAAAGTTGCTCTGCGTGGTCCCCGAGGAAAACACGTCTTGTGAGCTGGGCCCTTATCCTTTCCAGCTGTATGGTCTTGTCGGTCGGGTTTAGGTCGGAAACCTTTCCCAAACTCGGGTTCCTTATGTTCGGGGCATGCTTGACAGATCCAGTCGATCCAACAGCCAACATGCGCCATGTTACAGAATTTCCGATAAGTTTCTTTACTTGCCGGAATCTTATTCTCCCAAAGAATTCTTCTTTTGGTCTCAAGAGTTCATCGCAAATCATGTGGTTGATCCGGTCATCGAATTCAAAAGGAAAGATCCATTTGTTGAATTCGGAAAAACTTGAATGGATATTTGACTTTGTCCATTTTGGTTAGACAAACCCAAAGACCCCATGCTCCCTGGTAGAAGCTTCATCTTCTAAAATGCTCCTACTAATATCTGGTCCTTCTTAGGTGAAGATACTTTTATATATTTTAAATCATTTCCATCCGGTCTTTTTAGCTTGATGAAATGAAAAACTTCATTAAAGCCTTTTCTTTCTTTGGTTCGAGCCGCACTTAGAAAATATAGTTCCAAAATGTCTCCTCCGCCAAGTGTGGATTGTTGGCCCAAGTCTCGTAAATCGCTTCCCAATCCATTTGGTAATTTCAAAATTCGGGAATCCTGGTGATACAATATAGATTGAAGCTAGAGATCCAAACGTATACCATTCCTCATGTACTTCATTTGGATGACTTCTTCGCTTCATCCAAAACCTGGATACTTGCCTAAGATATCAACTATAGTTTTTTCTGGGTTAATATCTCTCCTTGTAACTAGTTTCTCACATTGTCGTTGATATACCTGCATAGGAGAAATCTTAATCTCATCAGTTTGAACCTTAGATTTGCCGGTCTGTGGCCTAAGATTCAACTCTCCCTCTTTTACCACAGAGGTGTTGGTTGACTTGAAGACTTGGGTTGTGATACCGGAGCTTCAACATTCGTTACAGTTTGTACATCCTTAGGGGATGCATCACCTGCAACACTTGTGATTATGGTACTTGAATCCATAACCTCCGGGTTAGAGCCCCGTTCTCTATTCGCCCCTTTTTGCACCGTAGGAGATGCGACTTGGAAGAGAGGCCCTTGCAGTGCTAAGAACAATTGTCCTTGAGCGAACTAGCATGCTTGTATTTGACTAGAACCGGATTGGTCACTGTTGAAGTCGCCCAAAGAACTTCTCGCATTGAGACATAACATCCGAAAATCTCGTTCTAGACTCTCCAGGTTTTCCCTGAGATGTATTACTCGTTTAAGGACCTCGTTAGCAACGCGTCCTTCCATCTCGTGTCAAAAAATCTGCAAGAATATTTTCATGAGATTTTATAATGACAATATCATAATCATAATATTGACATTCAACTTGCCATCTAAGTAATCGAGCCTTTTCTGGTTTTGATTCAATTTTATTTTTCAGAAAAGCCTTGACACTTGAATTATCAATTTTTAAAGTAAACTTTTTAGCCAGTAAGAATAGAGGCCATTTTTTAAAAGCCTTTCTGACTGCAAAGAATTCTTTTTCATTGATATGCCATCTGTTTGTTTCACTGGGTGTGAATAAACCGCTGCAATATCTGCATGGAACTTCCTCGTTTGGTGTGACCTTAGTAAGAACTGCGCCACCAATCATTACGGCATCCGTAAAGAACCAGGTTCGTCCTCGTCTTGGGAATCGCAAGCTTTGGAAGCTTTTTACAAACTTCTTTAAGTTGCTTAATTCCTTCTTGATGTTCATCTTCCCATTTGAATTATGCGTCTTTTTTAAGCAATGAGCTAAACACCTTCCCCGTAATATGCCAGATTGTTAATGAACATCCCAAAGAAAATTAACAACTCCAAGAAAACTTTGAAGTTGTTTCTTGTCTTTCGGTGTATCCGAAATCCCCTGCATCTTTTCTACAATATAATTCTGTAGAATAATTCCAGATTCATCGATTTTAATTCCGAGGAATTCAATCTGCCTTGTTTTGATTATCGCCTTCTTTTCCAAAAGCACTAATCATTTTTGTGACAAACATCCAAAATATTTCCAAATGTTTGAGATGCTCCTTCATGTTCTTTGATGCGATCGAAAATCATCGATATACACGAACATGAAATCAAATAATCTTTGAAGAGATTATCCATCTTTCTTTGTTATATCCGGGGTGGGTTAGCCAATCCCACAGGCACCACGTTCCAAATATAATGTCCTTGTGGTGTGGAGAAAATCGTGAACTTGCTTTCTTCCTCCATCTTAACTGCAGTAGAATCCGATTTTCAATCAAACTTTGAGAATATCTTGCACCTTTGATGCATTAACGGATGTTCTCTCGCTTGGGATATAGTATCCGTCGAACTCCAAAATGTTATTAATTCCCTTATAATTAATAACAAGTCTTGGCTTTCTCTTTTGATTTCTCCATAGTTTTTGACTAAGAATCCTCGGATCGTTGTATGGAGAAACTCCTGGTGAAATCAACTTAAGGTCCAAATGTTCCTTAAGTATCTTTCGCATATCCTCACGATCCTCTTAATTCATAAGGATTGGTTTGAATCTTACGAACTCGTACTCCTTTCTGGTTTAACTTTCAAGGAAGCTTTGAGCTCGTTCTTATCCCACCATGCCAAAGGATTTTCATTATAATTACTTTGGATCTTCTTTTGATATCCTCGAGTGATATTTGTTCTTCTATTGTAACATCACTGCGACTTCTCCATTAGGCTCATCATTAGTTCTCGCAATAGCCTTTGGAGGTACTCGTTCTTCTCCTTGTATTCGAATAAATACGAGTCATTATCCCATCGTTTTGTATCTTTTGCTTCAACCATATTGTCGAAAGGATAATAAGGCATCACCAAATATTCTTTTATCCGCCATTTTTGGATTTTGAAGTTTGGTTTCATCACCACGCTTGTCGCGAAAATTTATAGGCATTTTTCTCGTAAAATGCTTCCTCATCTCGGACAATAATCTTATGATCACATAATGTTGTGAAAATAAGTCTTCTAGTCTCATTCTCTGTGTAAATCGCTTAAATGTTTGTAGGAAATTGTTTCCTAGCAAAACATCTCGCTTCCTATATCATGGAAATAGTTTGGTGGCGTCTTCACTTTGTACCACGGGTACCGCCGCTCATCCGATCATGATTTTCGCTATTCAATTCCCCCGTTAAGAATAAAATTCTTTTAGAGAAATCTCTTCCTCGCAATATCTCGTAAATCTTCTCCAATTTCTTTAGGAAAAACCTCCTTTGCAAAGACATATTCCGCCCCCTGAATCAATATAGGCGGCGAAATATTCGCCTTGTATTCAACATATAACATTCCAATAGAAATGTATATAGAGAATGGACTAGTGGTAATCGATTCTCGTATCTTTTATCGCCCACTGTGAATTCCATTCCTTCTTGTAATCTTTCCCAAGGTTTATGATCCTCGAGAAATTCAATTCCCGGATTAATTATTCTCGGGATTTTCCCGCAACTCCTGTGATAGTCAGCTCAATTTCACCTATTTTCAGGCTTCCTTGATATCTTCCAACTATTGGTTGTTGGAGATAATATAGAACATCACAAGGAAAAATATTATCCTTTTGACTAATGTCGAATATTACTTCAACTTCTCGCCATCCTTCTGGACATTTCAGCTCTCCTGCTATTTTGAAAACATTTGGGATGCGTTGAACTATACTTGGTCTCTTTTCTTCCCAATGGCTACTACTCACCATTCTGTCCTGCTGGAAAGACATCCGTCTGGGCTCAACTCTGAGACTTCGACTTTTGTTGAAGATCTGGTTGATCTTGTATTTTCATATCGATCTCCTTGATAGTTGGAGACTCTATGATTTCGGTAGAACCACCGCAAAGTCCTCGAATATTCTTGGGACTTCAATAAATTTCTTTCTCAAGAATACTTCTGAATGATGAGTATTCGAGAGAGCATAAGATATCTTGTATGTGATTGAGTAGGGTTTATTCCCTTCTTTCATCAAATTGTCTCTTTTGACATCTTGATGAAGGGTTAGGACTCGTTGAAATCTCGATCTCCCAAATTATATGCAATTCTAGGATAGACATTGAATGCTAATTTTTTCGCATACAAATTTCAGAATCGCTCCAAGGCATGAATCCTTGAGGTTTGAGATTCGCTTGTCAAAGATAGCAAGATTGAGTGGCTAATCTATCCCTTCTTTGAATGTTGCCTTAATAATGACTCTTATGGCTACGATTTGAATCCATGAGAGTGTATTTGCAACTTCTCTTTAAATCTTTTGAACTCGTGAGATTTCTTTAATAGGGACCAATTGCATCTCGATCGGGTTCCCAGAAACTCCATCGAATGGCAAATTCTCCGGTTGTAACCCCCGTGAATAATTTGGTGTTTTTACATTTAAACCCAATCTTATCCAACGCTTTCCAAAGCTCCGATAGTAAAACCATCGTATATCCGGAGCTTTGGATCTTCCTTCATAATTCTTATAAGAGTCTTATGAGAAACCGTAGTAGTGAGAGAGAATCGACATATCCTCCCTAACCGTCTTTGAAGAATTTCTTCTTCACTCGATTCTGAATCGATTCACTTCCATGATCGAGAATAGATCTCTTCTTCATAGATGCTTTCATCCGAGGGTATATCCTCAAATTGATACACCTGGATCAAATCTTGATAAGAGATAGCTTCTTCGATCTCGAGTGTAGCCTCGAATCCTCGATTCCTCATCTTTGATTGTCGGGTGTAGGTCCCAAAGGGTGTAGTGTAAGGTTTAGAAGGGGGAGGGTTGAATAAACCTTACCAAATTTTCGATTTAGTCCTTTTAAATCTCTGAGTTGATTCTACACAGATGTGTCCTTGATGGACAAATCGAATTAGTCGCTCAAAGAGAGTTAATCTCTCAATGCACTCACCGAGTTGATGGAGTAACTCAAATTGTTGGCTATAATTTAACTCAATCGTGGTTTTATTTTAGCCGGAAGACTTAACACCCTTAAGTTTGATTAAGCAAGATTTTAGAGCTTGATTTAGTACTTATAAATTATCAAATGGATAGCAAATTTATCAAACAGATATAAGCGATTAAAAGTGCAGGAATTTAAATGCTTTAAAATGTAAATGACACAAAGAAAGTTTTTATAGAGGTTCAAGATGGGGTAATTCTTCTACTCCTCTCTTCTCCAACTCCCGGAGGAATCCACTAAGTAATGATCGTTTACAAAGTGGTAAAGTCCGAGATACAAGTCTTGATCACAACAAAGCCCGACTTGATCCTTAGGGACTCACCGAGAGACGCTTGATCACTCACCGGCTTCTCGTACGACTCGCCTTCTTCAGGCATTTTGCCTTGTTACTACTCACTTGCTCAAGCTCTTTGGATTTGATCACGAAGCCCTCCAAAAGCTTAAGACTTGGTTCAACCTTGAACCTTTGTACAATCCTTCCGGAATGTAGACCCCTTGTTTTCAAAAGTTTCCTCTTCAATCGATAGAAGTTCTCTTTCCTTCACAGTGAGTGTTGGATTGATGTACTTCGTAATGTAGGCTTGAGGATTGAGAATGTTTCAGCTTTTTCGATGTGCTTGTATATCTCACGTGTGTGTCATCCCCTTTTTATCTCAAACAAACTCCTCGGCCTTTTATAGTGAACTTTCAAAACTTTGCCCGTTGAAGAGATAGCTTATTTTTGAAAGTCACTTTGCAAATCGTTGGCTTGCGCTTCTTGGAATTGCCGCTTTCCTCGTATGAATTGTTCTTTCACCTTTTGAGAGTTCGACACGGTGTAGTGCTTCCCATTGGTTCATTCCTTTTGCACGCTTCCTGGGACCGAGCACTCCAAGAAAGGTGGTATGGAGATATTACTTGTTTAAGTAAATCTCTTGATTTCGGCAACGGTTATTTTGATTATCTCGACTTGATTGCATTTCCTTGCTTTCCCAGGTGACTTAGAGTCACTTCCAATCATTGATGACTCGTCATTACTTCAACTTGAGATGGGCTTTTCTTGAGTTGACTTGATCGATGCTCCACTCACCGCATCTCGATTTGCTTCTCCAAAGACAGCTGATTCTGTCTACTCTTTCTTTGCCATACTCAAATTGCCTCGCAATGTGAGTCTTCCTTCGATCTTCGCTTGTCTTCTTGCATGTTAAGGCGTAGGCCGACTTAACTCACTTGGCCACTCTATTCATTACAATGCATTTTACAACAAGAATTGGGGTGCCAACTTTCTATTCTAAGTTTTACATGGCATTCATCAAAATCTAAACAATAAAATTCCTAACAATTTCCCCTTTTTTGATGATGCCAAAACTTAAACCATACAAAGATGCAAATAACAAAGATACATACAAAGATAGTGTATTGACAATAGAATGTATGCGTTAATCAATCTTCTTATTGATCATATCATTCTTGTACTTAACACAATATTGTTTACAAGGTGTATCGAGTATATAATTGTCTTCACAAAAAAATAAAGAATTTATAGCTTTATTACGAGAAGATTTACATTGTATGTATTTACATAATAAAATACACGAAGGGTTGGTTGACAAGAACACTTCATCTCCTTGCCTCCTTCTTTTCATCTTGTTCAAGATCTTCTTTCTTCTTCTTTTTTTCTCGTCACCGCTTCTTTTTTTCTTCTCATATGCTTTCCTGGCAGCTTCATCTCTTCTTATTCTTTCCTGTCTCTCCCGCCATTGCCGAGTTTGTCTCTTGTTTTCTTCTTCTATTCTCTTTGCATACTCGGGCGTTAGTTTTAGCCACTTTTAAATTTGCCACTTGGTCAAGCCCAGCCCTAAGAGATCCCTCCTTTCTTTCCTCGGATCTACGTATTCAATATTCTTGGGTAGAGGTCTAGGTCCAAGCTTCTTCCTCCACTATCGCTTCTTCCTCTACCTTCGGCGATATCAGTCTTGGGGTCTTCTTCTTCCTACCGAGTGACTAGCAGAGTGACCAGCAGAGCGACCGGAAGTCTCGCCGCTGTCGCCTTCTTCACATAACGTGAGACCCTTTTCCCAAAGATAAGTCCCAAGCTTGAGCCATGGACATATTTGCAAAATATCCTCGATTCGAGTGTTTTAAATTCATCGATCGATCGTGGCTCGTCCCGACATCCGAAATGGCATACGTGTCTCTCGCTTCACTGGAATGCCTCCGTGTTCTTTCAAGATGTTCATAACTCGCATCCATTCTTCCTTCCACTTCCTTCATCCCTCGCTTCAATTGCTTTTCTCTTCTCGGCCCATAGATACAGCAGAGTGTTGGAGTGGCGAGTCACGGGGAGTTTGTCGCTTATAATGTCACCGTGATGATAGACCTTGTTGGAGGGTTTGTGCAATCATCAATGTCACATCCACGATCCTTCCCCTCAACAAGCTTTCCTTTCTTCCTGCTTTCAAGACTTCCTCACCTGATTTTCCTTCTCACCGCTGCTCCTTTCTTTTTTCAGATTTTCTTTCGCTTTAAGGTATTCCTCTTCCCTTTTTGGCATCATCAAAGGATAGAGGAACCCTGCGGAACATCTTTGGCAAGCATGAAGTCGAAGTCTTCGATGGTTGAGTTCGCTTCAAGTCTGGCTGCGTTGTAAGCAAAGACGGAATTCGGATCGAGTAGCGTTGGATTCTTTTTGAAATCGGCTTCATTTCAAACCATGAGGAGGCTGAATTTTCTTGTCATGTGTTCTTCCAACCGTTGTAGATCATTTGTATTTTGCTCACACACAGCTTGATTTCGCAGCAAATGTGAGCTTCATGCATATGCTCAATGTGTTCTCTCGCCTTGTTGAACAAAGTTCAAGTATCTCACCTGTTCCACACGCATTGATTGCTGCTGTTGCCACCATTCCCTTATCCTCGACTGTGATGCCTCTCAAGTCACCGTAAGGTTGGCATCTCATGTTGTCCGCCGCATGTCCAAAGAGGCTCGATGCCTCTCCATCCGTTCAACCTCAAAGAAAGAGTGCTTTGAACACTTTCGAACTTCACCTGATTCTTCTGTTGCGGTGATGGCCATACAGCGTCAAAATCAAAATCGGCCGAACAATGGTGCCCGAGTGAAAAACAGAGGTGGTCCGTGATAGCGTGCTTGTTCGTTCTCTAACTCTTCGTGGAGTTAGGTATTTCCAAAGGTGAAAAGGAAAAGACTCTACGAAGGATTCATCACCGCCAAATGGAATCGTTCGATGATGAGTGGTGCACGGGCGGTTCTTTTGGGAATCGATCCTGCGTAGCTTGAGGAGCTCGCAGTGGTCTCTTATTGAGCTGGGTCTTGTTGTGTGAAGTGGACCCGGCTTGTCGAGCCTCACTGCCTTAATACTTCGTTGGTCTCACTGCCTTATCGTCAAGCGTCATCGGACGATGATGAGATTTCCAAATGGTGGCTCATCATCAAAGTTAAAAGTTTGACGAGTAGTCTTGGGATCGACTTGCTCGTGCTTGGAACACCCGCACTGAAGTCTTTTGGATTTGTCATGGGGGATGACTCACCTTCTTCTTCGCCTTCCGATCCTGGAAAAGTGACATCGTGGTTGTCCCGGGAATCATGAAGTGCGCCGATCTCCTTCTCGATGGGTCGATGATAGCAGGAGGGATGTTCTCTACTTCATCTTCTTTACCCCGGAAGTCTCAACCTCCCGTGGCCTTCATTTCTCCAGCAGTCTCTCTCTGCTGCGAGGCCTTGGTCCTCCCTTTCAACACTGTCGTTTGTCTTAGGGTCTTCTACAGTGGCATCCATTGGAGTCTCAACCCCATGGATTGCACTTTCATCGCCTGCAGTGTTAAATCCGTGGTGTTCCTTCATGTGCCTCGACCGCATCAGCCGTCATTAGCCTTCTTCGGCGAGCTTGGCACCTCGTACCGACGATCTCAATCCCCGAGCTTCGTTGATGGCAACTTGTTGTTCTTTTTGTGATTGTAATTTCTCTTCTTCGCCTCCTTGATTCGTTGTGGAGTCATCTCGCAAAGATCCTCCGACCTAGCCGCAGGTGGAGGGAGTTTTCCCCGGGCGCACCAGGTGAGTGACTTGGAATGGGGTCACTGCGTCTCCAAACTCCCCGGGCCGCTTCGATTGATTGATTTCACTGCAAAGGCGGTGGTAACACACCTTCAATAGGGGTTGGCTCGACTCATTCATTGCCTTCTTTTCCGAGTGAGTCGGGAAGTGGTAAAGAAGAACAACATTGGCGATTTTCGAACCACTCCCATTGGATCAATTTCGGTTTGTGTTCGGATGACTCTCCTGGTCCCTCCATTAGTCTTTGCTCGTGAAGGATTCTTGATTCGCAACGCTTGCCTGCATTTGCAACTCTTCGCGGGGCAAAGCATTCTCTCGGGTTCCTCGTCACATCGCCGTGAGAAGACATCAAGGAGAAGATGTGTGTGTTCGTCAGGGTGCCGGGAGATAGGGCGGATGCTTGCCTTCTCACGTGCTTCTCGGCTTCTTCACTTGCTTTTTCTCTCCCCTGTCCTTGTAGATCTCATGGGATGTCGTGCAGCTTGTCTTCATCCGAGAGGGAGCACAAGAGAGTTAATCCAAGGAAATTTAGCAATTCTCTTCTTCTTCTATGAACTCGAGGCCGTTGAACTGTTCCTCGACTTGCTCAACTTCCATTTCTCCACTCACGCAGACGATTTTGGATGTCCTGGGGTAAGGTGGAGATAGAATCATTACATCACTATCCGCTCCTGGCGGTGTTCTTCTTGTGCTTCACCGTGTGAGTTACTGTTGTGTCTTCTCAAGTTGCCTCTGCTGATCGCCTTCAAGCAGACTTGGGCTGTTTCATCAACTACATTTGGAGACTCTACTTCTCCAAGTAGTCCTCGGTATATGCTGGCCGAGTAATCGACTCTGGCCTAGTTTTTCCAGATTGCCGCTTGACGATTCTTTTCTTCGTCTCCTGGTTTGTACAGGGAATTTTGGTTCGTAGATGTTGTCCTCTCGAGTCTTGGCGGCCGGGGTCTTGGTGTCTTTTTCGAGGAGCGGGCCATCGTGGCTTCTCGGTTCTCCTCTTTCTTGACGATCGGAGAAGGTATTTGTGAGTCCTTCTCGACCGCTGCGCAGGGCAGGTGAGACACGGTGCTGGGCGGTGACTCTGCTGCAAGGGCAGGAGCATGTTTGGTTTTCTTTCAGGGCAAAGCATTTTCTGGCAGCAGCTGGGCGGCAGCCGCTGAGAGGAAACAGCCGTATCTTTGGGTCGGCCTGATTCCCTCACGGTGTCGCCTCTCTTAGCGTAAGCTCTCTTCTGCGCCAGAGAGGTTTGCTCTGAACATCCTCTTGTTAACATGGAATGCCTTCCGTGTCTAAGAGGGACTCCTTTCACCTCCAATAGCCGGCCAATCACTGTGCCATATCCTAGGAACCTACAAATGAACCATCTTCTTTGAAGGACTTGTTCCCACGCTCGGCAGAGTCCGCTATAGACAAACTCAGCCTTCAGTTTTTATCTTCTTTTCTTCGATGATTGCAGCCATTACAATCAGCTTTGCCTTTGACAGTTGGTCAAAGTCGCCAAATTTGATGTCGATACATTTGGCAACTATGTCCAACAACTTGTGATAATCCTCCTTCAAAGAGTCTCTTGTTTGTTTGTGTATATTATTTTATCAAAGAAAGTCGGACTTGGCTATTTTTTCCATGCGTCGGCACCAAGTTTACATCAGCTTTTTTGATCTCAGATGCTCCTTCCTGGCGGTAGTAAGCAATATTCACCAAATCCTCGCGAGAGATAGTCACCGCTTTCCGTGAATAGATGACTTGATTCCTTCATCGTGAATCTCAAAGATTCACGAATTGTGCGACCTCCTCCACATAGGTCATCGGATATTCTAACGTTAGAAACGGTTTTAGTCCGACGCTTTCCAACTTCTCGGGCCGATTTTCTTCACCAGGGTGTCGTCGGACCTCGCTTCACCATTTCGTCGTAAATCCACCGTTAACCGGTGTGGATTTGTTTTCCTAACTTGGTAAAGTCATAAGTTGGTGCCATTTTCTCAGGATTATATCAAGGAAAACTTAAAATGATTTGAAGATCGATAGGGTTTGAGAGTATTCTCGCCTTTGCTTTTGAGAGAAATAGATGAACAGTTTTTAGAAGTGTGAGAGAGAAACGGACGAAAATGGTTTAAATATGGTTTATGGAAGGACGCGGGTGGTTTTTGAATCGTGATCGAAATCAACGGCTTGATTTTCGTGACGCTTATTGAGCATTTCATGTCTCGTATTTAATGCGGCAAAGCATTTATATCCAATCATAAGCTTGGTGTGCGCTTTTTTGTCTGTACGTACATCATCATTATGCCGACGTATTCCTTAAAACATTCCCGCTTAGTCAAACGATCGCTTTTTGTCACTTTGCTCATAAGTTATTCAGCCTTATCTCTTAGCCGATTTAACTCTACTTCTCACAGCTTCTTAGCGACTCCTATCACCGACTTCGGTAGTCAGTTTTTCCGATACAAAATTGATTTCATCGAGCTAATTTCTATTTTGGTTCTTTTTCACCCCTTTTCTCTGTTCCATTACTCTTCTTTGATTCGTCGAGTGTCACCACTCAATTAACCCTAACTCATGTTTGAGTTCTTCAAATCTTGACTCACATAATGGTTTTGTGAAGATGTCACTAGTTCTTTATCAGTTGAGATGTATTCCAAGATAATGTCCTTCTTTTCAACATGATCTCTTATGAAGTGATATCTCGACATCAATATGTTTTGTTCTTGAGTGCAACACAGATTTTGAGTGATTGCAATTGCACTTGTGTTATCACACATGATTGGAATTTCTTTTTCTTCAACTTCATAGTCTCTCACATTGCCTCATCCATAGGACTTGGCACAACAATTTGCCAGCTATGTATTCGCTTTCACCAGAGAGGAGGCTATTGAGTTTTGCTTCTTGCTAAACCAGAAATTAGTCTGTTTCCTAGCATTTGACATGTGCCTGAAGTGTTTTTCCTGTCAACTCGCATCCAAAGATAGTCGAGAATCAATAGCGATTAGCTTGAATCCACCTTCCTTTGGATACCATAGGCCTACTTCTTGGCTTCCTTTCAAGTATCTCAATATCCTCTTAGCTTTGTCATGTGGTTTCTTTGGAGCAGATTGAAATCTTGCACATACACCTACAAAGAAAGGTGATGTCCTGGCCCGCTAGCTGTGAGAGATAGAGCAATGATCCAATAAGTGCTCAGATCTTGTTTGATCTACTGTGCTTGCCATCCGCATCCATGTCCATTTTGATCGATGTGTTCATTGGTATTTTTTTAAGACTTCTCCTCCATACCAAATTTCTTCATTAAATCTCCGTGTATTTTGTTTGACTTATGACGGTTCCATCCTTCATTTGTTTCACTTGGAGTCCAAGGAAGAATGTCACTCTCCCATCATGCTCATTTCAAATTTACTTTGCATGAGGTTTGAAAATTTTTCACACAAATTTCTTTGTTAGTGGATCCAAAAATAATGTCATCCACATATATTTGAACAAGCGAGTATACTCTTCTTGTCTTGAATTAAAAAAGTGTTCTATCTACTTTTCCTTTTGTGAATCCATTTTCAGTTAGGAATTGTGACAGGTGTCATACCATGCTCTCGGTGCCTGTTTCAATCCATACAGGCTTTCTTGAGTTTGTATACCTTGTCTCCAAGAGTCTTCGCTCAAATCCTCGGAGGTTGTTCAACATATACTTCTTCTTCCAATAAACCATTTAGGAATGCACTTTTTACATCCATCCGATATACAATGAAATTCTTGTGAGTCGCATAGGCAAGAAACATCCTTATAGCTTCCAATCTTGCTACAGGGGCAAATGTTTCATCAAAATCTATCCCTTCTTCTTGGCAATATCCTTTGGCTACTAGTCTTGCTTTGTTTCTTACCACGCAGCCTTCCTCGTTCATTTTATTTCGAATACCCATTTGGTGCCAATAACATTTTGATGCATGGGTCTTTGCACTAATTCCCATATTTTATTTCTTTCAAACCGATTGACTCTTCTTGCATAGCTTGAATCCAATGTGTGTCATCCATTGCTTGTGACACATCTTTTGGCTCTATTTGCGAGATGAAGCATGTGAACATAGCTTCTTGTTGAGTTCGATCTTGTTTTGACACCTTCTCTTATATCTCCAATGACAAGTTCTCCGTGGATGGTCTCTCGGCCATCTTACATCGTTGGAGTAAGTTAGCCGGATTGATCGACTTGGCAATTTGTGTTGGCGTGGTCACTCTCGTTATCACTTAGCTACAAATTTTCCAAATTGTTTTTGAGATTCAAACTATCTCATCTTCTTCTCAATTGATAATTCCCCTTGACTTCAAAGATAGGGACTCTTCTCGTATGATTGGATGATTCAAACTTATCGGTGACTCTTCAATGTCTTCTCCATTTACATTTGGCTCATCGAATACTATATGAATGGATTCCTCTCAGTAACCATAGTTCTTTTGTTGAGTATTCTATAGGCTTTGCTTTTTCACCGAGTATCCTAAGAAGATACCTTCATCACTTTAGCATCAAAA
This sequence comes from Rehmannia glutinosa, assembly GCA_016081115.2. Lineage (NCBI taxonomy): Eukaryota > Viridiplantae > Streptophyta > Magnoliopsida > Lamiales > Orobanchaceae > Rehmannia > Rehmannia glutinosa. The sequence goes on from CM071937.1 coordinate 78,884,654, forward strand.
GCCTTTAGGTTGTCTTTGCCATTGTTGTGGATGAAGCATTTACATCCAAATATTCTCAAATATGCAACACTTGGTTTTCTTCCATCCGGATCTCATAGGGAGTCTTTGTCGCCTATCTGTTTATCATACATCTGTTTTGGGTGTAGAAGTGTGTTGATTGCTTCACCCAAAATCTTTTGGTAACCCCGCTTCACCCCTAACATGGTCCTTGCCGCTTCTTTGAGGGTTCTGCTCCTTCTTCTCGCAACTCCATTCTCTTTGTGGAGTCCTTTGCCGATAGTTCATGACCAATACCATTCTCAATACAATCTTTGAGTTATTATTCCATTGACAAACTCGGTTCCTCTATCCGATCTTATTTTGATAATGGTTTGACTCTTCTCATTTTGAATCCTTTTCATCATTTGTGGTAGTTTTTGTAGAGTTTCTTTCTTCTTGCACATGAATATTGTCAATGTATATCTTGAGTAGTCATCTACTACCACCAAGGTGTATTTCTTTCCACTTATTCGGCCTGGTTCCACTGGGCCAAATAGATCCATATGAAGTAGATGCAATATTCTTGTTGAGGATGGGCATGTCTTTTCTTTGAATGACGACTTGATTTGCTTTCCCTTCCGACATGCATCACATATACTCTCCTTCTTGTATCTTCGAGTCTGGAAGTCCTTCTACAAGATGACTTTTTGCCAGCTTGTTAAGTGTTTTGAAATTCAGGTGACTCACTTTTTGTGGCACAGCCAACTTGATTCAGCTTGTACTCTTTGCTAGTAGACATGTGCCGGGTGTTGCAGTTGACCAATCCACTACATACATATTTTTCTCGTCTACATCCTTGCAAAGACCACTTCATTTGATTCAATTTCTTTGATTTGGCATATACCCATGTTGAATCCAACATTGTAGCCCTTGTCACGAGCCGATCGATACTCGCAAGTTGAAGTTGAGTCCTTCAACATATGCAACATCCGTGATTTCTAATCCATTCCTCTTGATGGATCCAATGCCTCTTATTTCACCAGGAGCTTCATTTCCTCCAAATATGACTTTTGCTCCTTTGACTTCCTTGAATTTTGACAAATTTCTCTTATTTCCTGTCATATGTCCGGGAATGCCACTATCCATGTACCAGGTTCCTCGGCACTCACTTTCCTTGAACTCGCAATCAAGGAAATTAAGTTTTAGGTACCCATACTTGTCCGGGTCCCGAGGGGTTAGAATTGTAAGATGAACCAACCAACCTATAGCCAAATGTTTTGACTCTAAGGGGTTGCCATCTATCGTGCCATAATCATAATCAATCCTGGCAAATTGCTTGGGGATTCTAGGTTCATACAAATCTCTTTTTGTCCGTATGCCCGCATATGTGTTTTAGCAATTGCCTTCCTTGGGTAATCATGGTGTCTTTGAGTGTAGTGCATATGTGTGTCGATGAAAGCTCTTATGCTTTTGGAATGGCCTTTCCGAGTTCGGGGCCGTTGCCATTTGGGCTTATATTCCATAAGTCCGTCAGGCCGATAGTTCACATTATTCCAATCAGCTTGGCTTGGATATTTTCTACCATTCCCATCATATGTATTTCTTTTATGGATTTTCGGGATTTTTGGTAGCTCGCTTCCTTTTTACTGCAGTATTTTCGTTAGGAGTTTTTGAGGACTTGAATCTCTTCTCAGCTGTCCTTTGAGCACACTCAACTGGCTGTTTTCCTTTTCCTTTGTAACCAAGGCCAGTTTGCTTGTTATTGTGCTTTGGAGTGAATGTGTGTGTGACATTTAGAGTTTTGGATTTTCCAGACTCTTCATGACTTGAAGATCCTTTTTCCAAAATTACTTTTGAGGTTTGACATAGCACAGAGGAACTAAATCCTAAGCCTGTCTTGTCTCCACATTCTCTTTGACTCATGATAAGATCATCCAATGATTTGTATGCCTTAGTGAATGAGGCAATAACATTCTTGAGGTCATTCTCCGCTTTTCTATAGCAGCAATTTGCTACTAATTTAGCATTTTCACTTTTAAACTTTCATTTTCAACAACTATTTGACTTAGAGTACTCGGCTCCTTAGTCACTTTGAGTTTGACTTTTGAGTAGGCTGTTTTCCTCATTCAATAGTGTGAGTGAGGATTTAATGTGTTCAAAATCTTTCATCATTTTGCTTAATGAATCATAAAGATCGAGTAAGTGATGAAGTGTGTGTGTCACTGATCACTATCACTAGTGCCTCCGAGTTTGTTGAGTTAGATTGTACCTCATCTTCTTGATCTTGTTCTTTGGCCATCAAGCGATCGGGCTTCTTCTTCTTGAGTCACTTGAGTAGTCACTTCATCGCTCTCTCAATCAATTGTCTCCTTGACTTGACTTGGTCAATTTGTTTCATGATCTCTGCAGCCATCATTGCCTTTTTCCTTTCTTGTCTTCTTTTCTCTCAAGATCTTTCTTTCTTATTCATCTCTGTACTTGTTGACTACAGGATATGAGCAATCAATGGCATAGTGACCTGGTTGTCTACGGCCCAACATAGATATTGACTTTTTGATCACTCTTTCTATTCTTGAGTTGTCACCCTTTGATACTCAACTTTTTGATGATCTGTTCTCTTGGTTGGCTTTGTCTTCCCTTGATTTGGAGGGAGCCGAGTGTCTTCGGAAGATTCACCCGTTCCTCTCTTGTAGTTCTTGTTAAAGAACTTGTTAAATCTTTTAACCATCGGGCTATTTCTTCCGGGTCAATTGCCTCTTTGATCTCGACTCTCTTCCCATCTTTGACAATTAGAGCAAAATTTGTTTTGGGTACAATTGTCTCTTCCCGGTCTTTTCTTCTCACTCAAACTCGTAGGCTTTGAGGTCCGAGAATAACTCATGATTGGATGTCTTTGATAGGTCCATGGAGTGTCTCGATTGCCATGACCTTCATTTCCCATTCACTGGAAGACTTTTTAGGATCTTCATACACATTTCCTTCGTGTATATTCCTTTCCAAGTGTAGATGACTCATTTGTGATTTGTAAACGAAGGCGTCTAGTTGATCCAGTTCTCTCCTCGAGATCATTTTGAAGTTTTCAAATTTTTGTACCGCCATTTGATAATTTGTTTTCTTTGATTTGCTCTCGAGCCTTCACAAATTAATGTCACTTGTCCTGCATTTTTTAGCCGTTTTGCATGATTTGACTTTATTGAACATGGATTTGTCCAAAGTTTTGTAAAGGATGTCCTTGGCTACATTGTCGGTTGTATCTTTTCTGTCATCATTTGTCCACTCGGTTCTTGGTTTTTCAACCATGACCGGTTTGGGAGCAAGAGATCTTCTTCTCCTTCACCGCAACTCTTCATACAACTGTGTTCACCTTTAATATTTGCAGAGGCCCATCTTCTATCACTATCCACATCTCATCATGTAATCTTTGATAGATGAGCTTGCATACGAATTTTCCAATCATCAAATTCTTCGATAGTGAACATAGGGATGCGTGTCAAATTTGCTTCCATGATAATGACTTTTAATAAGAAATTTAAAGGTTTAAGTACTAAAGGAGACTTTGAAAAGTTTGGAGATCTAGTTCAAGAACGGTGCGGAGGGTTCAATGAACCAACCGCTCCGATACCACTTGTAGGTCCCAAGGGGTGTAGTGTAAGGTTTAGAAGGGGGTTGAATAAACCTTACCAAATTTTCGATTTAGTCCTTTTAAATCTACGAGTTGATTCTACACGGTTTGTGTCCTTGATGGACAAATCGAATTAGTCGCTCAAGAGAGTTAATCTCTCAATGACTCAATCGAGCTGTTGATGGAGTAACTCATTTTGTTGGCTATAATTTAACTCAATTTGTGGTTTTATTTTTTGGAAGACTTAACACCCTTAAGTTTGATTAAGCAAGATTTTAGAGCTTGATTTAGTACTTATAAATTATCAAATGGATAGCAAATTTATCACAGATATAAGCGAGTTAAAAGTGCGGGAATTTAAATCTTTGAAATGTAAATGACACAAAGAAAGTTTTTATAGAGGTTCGAAGATGGGGTAATTCTTCTCTCCTCTCTCTTCTCCAACTCCGGAGGAATCCACTAAGTAATGATCAGTTTACAAAGTGGTAACACCCGGATACAAGTCTTGATCACAATGGCCCGACTTGATCCTTAGGGACTCAGATTCTTCACAGGCATTTGCTTTGTTACTACATCTCACTTGCTCAAGCTCTTTGGATTTGATCACGAAGCCCTCCAAAAGCTTAAGACTTGGTTCAACCTTTAACCTTTCTACAATCCTTCCCGGAATGTAGACCCCTTGTTTTCAAAAGTTTCCTCTTCAACCGATAGAAGTTCTCTTTCCTTCACAGTGAGTGTTGGATTGATGTACTTCGTAATGTAGGCTTGAGGATTGAGAATGTTTCAGATTTTTCGATGTGCTTGTATATCTCACGTGTGTGTCATCCCCTTTTATCTCAAACAAACTCCTCAGCCTTTTATAGTGAACTTTCAAAAATTTGACCGTTGAAGAGATAGGCTTTTTTTTAAAGTCACTTTGCGATCGTTGGCTTGCGTTCTTGGAATTGCCGTTTCCTCGTATGAATTGTTCTTTCACCTTTTCGAGTTCGACACGGTGTAGTGCTTCCCATTGGTTCATTCTTTTGCACGCTTCTCGGGGTGAGCACTCCAAGAAAGGTGGTATGGAGATATTACTTGTTTAAGTAAATCTCTTGATTTCTCGTGCAACGGTTCTTTTCTGATTATCTCGACTGATCGCATTTCCTTGCTTTCCCTGAGTGACTTAGAGTCGACTTCCAATCATTGGATGACTCGTCTGTCACTTCAACTTGAGATCGGGCTTTTCTTGAGTTGACTTTGATGATGCTCCACTCACCGCATCTCATTTGCTTCTCCAAGACAGATTCTGTCTACTCTTCTTTGCCATACTCAAATTGTCTCGCACGTGAGTCTTCCTTCGAGATCTTCGATTGTCTTCTTGCATGTTAAGGCGTAGGCGACTTAACTCGGCTTGGCCAGCTCTATTCATTACAATGCATTTTACAACAAGAATTGGGGTGCCAACTTTCTATTCTAAGTTTTACATGGCATTCATCAAAATCTAAACAATAAAATTCCTAACACTGGGCAATCTGTTGAGATATGCCCCCTTGTTCCACATGTCCAATAATTACAGTCTTTAAAACTTTCATTAGCTCTGGTATGAGCTCGCCTGAAAGTTCTTCTTCCTGAAGTTCTGTCGGTACTTGCTTGATTAGAACCTGATGAAGAGGCTCTACTCCTGCTTGGTGCTAGTCTTTGCCCTGATTTGTAACTTCGGGCTTTTTGTTTTGACCAAAACCTTCTAGGTCTCCATGAAGACCTTTTGTTGCTGCTCCCCTGGCGGTATGGATGGCTTATCTCCTTCTTCTTCTTATGCCATCGTGGTTGACCTCCCACAACTGTTGGGATATCATTGTCCACGCAACATAGAGGAACCACTTTGTTAATTCTTCGTAATCTCTTATAATTCTTGTATAGAGCTACATGGTAACACCATTTAGATAACTTGGCCTTTAAGAAAGACATTCTTTCCGGCCATGTATCTAATTCTCGCTCCATCCTTGTATTCCCGATAAGCATTTCTCTCCAGGGACTCGGAATCTTTGCAAGGAATAGCTGTGAAGCTTCCTTTTCTCCAATCTTAGATTTCCACCGGTATTCGGTGAACAACTTGATATATTCGTCAATATGACAAATATCATGTAACTCAAGGCTATAGAGAGCTTGTTTATATCTTTTTCTTTTTTCATCCTCTAATCCCTCAAAGTAACCTGTGCCGATAAACTGGATTTTGAATAGTTTTGCCATATCATCGACAATTCTTTTTAGTGATTCTCCTGATGTGATCACGCTCTTCGTACTTGCATCGGTCATATCCCATGCAATCTTTACAGATCCCTCAATACTCATTTCAAGGAGTAAAATGAAGGAATCTTTCGTAAGATCAAGGGTACCTGCTGCAATCCTCATTGCTGATGCCCATTCATCAATAAGGACTTCTCGATTTTTGAAATCTGGGATATCCAGATTTAGCATCAACCCATATGGATGTATCAGATCTAGATGCGATATTCCATAAGGCGTCTGGTGAATATTTGGCCTTTTAGAAGGTACTCGAGTTCCTGCAAGAGGTGGTCGAGCTCCTGTTCCTGAAAGTGTTTCATTCCCTGTGGTGAAATCTCCAGTGTGATGCATTCTTTCGTCCTGGATTCCATGATGTGAACCCGAACTTTCTGCGACGTTGGGATTTACTGGAGGCGGTGGTGGAATTGGCGGAATTGGTCTACCATGAGGGTCATAGGTAACCAAAGCTGATCCATCTCCTGCGTTCATCTTTAAGTCTACAATACCTAATCCCACGAAGGATTCTGCCAGGTCATGTAGATCTTTAAGATTGATCATCTCCATATCTATCACTTTTAGTTTATGATGGATTTTCCTTTGATGATAGCAATGAGCTTTTCATCGTCCGTCATTTTTCGTATAAGTTCGGTTGGTTTCCCTTTTTGGTATAAATAGGGTACTGTCCCGAAATCTATACGTTTCTTTTCTCCGGAAGAACTCGGTCTGTCCTCCAAGTTCTTAACTCGTTTCTGAATATCATGAAGAATTTCAAGAGTTTTCTTCTGATATTTCACCATCGTCTCCATCTGGTTCTGGATTTGATGTACTTGTACTGGTATATAAATATTGCGGTTGCCATAATTCTACACCGTCTTCTGGATCTCTCTAAGATCTGCTGAGATCTTAGATGTATCTGGAAGTATCTCGCTCCACTTCGGTACTCCATCAGGAATCATGATTTTGATGGGATTTTTCATGCACCGCTTCTTGGAGATTAATCAACTCGACATATAAGGTCTGGTTCACTGTCCAAAAACTCATATGATATGCCGCTCACATTTCGTATTGCCTCAAGCCTTCCCTATCGGCTCTTGCGCGTTTTTGTATCTCATATTGGTGATTCAAATATGCGATCTTATCCTGGTGTTCTTGTGCATACATCGTCAGAATTTGACGATATGTCCTGTAGGGTGTACATCTCGGACAATTGTCCGAATCCATATACTCGGAAAAAATTCTCCTCACCAATTATTAATTACATAAATATAATAAATATAACCAAAAGTTCTTAATAAACCTGGGCTCTGATACCATTTTGTGTCAACAATTCTAAGGCAAATTGGGTATAATGTAAAATAAATTATTTTGGGACCGAATGTGCAACCCTTGAAAATTATGGAACCAAATATGCTGAATTTAAGATCCAGGGACTTCTTTTGCAACAATCTTAATTCTATGGGACTATTGCGCAATCGTAGGACTAAAATTGTAATGAAAAAAATCCTATGGGACTATAGATGCAATTAACTCAAATATTGAAATAACCCATAGGACCAAATTTTCACCAATTTAAAACTTATAGGACCAGAATTTCACAAATCATAAAATTAGAGGACCAAAATTGCAAAATGAGCAAAACATACAGGACTAAAATTCACAATTTCAAAAGTTAAATGACTAATACTGCAATACCTCTGTAGATGTATGAATAATTTGGGATTTCCCCCTTAATTTAAAATATATATTTGTTTATGTTATAGTTTTTTCTATATGATAAATATATTAATATTAGTATGTTTGAAAAGGTTAAATTCCAACAAGACGAGCGAATATATTTTTCCATTAGTTCACCTTTTGCAAAATAAACCCTCTTGTTAAAAACAAATCACAAATTGGGTTCTTTTACCCGAAACTAGCAGTCCACCCATTCAATCCACGTATTATATATCAATCAAAGGTTATTTTAATAATTTAGTTGTTTTAGTAGATTACATTTAATAAACTACTTATATACAAATTAATCACTGATATAGAACAACCATCGGGGGTCTTCTTCCTCAAATCGGTTATCGGTGAAATGACTCTCATTGGTTGGAAGTACCAAAGACTCCCTAGCTTCCTGAACCCGATTGTTGTTCTAAATCAGTGATTAATTTGTATGACCAAAATTCCTTGTAACGCTCTAAGAGCTGTCTTCGCTCCGCCCCTATCTCTTGCAATCGCTCTTCTGTCAACTGGAAAGTCTCTCAATCGCGACTTCCCTATTGATTGAATTCAAAGAAAGAGCCAAAGAGTGAACATAGGCCAAGAGAGGTATAAATCCTTTTCTGATCTCAGCTGGCCCAAATCGAGCCAAATGAACATGGTATATAACAATTTGAAATTATAAATTAATAGAAAATTACTAATTAAATTGAATGAACATAAAAATTTATTTTAAGTTTTGAAAGACTTCTTTAAATACATCATTGGTGGTTGAACTTGCATGCCACTATCACTATTACCACCGCATATCAAATTTTTTAGACCCTTATGATTAGTAACTCTAGAAACAACAACATACAATTGACCGTGACTAAAAGCATGATTTTTTAAAAGGAGCCCTACATTAGACAAAGACTGACCATGACTTTTATTAATAGACATTACATAAGAGACCATCAACGGAAACTGTCTTCTTTGGAATTTGAATGAAAGTCTTGGATCTAAAGGTGTCAAAGACATTCTTGGAATAAGTACCTTGTCACCTAGGTTTCCTTTGGTGAGAACTTGACCTTCCAAAATGTGATTCCCAAGTTTTGTAATAATCAATCTAGTACCATTACATAAACCAAAAGAATGATCTATGTTACGTAGCAACATAACAGGAGTTCCAACCTCCAGATGTAGCTCATGATTCAGAACTCTAGAGCATTTAATTCCATTTAAAAATTCAGGAGTATGAACCTTATTCAATAGATGGACATTTCTATCAGAATGGCACAGAGAATCAGAACTTAGATACATTCTCCCTTCCGATTTGTTGATCGAGACCATATATTCATTTATTGATTGAACAACATCCAATGTCAGGGTCAGTATAACCCTCTGTTTAAAATATCATGGGTCGACATTATTACTTCCAAATAATAGATATGCGCTCTTGACAATTTCTGCGACAGGATCACCTGATTCTTTCAACAAACATTGGTATGGAATTTCAATTGTAGCAATCCCATCATCCGGTTCACCAAGTTTTTCGTTCCCTATTTTAGAAATCCAATTAGCAAAGTGGCTTAATTCTTCATAATCTTCACCCGGGCCAATACTATGTAATCTCATATTCTGTGTCAATCTCAGAACGTTGTAGTGCCTCCATAGGCTTGATGAGTTAATAGTTGCATTAACGATGTCTCGTAGGGTGCCTTTTGGAATCACATGTAATATCTGATGAAAATCTCCACCAAAAACAACAGTCTTGCCACCAAATGGAATATGTTCTCTGGCAGGATCCACTATCTTCATTATAACTTTCAAAGTTCGAGCCAATGCTTCAAAAAAAAATTTATGCATCATTAGAGCCTCGTCCCATATTATAAGTTTTGCCTTCATAATCAATTCTGCAAGATGGGAGCCAAGATTTATATTGCATGTCGATTCTTTAAGTGGATTAAATGGAAATGCAAATCTTGAATGCGCAGTTCTCCCTCCAGGAAGCAAAAAAGAAGCTATATCACTTGACGCAACGTTTAATACGATGTCACCTTTGGATCGTAAACCGACAGATAAAGTCTTCCAAACAAAGGTTTTTCCCATTCCGCCATACCCACATAAAAGATACTCTTCCATAGTCCGAATTAACAGATTCAACAATTGTATCATATACATGATGTTGTTGGGGGTTCAATACACATAGAAACCTTTTGTGTTCTTCAGACAAACTTGTTCCATCATAGCATGTCTCGTCATGTATCAATCAGGAGCGCGACAACTAAAAATAACGTTCATCAGGTAATAACATTGATTGGAAATCACCTATTTCCCCATCATCGTAAAATCTTCTCAATCTCGATCAAGGCATAACTTTTAATATCTTCTGTGGATAATTGCAAATCTACAAAATAAATAACATATATATTAGAAATGACACATATTTAAAAGGTATATAAACGAATTGACAAATACCTTGATATTGAAATAAATTCCACTGTTTGCATAAAATATCATTAGATAGATAAGTCCAACTTGACTCCCAAACTATTTGTGGACGGCTGATAGTTCCAGGTGTCAAAAGCGTAGCAAACAAAACTCTCATTGATTGGGCTGATGCGCATTGGCTTGCCTCAAGTATTCCATCGATGTACTCCTTATCGTCATCTAACAACCCCAAAACATAGCAAGTATCCCGAAATAAACTGTATTGCACACCATTTACCAAACATATATCTTCATACCATGTTGGGCCACATACTACATTTAGAAGAATTCTTAGGTAATAAAACTCCTTTGACTGGAGGAATAAAGAAAATACGTCCAATAGTAAAGCTCTTTTTTCTTGGAACTCTCTCTCTAGAATCCAATTCAAACAAACTTCATAGGGAATTCAACATACGTAAGTTCTTTTTCTTCATGATATTTCTTATTAGCTCCCATCCATGCAATAAACATACTCTGATTAACGGTTTCTCTAGCCAGTAGAGTATCAATTGTTTCTGCATCAGAGAAAATAACATCCTATTGGTTTGGAAGGTGGAAACTCGGCGCTCATCTGCGGGGTCTATATGAATTTCAAATCCCAGATTCTCCATCCAGCCTTCACAAGATGAAATGTATCGACAATCATAGTACAAATTAACTTCATCGACACTTTTTTCCACACTATCTTCACTTGAGCTCTGATAGAATGATGCAGTATCATGATAATGTCCCTTATTTATGTATTTGAATAGATATTTGATAGCTCGTGACTGATTACACCATTCGATGTTCAAATGTGATCCATATCGAATTAGTAAATGTCAGTTATGAGAAACAACATAGTGATTGTCTAAATGAACTCCATTTTTTTTAATTGTCCTTCCATTATCTTCCGTCTGTATATAGGATATCCATCTTCATCAACCGTCGTCCTTTCATTGAATCTTTGAGAAAATACTTGGAGCAACGACCATCCACCATGCAAGGAGAATTTCTCCTATCATCACCACAAGGACTGTGGATCATATAATCCATAATTGCAGCATGATAAACTGGATCAGCTTGTTCATCGAGTATCTCAGCTAAAATAACATGGTTAATGGCATATGCGGTGGGGAATGAGTCTTCTTTAGAAAGAAAAAGAAGAATGTGAGCGTGTGGCAATCCTCGTTCTTGAAACTCTACAGTATATGTAACTGCAAAATAAAAACTTATGTTAGTTAGTTCTAATTGGCAATATAATTCTTCAAATACAAATAATATTATTTTTAAAAATAAAAATGACATTAAAAAAATTGCACCTTCTTTGACATTTCCAAAATTTTTGTTTTTGCGGAGATCCTGAATCAATGCATCTAACTTCACTTTGAACACTATACAAATAATATCAGGACGATCTTTGGGCTTCAATCCACGCTCTTCCAGAAACTGCACAATTTTTGGCCACTTGGGGTTACATGTAAATGTAATACAAATCAAGATATATAACCTGCCTATTTACAAATACTCATGGCATCCTCGATTGTTTTGAATCATATATCCGGCCCCTCCAAGAAAAGATGAAGGAAGAATAATTCTTTTTCCTTGAGATGATGTGTCGATCTCCCCCGCAACAAAGCATCATGAAGGCCTTTGTATATTTCACAAACGCATTGCTTTTGATGCAACCTAATGTAGGTTAATCATGCAGAGTCCACCATGCTATATGCATCCACAACAAATTGTTGAAAGAGTATTCCGGATGACATAATTGTAGTAGCTTTCCGTCCCTTTCATGCATTCCATACGTAAAAAATTCTCTTATGCTCACCTTCTTTCTTTCACCTCCGGATCCGCAGTTTATTTTAGAAAATGGTATATCCTCTCTATAACCATATTCTCCATAAGGAAATAGACGGGGTATTGTAGACCAAGATAAAAAGCATTCAACTCATTTATTCTTTTAAGTCGGCTCGATTGAGTCTCAACCAAAATATCTCATTTGCTTATCATTGGATCAAGTTCGGCTACGACTAAAGCTGCAACTTCAGATGCAGATGGAAGATTATAAGTTCTAGCATTCCTCATTTTGTCCGCAATTAGCCTCGTTTAACATCGATCTATTTTCTTCATCGATTTTGTCTTTCGCCATGCAAAACGATTTAACCAATACATTTCTCTATCTAACATTGATTTCAAATCAACAACAATTTCGAGAATGAAGATCATCACAATTTCCATCTTGCCTATAAAAAATATAAAAGGATGATAAGTCGTTATTTTCAAAACTTTATTTTTACGAAAAACAAATAATGAAAAAAATATATTTATATCAATTACCTAACAAAGAGTAATACGATTTGCGATTTCATTATTAGTGTCGTAAATGTGCAAACTTAGGAGTTACTTTCACCGATGGAAGTAGACTTCCAATAAGGTGATAATTTTGTCCATGTAGTCTCGAATAAATGGAGAAGAGTCACCTTGATTTATTTGTGAGTCTAGTTTTCCTCCCATTAAAGTAAAACAAAACATGCTATTGTAACTTCGTATATTTTTGACTAAATTTACCTTTTTTCAAGACTACCATATAATAAAAGTTGCAACTCTACGGGGGGGACTTGTTGTAAAATTGAAAGTTGAATTTTTTTCTTGCGTACAACACAATGAATATTTTGGATTGCTACTTTATAGTAGCGAGACAACCTCTCTTTATACCAAAACATAGCACCACAAAAACTGCATCAGAATGTTGGGTTACAAATATCCCAATAATCTTGACCAAAAAAAATTAACTAAATATAAATATTAGATATATATGATGTAAAAAAATATACCGATTGATGGCAATGACAATATGGAGTTCTCAATATTACATATAAGTTCTACATCCAAATCACTTCCTAATGATTTATCGATTGAAGTCGGAATGCCAGCTGCATAGATAATAACAAATAAAAATCATAATAGTTATGCAAGTATAATAGTTTGTAAAATGTTCTTTTTATATGCTATTAAATTAGAAAAGAATTATATATGACACATGCAATATAAATGAGCATTAGTAGGAAAATATTATTAAAACTTAATTTAAAAAAGTAATCATACTTGTTGTAATTATTAAAGATAAGTTCTATCTCCGTTAATCATACTTTTTGTACATTCATTACTATACAATTTTATTTAATAGGATTTCTATAGTTATATTAGGAATAATATAGAAACATGATCTACAACTTATAAATATTTTAATTAGAAATAAAAAAGGGAACAAAATACCATAATAAGTCATACAATTAAAAATATTATTTAATTATAAAATATTATGGTACTTAAATATATGAAATGGATTATGACAAAAAGTAATAAAAAAATTAATATTACATTGATGTACTCCATAACGTTTCTCCGCTTGCCTTTTCTTGTTATGTGCAACATTAGTAGAAGCATTAGGACAATTTTCTTCATTCATTACATCAATGATTTGAGAACTACTTGTGGATGTAAATGACGAAAATTGAGGCAAATGAAAATTTCCTAAAATACGTAATGATGTGTTACCTACAAACGTAAGATAAAAAAAGTATTACTATATTTTCTCCTTATAAATACATAATTAAATTAGATAACAAACAAATCATAAGGTTTGTGATATCGGCGAAGGAGAAATTATTGATGGATGTAACGTGCTTTTCATGCGATTCAACAAAGACATTGTTCGGATGAGCGACCTCGATATAATCAATATCCGCAAAACAAATATATGTTAGAAATTAAAATAACAATTTAAATTAGAGAAATAAAAATTTATTTAATAAATAATTTGTTTAATTATATTAAATAAAAATTAAGCATTAAATTATCACTTAAAAGTTGCAAATAATGATACATGATTTTTTCATATGATTTTTTTCATATGATTTTGTTTTAGATATAAATATAGTTTATTATGAACAATGTAGACAAAATTTTATATCATGTACCTATTATTTAAGACCGATCCTTTTTCAAAGTGATTTTCCACATTTAAACCCTTTTTTAAAAACTAAGATTCAAAGAATGAACATAAAAAGATATCGTTGAAGTACATTTCGTTAAAAATGTGTTTTGATTTGCACATTTTTTTGTATGAAATCTAAAGAAACATTTAAAATGGTATTTGTGAAAAATATTATAATACATATAGATATTAATACCTTTTATTTAAGATCCGAATAATTATGGATAAATAGTTTGTAAATAGTACCTTTTATTTAATATCTAACTTATTTTTCAAAGTTATATTTCACATCTATAAACTTAAGAAACAACAGAAGTATATTTTTATTATGTATATCAGTTTTATCAAATAATATTTGAACCAATATCATTTATAATTGTATGCATACAAATTAAGAAATAATATAATTATGAGACTACACATACATTTGACTTAACAGTAAGTGTTTCTACCTACAATAATTACATAAATTTGGGATATGAAAAACATACATTTTGATGATATCTTTGAAATGTTTTTCCTTTCTTGGATATTATTGATGATTTTGTGATCTTCATAGTAGACATTCGATAATTGAGAATAAATCGAGGATTACTTGATCGTTGAACTTGCTTCTTTTAGCTATAATGGAAAAGGATTGTAGATAGATGCAAATAGTTGAATTTTAAAGTGTGTGTGTGTGGGGGGGAGTGAAAGAAGGGAGGAAAAGATGGAAAACAACATAGAAAGACTTTATATAAGGATTTCAATGTATGCAGAATCTATTAGCATTTATTAAACAAAAAATAAAAATATTATTGGAAAAATTATTTATGTCAAATTGGAAAATAGACACAATAATTAACATTATTGAGAAAGAAAAAAGGATAATCGTAGTAATGCATATTACAATTTTGTAATTTAGGATTTCAAAATAGTTTAGAAAAAAACCAGGCTAAGAATTAATGTGTGTCATTGTTGAATTGGAAGATTACCATAAAAGATTCACTCGAATTAAAATTAATGCTTGATGCTTATACGAATTTATTATATTCTGCATTCAAATTAATGTTTTAATGCAATTGTGTTTGGAATCATTATGTTAGCCCATTATATGTATATTATCTATATTTATAGATTTCAATTATTTGAAAAATAAAACTTACAATTAATGTTTCGTGGAATTCAAAGGGAACCATAGTGGATGTGTTATTTCTGGATTAAAAATATGTGATAAGTTTTCTAATTATATTGTAGTCATTATATTTTTTGTAAACAAAATATTTTAATTAACATGATATTTGAACATACAAAAATATTAGAATTTTGTAATTAAAATTAAAATTTTGAATTTATTATATTCTCATTGATTAATGTTTTTAATGCAATTATTTTTAGAATTTGTTATGTTAGCCCATAATATGTATTGTAGCTATATTTATGATTTCAATTTTTGAAAAATGAAACTTACAATTAATTTTTTGTTGTATTCGAAGGGAACCATAATGAATGTATTATTTCTTAATTAAAAATATGTGATAATTTTTTTAATTGTATTGCAATTACTATATTTTTTTTGTAAACAAAATATTTTAATTAATATGATATTTGAACATATAAAAAATATTATAATTTTTTAAATAAAATTAAAAATTTGATTTTATTCAAATTTATTGTAATTTTGTTTTTAAGATATATCAATGTTACATTTAATGACTTTTAGTATTATGCTGGAGCAATAATCTTAGATGATTTGCACGTGTGAATGGAAAAATATTTATATTCATGTGTGATATTGGAAAGGGTTAAAATTAGGTGTATTTATTTAGTAAAATATTTGTTTCATGAGATTACATTTCTTGATTATTGTAAAAAAAATTGCATGGTGCTGTAAATTGCTTTTATGCGAATATTACCCTAAAATAACACAGTTTTATAAATTATTGACTCCGGTCAGGCTTATAACATAGTTTTATAAATTATTAAGACTATATTCAACTCTTGATTAGAAAATCCCCGAACCAAAGTTAGTTTTACATTATCTCGAATCAATTTTAATTTATTTAATTAATGTTTAAATTTCCCAATTATAAGGTTTGCTCTTATTAATTAGAGAATTACCAATTATTACTTTAAAGAATTTTGCCTCTTGAAAAATCACGTCTTAAACTCATTATAGTAAGCATAAAAAAATATTTTAAATAAATTTACAACTAATGAATACAAAGAAGTAACCCAATTACCAAATCGATCACTATTATCGGTTTAGTAATACATGTTGCAACCTATTATCCTATTTATTGAAACAAAGTTTGAAATAAAAATTTCGATTGTATGAATATGTGAAATAAGTTTTTGCAAGAATTGCCACAAAGTGTAAGTTTGACATGAAATTTAATGTTTCGATCAATTTTTACTATCTAAATTCAGTTTATGTGATTATATAATGATTGCATTTAATTATTTTCCTATTGTTGGTGCTTTGACCAATATTTGTCATTCAATTTTTTAATATTTATGGAAGTGCCTCATGTTGGAATTTGATATTTTATCCCTCTCCCCCCTAAAAAGAAGAAGAAAATTTGATATGTTAAGATCGCATGTTATTTTTTGTTAAATAGTTTCACCGAAATAAGACCCCTATCCTAAAACATCTTGATCCTACATTGTGAGTGTAGTGGAATCTTGATGGTGATGAGGAAATCAATTATATAAGATTCGAAGTAATATGTTTAGTTGAATGTACATAAAATCAAATAATCAACACCAACATATAATTATAAGATGAAAATTCAATGAATTTCAAAAAAACAAAACATCCACTAATATAATAATTGGACAATAAAACATAGATAAACAATTTAAAAATATCCAAATTAGAATAAACTAAATTATAAGAAAAAACCTCCATTCATTATCCAAGACATTAAACCATAAAATATAAAGAAAGAAACTCTCAGCAGCTAAACAGATTCACTCCTTCTCTTGCTTCACTTCAAGATTCAGCTTCTTTTCCTTCCCAGTAGATGTGAACTCATCCAATAGACATCTCTTCAGTCTTGAATTTTGAATATTTTCGTCAGAAATGGAAGTGTACTTGCTGTTTTTTAAAGGAGTAGTCACCTCATCTTCCAAAATTCCTCCTATAATAGTTAAGCACATCAAATTAGATTTGTATAATCATATTAAGAAACAAAGAATTATAATATTAAAAACATATAAAAAAGAAAAATAATAAACAGAAAATTTGATTTCAAAGGTTATAATAAAATTAAAATACCTCATCTTCATTGGCCAAATCAACACTTTTCAATTTTGAAAAAAACGTCGGATTGCTGGGTCTCAGTTAAAAAAATATAATATTTTTCAACTAATGTATTGTCTTCAGTCAATTTGATCACAAATAAAACGCTTTGTAAAATCACGAGCGCATTTAACTTGGACCTTGAAAAGAAGCTTTCTATCCACCAAATCAAGAATTTCATTTGGAACCATCTGAATTGTATAAAATAATTAATAATTCTAAAGTAAAAAATTATAGTTATTCATATGAAAAGTATAAAAGATATAAAAAAAAATATATTACCTCATCTTAGACAGTGGATTTCAATTCAAAGGCTGTTTTGCCAATCAAATTTATGCAAGCATTGTCCCATATCAAAAATATTGCATTCCATTGTGGTCCACCACACGAACTTGAAGTTTGTACCTTAAAAAACATAAGATATAACATCATATATGAATATTTTTTTGGTCAAATACTAAAACCACTAAAAAACCAAATATCTAATATGCATATAAAAGCAAACAAACCTTAAATATCCAATTGGGTCCTGGAATCCACACTTAGCGCAATATAATTCTCCAGAAGCAGGTGTCATTTTTATGGGACCTTTTTTGCAAGGAATATAATACCAATTAAAAGGATTCTCTATAGAAACAATTTTTCCGGGTACCCAATAATTCCCAACCTATCAGAATGTCATATAAGGGTTAAAATCACTGCTTGTTTAAAAAACTAAATAATCATCTATTTGAATAATAATATACTAACCTCTCCATTTTGCATAATTTGTTCAATAGTCCTGAAAATATCCTTGGATTTGTCGAGTTTTTCAAAAATCGGAATGGAGTTTGTCAATGATATGTGACTCATATCACTGACTGATGCATTAGCATTCCCTTCGAGCAATTAAACTAAAACCATATTCAATTTATATCATTGCATTAAAATACAAACAATAAGGACAAATTTAAAATTATATATTTCAAATAAATATAAAATTTATAGGTTGTGAAATCCTATAATTTCTTCCACATATTCATTGATTATAACCTTTGTCACGCAAAAGTATTTGATACAAGAATTTGGCCTTTAAATTTTTTTGCTCGACACATTTGAAGAATGATAATAATAGGACCATCTCTAACAGTATCTAAATACTTCATCAACTCGTCAACATAATCTCCTCAAAGATTACACGGTAATATATTACCACTACAATAAATATTTGTTATAAAATATTTGAGAAAAAAGTAATAAACATTGCGGTATCATATAAGATAAATTACCAAGTATCCTCTAAGACAATATTGATCATCACTGTTTGTCTACAATCAATTTTCCTACATTGTGGAGCATAACTTGATGCTAGTTTCCCAATAACATCTTAAAAAAGGACAATATTAAATTACAGTCATAAAATAAAAGTAAATAAAAATTAAAAAATAAAAAATAAAATTATTTACCAAGAAGAACAGACTCATCAATAGTATCAACATTTGAGAAATCATTGAATAACTTGAAGTTATATACCATCCAAGGAAATGACTCGTCAAATATTTCAGTCAAATGAGTTTTGGTACTGAATATAATTTTGAATTTAACTAGTTTTGTTGTTTTGTACTTCATGAAATTGTCTGACACACTAAAATTCTTCAGTGCATAAAGTCGGTGTTCCTGCAAAATAGGTTTAAATTTTTCAACTTGCCACTTCTTGATAGTTGCATGAATTCTGTTTCCCTGCACATAAATATCATTATTAAAAAACTACAGGGTTGGTTTTTATTATTATTTTATGCAGTTATTAAATGAAAATAAAAAGATTACGTAAACTAATATTTACCGACTAACCTATGCGTCGTGAAATTTGCACTCTAAACTGTTAATAATTGAGTTATCTCCAAATGATGGTAAACTGTATAAATGAATCAACCGAAGCTTGATTGCCCATTCAACCTTTGAAGGGTTGATATCTTTCACCAAACTGAATAATGGAGCCATGGCAGAAGAGCACAATGTATGTTAAGCAAAAAATTATTTTAAATCCGGACTGAGTTATGGTAAGTTTCTGATGGTAAGTTTCAGATGTTTATTTGGGGTATTTATATTACATATAATATATTGTATTAATGCATTTTTTGGGTTCCCATTGTGAAGCTCTCGATTTTGAATCGTGTACAAGCGTGTAGCTAATGTCGTGTATCGACTATATATTATCCACAACTACTTTATCATGTCATTTTGACGGATCATTGACAATATATCTTCGCATTTTATTGCCATATTAATTATTTGATCAACTACTTGTTTAATTATTGATCATTTATTAATTTCAATTCTATGTTTAATGATCACTTGATTGATCATCACTTGATTGATCATTATTGCTACTTGTGTATTTGTTAAACACCTTAGAATTTCAAGAGACCTATTTCCTTAAGTGACTTATATCCTATAGAAATAAGAATTGATTTAGAATAAGTGATTATGAGACTTATAAGTGATTATGGAAATCATTATTAATTTTGGGAATTGATGTTATACACCTATTATCATCAATTTCGGGACAAAAAAATATGGATACCACAATTGGTCTATAGTGGACGACCACATCACCCATTTCGGTAGAAATACCTCCCAACTCTTGTACACATACCCCACATTATACTATACATATACCCTACACATACCTACATATAGTAAGTATTGTACTTGTATTATACAAGTATTCTACACATTTTTATACATCATCTCCCAATTTCCAACAAATTCCCACTCACCCCTAACATTCCTCTCAAAACCCACCCATTCTCCCACTCATCCATCTTGCCCATATCTTTGACCACCTTATTGTCTCCATGCAAGCAACTTTACACAAGACAACTCAAAAATCCCCCTCCCTCTTACTCTCAATTTTTGGCCATCACCCTTCCTACAAGTCCAAAAATTTTCATTCTCCCAACTTCACTCTCAAGTTCTCCCAACTCACTTCCAATTCTCTCCAACTTCTCTCTAAAATATCCCTCTTTCTTCTTCTTCTTCTTCTTCTTCTTCTTCTTCTTCTTATTATTCTTTCTCACTACTCATATCATTTCATACTTTAGCAAAAATTCTTCAAAACTTCCTCCTACTTGAAGAAATTCGAACTCCTCTTGAGCAAGGTGAAGAAAATTTACTTCTTCTGCAAGCACTTCTTCAATTTTCAAGTCTTTCTTTTCATCTACTAATCTATGTTATTTTTATTTTTGAGGTATACGTAGGAGCATTAAGTTGGAGCCATTAAGGAGTTTTGGAGACTAGCTTGAAGGACTTTCAAGATTAATTGTAGAGACAAGACATCAAGGTAAGATTTGAGGCTTTTAGCACCTTCTTCACTTCTCTTTTATTTTCAAGTTTTCAAGGTAAGATTAGGGGCTGACCTTGGAGCCTTGGTTAAGAAGTGATCAAGTTCTTTAGAGACCCTCCAAATTTTGATTACAAACTATCAACTACACAAGGTAAGTGTGGTACCTTTGGCCTATTCCTTCTTTTTCTCCCTCTTTATTTCAATTCTTCATTTTCTAACTCAAAAATCCATGTATTGTTTGACTTAGGCGCTGCCTTAAGTGAAGATTGAAATCCTCAAGGTGTAGTGACATATCACTTTACACCAATCAACCAAACAAACAAGATGGGTGGAAAAATGTTCTAAAACCTCAAGTGATTTTTGAAAAATGGCATGTAGTATCTTAAAACCTATAAAATATATGATAATTATGTATTGCATGTGTATTTCAAGATGTCATATTTCAAAATTTTCACAAGTTAGGCTTAAAGTTTCAATTCTTGCAAATTAGGTGCATACATGTGTAAATTCATGTACTTAAAATTTCATGTTTTAATTTTCTTATATTCTGTAAATTTTGTTCATAATTGGAAAAATTAAAATTTTGTACCTTAAATGCAAAAATTGCAAAATTGGTGGACTAAATTGCAAGAAAATAAAAACTGTGGGACCTCTCTATAAATATTCAAATTTAGGACTATACTAATGTTAATAAAGGACATTTTGATATAATAGTAAAATAAGTTTTGTGATAACAAAAATGAACCCTTGAAAGTCCAAGGACTAGATTGTGAAAATTTTGAAAGTTTAAGGGCTAAATTGCAATTTTGAAACGTACCACTACCACTTTTAAAATTTCAAAAATTTTGACTATTAAGGACTGAAAAACTCATATTTTGTATAAATTCAGAAATCAAAATATTTTGAGTAAAGAAAAGCAATTTTGTAAAATTTGACTAAAGTGTAAAATCTTCGAACTCAATGATCAAAATGAAATTTCTAGGACTTATACAGATCCATGCACCTAGAAAAATAATATTTTAAACCCATGGTTCAATATTTCATAACAATTGGACCCCAAATAAGCCTTAAAGGCAAAAACTTAAAAATTGGATTAGAACGGAATTTTAAAAAGTTAAGAGACCTAAACTAATACTTTTCAAAACCGCTTTTGTCCCAATAATCAACTTACATAGGTGATATTTTAAAAATTGGAATCACATTACAATCCCTTCCGATTTGTGAGATCCAAATATTTTAAATTCGGGGGTCCGAAATGATAATTTTGACAATACTAGAGCCAAAATGGGAATTTACTTAAACTCGACCCTAAAATTTTAAAAACCTGATTTTTTTTGGATAATTTGGAGAATTTAGGAACTAACCTTATAATTCTCCGAGGTCGAGACAAAAACTTATTCGAATTCAAACCCGATAAAGACTACTTTTTCCAAAACAGGGCTAATTGTAAAATTATTATTTTGTCAAGGACCTCAAGTTAATTATTTTCCATATTATAGCCCTGGTATTTACTGACTTATATAATTATTTATGAAATTTAGTTTTCTTAAATTTATCTGTGCCTTAACGGACCCCTTAACCGAATAATACACGTTTCGGGGGGCGGCTTTCTCGCCTTAAGACTTTGAACTTACAACGGGGTAAATCTCCCACATAATTACTCCACCAATGCCCATAAATGCCGCGTACAAACCTTTCGTGTAATTGTACCTGTACCGCTTTTCTGAATTGTTATTATACTCGACTGCCTTGTTGATATGTTATATCTGCGTATATCTATTGCTTGAGTCAACTTGGTGTGTCGAGCTCATAGTCGGAGTGGACCAATCGGGGATGGAACCGGGCAGCTCAGCTGCTATTCCACTTTCCGGCCCCATCGTCCTGATCCCACCATTGGCGGACGGAGTGTCCAATGGGAGAAATGGGTCGTAGAACTGAGGTATAATCACGATTATGACAATCTGGGCCTTACAAGCCATTTACTGTTAGATTGTTGTGCCTATGGAGTGACGGGGAGGCCTTGTGCTAATTGATTGGACCAATGAATCGTTGTTGATCCACACGATTTTGGAGTTATCGGATTTGCATCTTGTTCGTTTGGGTTGGCGCTACATTTTACTACGCAACCACTACTTGACTTGTTTGAAAATCACTCATAATGCATGCATGCTCATGAACTCCTTTGATCAAAATTGTATAAGTTTGAATATCATGTCGCTTGTGAACTGTGTGTGATGCACACATCATAACTCACGTATTTTCCACAAAATTGCTTTCTTGCATCTATATATATCACCACACTTTCACACGATCACCCATCTAGGCATCCACTGAGAAATTCATCTCACCCCCTCCTTTTGAATTGTAACGCCCCATTTTTCTTTATGAGAATAATTTTATATTAAATAAAAATATAAAATAACTTGGGACATTACATCCAAAAAGCGAGTTTGCGAAAATAAATGATTTAAGATAATTTAATAATATGAAAACAAATATAAATTTAATACTAAATGACAAATTATTGCGGAAGCGAAATTTAATAATTAAATAAAGAAAAACATTATTTATAAAAGAAAGACAATGAAACATTTAACTAATAAATTAGTCGAATTCATCCAAAGAGGATTCTAGACTTAATCATTCATATATTTATTTATGAATTTAGAAATAGGCCACATCATTCCTCCTCGCCTTCGTCCTGCCAAAAATATGAGAATATGATGGGGTAAGTAAAACAATTACTCAGTGAGAAACTACATTTGTTCAAGCTAAAAAAAATTCATGATCACATTAATGAAAAACGTGCAACATAATCATAGCATCTTGGCATCATAGAATCATAGATCATGACATCATAGAGTTCCTAGAGTAATAAGCTCATTTAACTTGAAACTTAG
The DNA here is from genome assembly GCA_016081115.2 of Rehmannia glutinosa. Classification (NCBI taxonomy): domain Eukaryota; kingdom Viridiplantae; phylum Streptophyta; class Magnoliopsida; order Lamiales; family Orobanchaceae; genus Rehmannia; species Rehmannia glutinosa. The sequence goes on from CM071937.1 coordinate 78,908,183, forward strand.
AGTTCTTAGAGTATAAAACTAATGTAACTTAAATCTTGGAATCATAGAATCTGTTAAGCAAAGCTCGTAGAGCATGACATGTGCATTTTAAACATGAATGTAAATAGCCATAATATTTAACAAGATAGTAAAAATTCCTCACATTGAAATAGAAGAAAATATTTGATGTAAATTGCGTGTTGGTATGCCTTGAACTCCTAGATCTCCTCACTATCCTCGTTTCCTATTATGGCAATAAAAATAAATTTTTCTTAGACTCCCTAAATCTTAGAATTCTAAGAATAATACTATAAATCTTCTAAAGTATTAAGGAAAATATTATTAGATCTTGCAAAATACAAATATATATATATGTAAATATATTATATATATTAAAAAACAATATAAATATGTGTAGAAATCCTTTATAATTAAGAAGTTTAAACTTATATTTCAATACGCATCCAAAATACAAAATAAGAAATTCTTAAACAACAAACATTAATCTGTAATACTCTAATTAAATTCTATCACATCACCAAGTACATACACACAACACACACAACAACACACACACATACATAAATATATATACATGGTTTACACACACAAATATATTACTGGACACACACACACACACAATATATGTATATATGTGTATATATATGTATAATACTCACTAACACATACATAATATATACACACACAATCTACACACCAGATGCACACACCCATCACACACATATACAAATGTCATATTTATATTTATATATATTATATATATACACTATGATATATTTAATAATATATATATATATACATAGTACAAACAATTGTCATCATTCTCTAGCACCAACAAGAATAAAGAAATAGGGTCAGAAAGTAATTTTTGTGGAGAAAACTCTTGTGGAGAAAATTAGGGGTGGGATCGGCTTAAAAAGAAAAAGAAAGAAAAGTTAAGTACCTTTTTTTTTGTTTCTAATCTTCTCAAATGGAGCAAGTACATATATATATATTAGATCATTACGTGTTTGTTTAGTTAATGTAACTAGTAATTAAGATATGTATTAATTGAGATGAATATTAATTTTGGCCCATATTAGATAAGTTTAATTAATGAAATTTAGTTTAACGTAAAATAAGTTTGGTTGATAGATTTTTAAAAATGTAACCGTAAACTTTATTAAATATATTTGATTTGAATAAATATAAATTAGATTTTTGTTTTGTTTTATACTATATATATTTATTATCTATTATTTATACTAAAATATTGTTAAAAATAATATTATAAATGATTGGTCATTACATCCTCCCCCACTTAGAAACATTTCGCCCTCAAAATTTAAGTTACTAACCTCATTTAAGAAATTTAGGGTACTTAGCCATCATCTCGTCTTCTCTTTCCCAGGTTATCTCGTTATGTCCGTGACGACTCTATTGAACTTTAACAAGGTTGATATCTTTATTTCTTAGTGTATGTGTCTTACGATCTAACAAGGCTATCGACACTTCTTTATAAGATAGGTCTCTATTGATATCTAATTCTGAGTAGTTGATAATGTGGCTCGGGTCATGCACATATTTTCTCAACATTGAAACATGAAAGACATTATGAACAGAGCTAAGTTCTGGTGGTAGAGCTAGTCTATAGGCCAAATCTCCAACTCGGGCTAGAATATCAAATGGACCGGCGTATCTTGGTCGCAGTTTTCCTCTTTTCCGAAATCTACTAATGTTTTTGGTTGGTGGAGTTTTCAAGAATACCTTCTCCCCGACTTCGAGCCGTAGATCCTTTCTCCTTTTGTGCATACGATTTTTGTCGATCCTGTGCTATTTTAATCCTTTCTTTGGTCTTTTCAATAACTTTCACCATTTGTTCCATGATCTCTGGTCCCAAAATTCTTCTTTCACCAACTTCATCCCAGTATATAGGCGATCTACACATTCTCCCATACAATGCCTCATAGGGAGCCATTCCAATTGTTGTCTGATGACTATTATTATAGGCGAATTCTACTAATGGCAAGTATACTTCCCAACTTCCTCGAAAGTCTAAGACACATGCTCGTAGCATGTCTTCTAAAATCTGGATGGTCCTTTCAGATTGACCATCTGTTTGTGGATGATATGCAGAACTAAATTTCAATTTAGTTCCCATGGCTAATTGTAAACTTCTCCAAAATTTTGAAGTAAATCTTGTGTCTCTATCCAACACTATTGAAATTGGAACACCGTGTACTCTCACAATCTCCCTGATGTAAATCTGGGCGTACTGCTCCATGCTGTAAGTCATCTTCACAGGTAGAAAATGAGAGACTTTGTTAATCGATCAACTACAACCCAAACAACCTGATTTCCTTTTGTTGACCGAGGTAATCCGGTCACAAAATCCATTGCTCCCACTTATATTCTGGGATCTCCAATGGTTTAAGAAGTTCTGATGGTCGTCGGTGTTCAATCTTAAGTTGTTGGCATGTCAAACACTTCTCAAAAAAATTTCCTATGCTCCTCTTCATACTCCGCCACCAAAAGATATCTCTTAAGTCTCGATACATTTTTTTACCTCATGGGTGAGCAGTATATGGAGTACAATGGGATTCTTCGAGGATTTCCTTCCTTAATTCCTCATCCTTCGGAACACATAATCTACCCTCATAGGTTAAAGAACCATCAGTAGCAATTGAAAACCCCTTAATGCTCCCATCAATGGCTCGACTCCTCATTTTGCACAAAAAACCATCCTTGGCTTAGGCTTCCTTTATCCTTTCTCGAAGGATTGGTTGTATTACCATAGCTGCCAACATTTCCTCAGTTTGTCCAGGTGATGTCACAACTTCGATTCTCAGCTCAACAAATTCTCTTACTAATTGTTCTTGATGTGTGTGTAGACTGGCCAGTTCTCCTCTTTGTTTTCTACTCAAGGTATCAACAACTACGTTTGCTTTACCAGGGTGATAGTGAATGGTGCTATCATAGTCTTTCACAATTTCTAACCACCTTCTTTGCCTCATATTTAACTCCTTTTTGAGTGAAGAAATATTTTAGGCTCTTATGATCTATATAGATCTCACACTTTCCTCCATACAGATAGTGTCGCCAAATCTTTAAGGGATGAACTACTGCGGCTAGTTCTAGGTCATGGGTATGATAATTCAATTCATGTTGCTTCAGTTGCCTTGAGGCATAAGCAACAACCTTACCTTGTTGCATTAAGATGCAACCCCAACCCTTGCTTTGACGCATCACTATAGATGATGAATTCTTTTGACACTTCTGGAATAGTTAGTACTGGTGCCGAGGTTAGTCTTTGTTTTAGCTCTTGGAAACTTTTCCCGCACTTTTCGGACTATTGAAACTTCTCACCCTTCCTTGTCCATTTGATCATGGGCGCTGCAATCTTTGCGAATCCTTCTATAAATCTCTTGTAATAACTTGCTAAGCCTAGGAAACTATGAACTTCATTTGCATCCGTAGGCGCCTTCCAGCCATTACATCTTCAACCTTAGATGGGTCAACTTCTATTCTATTTGATGTAACGACATGACCTAAAAATACCACTCGATCAAGCCAAAACTCACATTTCTTGAACTTCGCATACAATTTGTCACTGCGAAGTGTTTCTAGCACAATACTCAAATGTTCTTCGTGTTGCTTCTTATTCTTTAAGTATACTAGTATGTCTTCAACGAATACTATAACGAACTGATCCAAGTACGGATGGAAAACCCGATTCATGTGATCCATGAATACAACTGGTGCATTACTTAAACCAAATGGCATTACAACGAACTCGTAATGTCCATATCGAGTCCGAAATGCAGTCTTAGGTATATCAATTTCTTTGATCTTTAATTGGTGATGACCGGATCTTAAATCGATTTTTGAAAATATACTGGCTCTTTTAACTGATCAAATAAGTCCTCTATTCTTGGTAATGGGTACTTATTCTTAACCATGAGTCGATTTAGTTCTCTGTAATCAATGCACATCCTCATTGACCCATATTTCTTTTGAACGAATAATACTGTCGCTCTCCAGGGCGAGACACTAGGTCGAATAAATTTCTTATCCAGTAACTCTTGTAATTGCACTCTTAACTCCTGTAACTCCTTCGGTGCCATCCTGTATGGTGGTTTTGATACCAATGTTGCTCCTGGTACTAAGTCAATTGCGAATTCCACTTGTCTATCTGGTGGAATTCCCAGAAGGTCTTCTGGAAAGACGTCCCTATAGTCCCTCACAATTGGAACGTCTTTGAAATCCAACTCTATAGATTTGGAGCCTATTATACTCACTAGGTACCCCTAGCCATTTCCTTTCCTCATTATTTTCATCGCCTTCATAGCCGACACCACTCTAGGTATAGTGCTAGACTTTGCTCTATAAAAAGTAAACTCATCTTCCCTTTACTGACGAAAGATTATCTCCTTTTTATGACATTCAATACTTGCTCGATTCTTGATGAGCCACTCCATTCCTAATATTACGTCAAAATCTTTCATGCTGATGATGTGTAAATATGTTACTAAGTACCTTCCGCAAATTTCTAATTTCACGTCCTTAGACAATTCATTAATCACTAACGTTCTTCCAGAAGGTATGCTAACTTCAAGGGACATGTTTATTGTAACACTCTTATTCTTAATTTTGTTATGAAACACAACATATATGAATGAGTTTGTAGCACAAGTGTCAAACAATACAAGCGGGAACTTCAAATATCATCATCATCATACATGTCATAGTGTTTGGTTCTTGATCGCCTCATGTTGCGCCGTGAGCAAACGCTCGTCCTTTCCCTATAGGCACTGAGTATTTTTTTCCGAGTTCTCTCCAGGGTATGTAGGGCAACTGTGTGCTTGTGCCCTGGTTGTTTGCATATTTAGCATCTATCTTTTCCGAATAGACATTCCCCCCTATGATTTCTTCCGCATTCAACATAAAGCGGTTTATCCATTTGGCCACTAGGACTTGTGTTCACATTTTTCTTGGTTTCTTTATTCGAACATTGACTTTCAATTGATTGGGGCCTCCCATTTTCTCTTTTCTTGAACCTCGACAAAGCTTCCGGTTTCCTCCATCCATGTTCAAATGAGTGGCTCTTGCCGAGCTCATTCGACGACATCAGAATAGGTCATTGCTCCTTGACCGAGTATATCTTGCAATCTCGGGCCGCAAACCCTTTCGGATCTTCTTGCCCTTTTTGATCATTGTCAACGAGATGTGTGGCATAACGGGAGAATCTGGTCAAACTTTCGATCATATTCAACCACCGACAATCCCCCTTGCTTGAGCTCCGAGAATTCTACCTCTTTATGATCTTTATAAGATTACGGAAAATACTTGTTCATTAACACTTCCTTAAACTGTGTCCAAGTTAAAGAGTTTCGCTCTCCCTCAGTTCTTGTCCTCCAATACGCCTCCCACCAGTGATCAACATCCTCAGTGAAATGAAATACATCGCATGATATCCTTTGTGCATTAGTGCATGCTATATGTGAAAATATCCTCTCCAACGAGCGCAACACTCCTCAACAAATGCGGGGCATCTCGTCCGTTGAACCTTGGGGGTTGGTAGCGTCGAAATTGTTCCACTACTTGGTTGCCTTGATTGACTGGGTTTTGGTTGTTTTGAGCCACTTGCCTTTGCTGAGCAAACCCTTGAAGAACAGTAACTAAATTGGCAATTAGATCTTTCCCATCTCTATTGCCATTAACATTCCCATTTCCATCCCCGTTACCGCTATTTTGACCTCGTGTCTGAGGGGTCATTGATTCCTTTTATGAAGATGATTGTATCTTAGTACTAATATTTAAACGCATTATCAAAAATAAAATAACAATAATGCATAATACAATAATTCAAAATTGGAATTAAAAAAAACTTTTATTTTATAAATCTCTCATTCATGCTAAATATTTTTTTTATTCATAACAATATTTATTCAAAGACAAAAGGAGAAAAATAGATCATTTAAAAAATTATTAAGCTTCTAATTATTTTAGTTCACGTAGTCCCGGTTCTGAGATGATTCAACTGATTTTGACGTCTTGTAACTTACATCATCATGTGGGTCTTTGTCTACAACTTTTCCTAACGATTGAGAGAAAATATTCTAACATAAAGCTTAAAGCATTTCTATATCAATTATTTATTGTCCTAATTGGCATATCCTTCAACTACTATCTCGTATCAATTATGAACTTGTAGTATAAATAAATTTCATGTAAATAAAAGATAATATGCATATTTTGTTATCATGACATCATGGATACCATAGCAATTGTTATGTAATGACAAATATTAATATGAAAATATGTACCTTGTTGGAGCAGCATTTGAAGTAGAGGTGGATGATTTGTGGTATTTTTTTCTTTTTTTAAAAGTTTAATATAATTTTTTAGCAAGTCTTGAGCGAGATATGCTCGATACCACATCGTAATGCCCCCATTTTTTATGAGAATAATTTTATATTAAATAAAAATATAAAATATCTTGGGACATTACACCAAAAAGGAGTTTGCAAAAATAAATGATTTAAGATAATTTAATAATATAAAAATAAATTTAATACTAAATGACAAATTATTGTGGAAGCAAAATTTAATAATTAAATAAAGAAAAACATTATTTATAAAAGAAAGACAATGAAACTTTTAACTAATAAATTAGTCAAATTCATCCAAAGAGGATTCTAGACTTAATCATTCATATATTTATTTATGAATTTGGAAATAGGCCACATCATTCCTCTTCGCCGCCCGCCAAGCTCCATCCGAAAAATATGAGAATATGATGGGGTGAGTAAAACAATTACTCAAAGGGGGAAACTACATTTGTTCAAGCTAAGTAAAATTCATGTATCACATTAATGAAAAACGTGCAACATAATCATAGCATCTTGGCATCATAGAATCATAGATCAGGCATCATAGAGTTCCTAGAGCAATAAGCTCATGTAACTTGAATCTTAGAGTTCCTAGAGTATAAAACTCATGTAACTTAAATCTTGGAATTATAGAATCTGTTGAGCAAAGCTCGCAGAACATGACATGTGCATTTTAAACATTAATGTAAATAGCCATAATATTTAACAAGAACAAATAATATTTAACAAGAACAAATAGTAAAAATTTCCCACCTTGAAATAGAAGAAAATATTTGATGTAAATTGCGTGTTTGTATGCCTTGAACTCTTAGATCTCCTCACTATCCTTGTTTCCTATGATGGCAATAAAAATAATTTTTCTTAGACTCCCTAAATCTTAGAATTCTAAGAATAATACTATAAATCTTCTAAAATATTAAGGAAAATATTATTAGATCTTTCAAAATACAAATATATATATATATATATAGGGGGAGGATCAAGTGAGACCATGTCTCTAGGTGAGACACAATGCACTAATCTCAATCATCCCCCACTATTAATCAATGTGTATGATTTAATGGATAAAAAATATATTAAAATATTAATTTAATCAATATAAGGGTAGTAGGGTAAAATAACATAACAAGTTAGTTACAAAAATGGAATCAAATCTCTTTCTCTCTCATACATCTCCCAATTTCCTCAATCTCACGCCTCCTTCTCTCTCTCTCTCTCTCATTCCTCCATTAACGCAAATAAAGAAAACTGTGAAGAACTCGAAAATTACAATTCATGAAAATTACAGAGAAAAAACAAGAAAAATCGGTGAAATATTACAGAGAAATAACGAACAGGAGTTCGAAAACTAAATATGCAACGAAACTCAACTAAATATGCATTATCTGAAAGCTATCTATGCAGCGAAAAAAACTAATATGTAGTACCGAATATCCAACTATGCAAGACGTCATAAACTATGCAACAAAATCAACTAACTATGTATTATCTAGAAACTATTTATGCATTGTGGAATAACTAAATATGCAGTACATTATGTAACATCCCATTTTTATAATTTCCAAAAGCAACATCCCATATTCATAACTAAATATACATTATATTGAACCTATTTATGCAGTGTAGTATAACAACATATGCAGTACATTATATTCAATTATGTCTTGTTTTCGTAAACAGTGTCAACAAAATAACTAAATATGCATTATTTGATATCTAATTATGCAGTAGAAGAACCCTAACTATGCTGTAAAATAAAAATATTTGAAAAGAAAACATGTTCCTTAAATTCCGCCACAAAATCCGGCAGTGTCAATTTCAGCCCATAAAATCCACTGGGACTACTAATTTGAATTACAAAATTACAATCTTACCCTTAAAATCAGCGAAAATTAGGAAATAATTAAAAAAACTAAATTAATCACATCCCTTTATTTTTTAAGATCAATGGGTAAGATGAGTCCACACTGTCTCACCTAGGGAGAGTCGTCTCATTTGAACCAAATCTTATATATATATAGGGATTGGTTCAAATGAGACCAATCTCTTTAGGTTAGTCCATAAGAACACTTATGGACTCTTGATTTAAAATTTTGGATGGTGTAGATCGTTTTAGTTAATTTAGGCTTATAAGGGTATAATTGTACTTTTATATTTAATCAGTTTTGTTAATTGGACGATTATTAGCTATTCTTAAGGAAACATAATCCTACTTTTTCAGTTACCCGATTTTTAGGGAGGAAAAATCATCAACTTCAATCGTTTTTTTCAAAACTGATACTTCTTTCCGCCATATTTGTGAACAATCATTTTATTGTATACTTTGTTCAGTAGACTTGTATACTTAGTCATGTTTTATTGTATATTTAGTTCAGTGGATTTGTATACTTGGTTCAGTGAAATCGTATTCTTAGTTATATAAGTAGTTTAGTGAATTTGTATACTTAGTTCTGTGGATTTGTATACTTAGTTCAATGGAATTGTATACTTAGTTATATAAGTAATTAAGTGGAATTGTGTATTTAGTTCAGTGTAATTGTATACTTAGTTAAATGTTTCTGTATACTTAGTAATATTTTAATGTATAGTTAGTTCAATGTAATTGTATACTTAGTTAAATGTTTCTGTATACTTAGTAATGTTTTAATGTACAAGTAGTTTAGTGTAATTGTATATTTAGTTAATTGTTTATGTATACTTAGTAATATTTTAATGTATAGTTAGTTTAGTGGAATTGTATACTTTTCATTAATTGTTGCATGATTATGTTGCCATATTTGAATAATTTGCAGGTTCGAATGGGAAGGAAGAGAAAGGAAAGGTGAATCGCTTGACTACGGGGACGTGATCAATACAAGATCACGTCCCTAATTTTTAGGAAGTGGTTATTATATTTAATTTCCCGGATTCCTATTTTACCCTCTCTAATGTATACTTTCATATGAATTGCTGTATAGATTTGTTTATATCTTGGCCATTAATTTTTTTTTTTACGGTGTAGATTTGGTCCTATGGTCTTACTTAGGAGGGTGGTCTCACAGGATCCCCTCCCTATATATATATATAGGGAGAGGATCTTGTGATACCACCCTCCTAGGTTAGTCCATAAGACCGAATCTAGACCATCCTAATAGTAAATCAATGGCCAAGATACATTACAATCTATACAGGTTTTCGTAACTAACTATGGCACATATTAGATAGGTTTAATTAATGAAATTTAGTTTAACGTAAAATAAGTTTGGTTGATAAATTTTTAAAAATGTAACCGTAAACTTTATTAAAGATATTTGATTTGAATAAATATAAATTAGATTTTTGTTTTGTTTTATACTATATATATTTATTATCTATTATTTATACTAAAATGTTGTTAAAAATAATATTATAAATGGTTGGTCATTACATAAATGGCCGATGACGAAGGTCCATATGATGATAAGGTGGACGGGGAAGACCATACCACGGAGTGATCCATTCCCGTGCTATCCGACTGTCATGGATTTCTGTTTACTGCTTTTGTTGGACTATTTTACTTAAGTTGTAATTTTAAAGGCGTAGAATCCTTGATCTTGTTATGTTTGTAATTGAGATGTAATTTGGTTTTTGCTTGAGCTTGGACAATAATTAATTCTCCGCCGCAATATTACTGCTTTCATTCGCTTTTGGGATTACTCTTGATGATTGTCCCACTTATTTGGCTTAATTCTGTTTAAGTTGTTGATCATGTCATGGTCCCGTTTGGGGCGTGACACCCATGTAGTGACATTAATGGATTGGTTAAAATCAGTTTACAATAATTTTGAAATTATGGCAAATGCATTTTCATTAAAAAAATTAATTGTTTTGTATTTTGCTTATTTAAAGAGTTTTAAATTGCGGGTTTCGGATATTGGAATGTCGTGTTTAAATTTTGGAATTTGCAAATGAATTTACAAAATTGTTATTTATCGATAATTATGAATGGAATTAGGTGTATTAGGTTTTGTTTTTAGTTTTAGTACTGAAAAATAGATTTAAAATTTTTATTTTATCAAATAGGATAAGAATCGGGAATTGTATTACTATTCGGTCAAATATGAAATCATTGATTAACAATTTTTGGGTTCCAAAACAAATAGTTGTAAGATTTAAAATTAATTTTATTTTCATTAGTTAGAACTACTTTCTGCCGCACATCGAATTTTTACACAATTGTTGGGCTGCAAGACAAATGACTGTCAGATTTAAAATTAATATTATTTTCATTTGTTGCAATAACATTTTGCAGCAAACTTGGTATTTATCAGATTTGGCCAACCATACGAAGAGTTTCTTAAACTATTTAAAATAAAACTAAAAACAAATTAAGAAGCAACATTACTCCTCAATTAAATAAAATTCTCGATGCAATGGGCATGTATTTAATATATTTAATTATAATGAAAACATAAAAACAATAAAGTAAAGTCAGAATTTATATGCCAATAATGGAAAGTGTATTTTGGCGGGAACTTTCCCATAATAGAGGTTGTCTTGTTTTTATATATTATATAGATCTGAATATTTTGCAGAAAATTGTAATGTGATCAACACACGAACCTCCAATTTTTGGTTGACTTTGTAATTTTCAAAGATTTTTTATTTCAAATTATGTTTTTACATACCAATTTTGTCGCCCGTGTACACTAAAACCTCCATACTTTAATACCTCATAAATCATAATTAGTTTTTTACTCAAAACTTGGGTCAGTTTTTTTTTTTTTTTTTGCCACAACAAAATTTTTGGACAGGATTCCAACACGGAAGCAACACAAACAAGTGTATTTGACTTGCTATGATATTGCCCGATATATATATTAGACATAGTACCTTTAAAGCAATTGTAAATTGTTTCTTATTATTAATAAATGCGGCATTTATTTTCAAACTTTTGTGCATATTGTATGTATTTTCTTGAACATCATAAAATTCTTAGTTGATTTAATGTAACCATAATCTTAGCATATAAGTGTTATATACAAGAGGATTACGATTATGGATAATAAACTAAAATTAAGTCCGTGATGGAATTAATTAAAGTCCGAGATCTTTAATTATAACATCACTAATGTGGCCCAAAATATTTTAAATGTGACTGTCCTTATCCGGACGTCGATATGGAGACATCTTAGTGGGGTCATTTATATATGATTTGATCATATAGACTTGGACCGATTAATTTGATTTTTCTTACAAATTCCGTTATAGAAATAAAAATCAAATTAAATCACTAGATGATCATATATGGATAAATCTTAATCCTAAGTGATTATAGACTTGTTTATTTCTATGTGATTCTTAATTTGCTCGTTTGAGTTTGTCCTACGACAATCCCAATACTTGCATTTTAGTTTCACATTCGAATTAAATAGCCGAGAATATAAATTTACATCTATGGAATCTATTCCTTCTTGTAGAAGTAGAAAGATGATTTTCTCATTTGTTAATTCCGAACGAATGGTTTGAGATCTCTAATTTATAATCGATTAAAAATTAACTATTTTCTAGTGAATTAATGGTAAATTAGGATAAGAAGTAATTGAAGAGGTTTAACGGATACTACCTAGCTTCAATTACTTAATTGTCTATGGAATATTAATCTATATGTAATGATTATATTAATGGATCGCTCATTTCGTAGAATAAGATATTCCATAATTGTGAGAGTGCAATTCCAAATTTATAGTGGAGTAATATCAAAATTAATAAGTCAATTACATTAATTAAAGAGTTTAATTATTAATTCGATTTATTAGAGCTTATAATTATAGGTCCATCGTTCTGGCCCGCCTTCCTAAAGTAAACGGGTTGGAATAATTTTTTTATGTTCTAAGGATTTTTGGAAACAAGTTTTCCAAAATATTTGGGCTAATATATCAATATTAGTTAATTCCAGGAATATATGATATTCTACAGTTTTGACTGAAAAAGGAATTAAATAAATATAAGATAATATAATTATTAAGTTGATAATTATATTAGATAATTATCAATTAGAGTTTGAGTCCATCTAGAATTATGAATTCTAGATAAGATAGGAAACTGACTTGGAGTGGAAAACTTATTAAACTAGGCCTATATAAAGGAAAATGACTTTTTGGCCCCTATTAATGTGTTATTCAACCGTCTCCTTTGTTTAGTAATTGATGATGAACGTTAAAAAATATACAATTACTTTTGGTTTATAATGGTATTTTACTTTATTAATTTTAGTAATGATATAAATTTATAGTATTATTATATATTATAAATAAAATAGGAAATCCACACAAAATTGTTGTTGGATGTATTTTTAATGCAGGTTCGGATCAATGCTCATAACTTTCAATTCCGACATGATTTAGGGATGATTCTTGAAGATATGGATTCACAATCTATTCTTCTACAAATATTCAGAGATAGTAAAGCCTAAATGAAAGTTTGGAATGATATTTTCTTGGATCAAAAGTTCATCACAATTTGAAATTTGAAGAGACTCATTTTCTGTCAAGACTTGACCAAGGTTTGTATTTTGGGTATCACTCGAAGACCACAGGTGTTATGGTGCTGAAATGTTTACTGAGTATTCCTTTCTCATTTGTCTACAACTCTCATGAACTCTAATTCAGTCGGCACATATTTTTTGAAAATACAATACCCTGCTGTTGTCATAATCCCGCAGGCCTACCACTCTACACTTATTACATCATATCTTGGCCTATAGTGCTTGGAATTCATTCAAATCACTGGGAGAATACAACCAAGATATGTGAGAATGGTTTTGTTAAAGAAAATCAAGATGAATCAGCAAGAATCGTTTCCAAGTTTATTATGTTGAGGAATAGAGTGAAACTCTTGATGGAGGAAAATGAATGATTGTAGCTTTACTAAATTTTATTGTTTAGATCATCAATTTATCTTTTAGATTATACCCTTCTTGTTTTGTGGTATTCTTGATTTATGCATTCTATTGGCACAATAAATACTTGGTTCCATTTAGTTAAATGTCTGGTTTTACTTCAACCGACTACTAACGTGGATACCTTGATTTGTTGTAGATAAAAGAATGCATGAATACTTGAGTCCATAAACAAGTATTGGCGTTATAAGTTGAATTATAATTGGTAATAAAACATGTTCACCTTATTACATGATTTATATTTAGAATATCTTCCTATTGGAACCTTCGTTGTGTATGGATTCCAATAGTAATAATTGATGAGGTAAGAAAATATAATCATTCCTTTATCCAAAATCAAGAGTGAATCTTTATCCTCAATAATTTTATTATTAAAATTTATCGTAAAAAAATATTTCTTACTAGTGTAAAATACATCAATTTATTTCTCAAAGAAAAATATTCTCTGAAAACTTACGTAATCTTCCCTGTGGATCGACCTCGGACTCACGAGAAATTTATTACTTGAGACAACTTGCACTTGGGTTTGCAACCTTAAAGTTGTAGCAAGTTTTTGGCGCCGTTTAGTTAGATATAATTCAGAAAATTTGATAATTTTTTTTGATTCACCTCCACGCACACCAATTACGGGAAGAAGTAATTGTTCAAAATGAGATGGAAAGAGTGGAAAATCAAGAAATGCATAATATGCGTTATTATTTGCAACCTCCTTGAAATTCTACTCCTTGTTTCATTTTTCCACTAAATGCAAACAACTATCGATTTAAGCTAGGGATGATACCTTTACTTCCTAATTTTCTTGGTATGGATTCTGAAATCCCATATTTACATTTAAAGGAATTTGAAGAAGTATGTGCCACATATCAAAATTGCACGATTGAAATTGTTAAGCTCAAATTATATCCTTTTTCTTTAAAAGATAAAGCAAAAACTTGGCTTAGCTCGTTAAAACCTAGATCAATTGGTAAAGGGCAAGAAATGCAAACTGGATTTCTGTAAAAATGCTTTCCAATTCATAAAACAAATTCTTTGAAAAGACAAATTCAGAATTTTTCTCAAAATCCTAAAGATGTTTTCTTTGAATGTTGGGAAAAGTTTAAAGAGTTGTTAAATTCCTGCCCACATCATGGTTTTGAAAATTGGCGTATAATCGATTTCTTTTATGAAGGTTTAAATCGAAACTAAGCAATTTATTGAATCAATGTGTAACGGTCAATTTCTTGATAAAGAACCCGATGAAGCGCTAGAATATCTTGACTATTTGGCAGAAAATTCTCAATCTTGGCATAGTGTTGATGAAAATAAAGGAAAACTCGATCTTACTCAAGAAGATAGTTTAAGTTCTAGGCGTGCGCTTTTGGCTAAAAGAATCGATGACATGGAAGTTAAAAAAGTAAAAGAAGTTAAATCTGTGCAAGATAAAAAAAGTTTGTGAAATTTGTGGACTTAAAGAACACTCAACTAATGATTGTCCTCACATTCCTGTTGAAGCAAATGTCATGAATGAATTTAGAAAACCTTTTCAATCTCCATGTTCTGAAACTTACAATCCACAATGGATAAATCATCCTAATTTCAGTTGGCGTGATAATAATCAAGCTCAACCAAATTTTCCTTCATATCCAGCGCCACATGTAAAATCAATTGAGGAAACTTTGCAAGCATTTATGAATGAACAAACAAACATCAATAATAAAACTTCTCAGGCTATCAATGAGATCAAGAACTTACTTTCAACACTCACAGCTTCTTTGCGAATTCAAGAAAAGGGTAAGTTTCCTGCTCAACCTCAACCTAATGCTTCTACACAGTGTTGTGCTTCTACTTCAGGTGAAAATCCAGTAAATGAGGCCAATTCAGTCACAACACTTCGAAGTGGAAAAATTGTTGATAAAACAATTTATCCTAAGAAAGTTCTAAATTCATGTTCAGAAATGAAGAATGAAAATTGTGATGATGAACAAGGTAAATTGAATGAAGGTAAGTTTGAAAATGATGAAACATATTCACCTCCTGCCCCTTTTCCTCAATGATTGCAACCAACTGAAAAATTGAACAAATTCCGAAATTTTTGAGCTTTTTAAACAAGTCAAAATTAACATTCCTTTGTTGGATGCAATCAAACAAGTCCCACCTTATGCAAATTTTTTGAAAGATTTGTGCACAATTAGAAGAAAACATCATGTGAAAAAAAAACATTCTTAATCGAAAAATGTGAGTTCAATTATACAACAATTTGCTCCACCTAAGTACAAAGATCCAGGTTGTCCAATAATTTCATGCATTATAGGAGACACTAGAATTGAACGTGATTTACTTGATCTTGGTGCTAGCGTAAATCTTCTACCTTTTTCGGTCTATGAACAACTAGGTTTGGGTGAACTTAAAGAAACTCCAATTGTACTCCAACTAGTTGATCGATCAATTAAAATTCCAAAAGGAATAGTAGAAGATGTGTTGGTACAAATTGACAAGTTTTATTTTCCCGTTGATTTCATTGTTTTGGATACTCAGCCGATTATAGATACAAAAACACAAATTTTGTCATTTATTTTAGGTCGTCCATTTCTTGTAACTCCAAATACATTGATTAATCAGTAGAAATGGTATTTTCAAATTATCTTTTGGAAATATGACTTTGGAATTAAATGTGTTTAATGTTTGCAAACAACCTGTTGATGATATCGAACTACATGAAGTGGATTTAATTGAAGAAATTGTTCATCAAAACTTTACTATCAATAATTCTTTTGAATTTACTGAAACACGTTTTGAAACTTAAAACATATACAATTACTTTTGGTTTATAATAGTATTTTACTTTATTAATTTTAGTAATGATATAAATTTATAGTATTATTATATATTATAAATAAAATAGGAAATCAACACAAAATTTATATTTTTAATGCAGGTTCGGATCAATGCGCATAACTTTCAATTCCGGCATTATTTAGGGATGATTCTTGAAGATATGTATTCACAATCTATTCTTCTACAAATATTCAGAGATAGTAAAGCCTAAATCAAAGTTTGGAATGATATTTTCTTGGATCTAAAGTTCATCACAATTTGAAATTTGAATAGACTCATTTTCTGTCAAGACTTGACCAAAGTTCGTATTTTGGGCATCACTCGAAGACCACAGGTGATATGATGCTGAAATATTTATTGAGTATTACTTTCTCATTTGTATACAACGCTCATGAAGACTCCAAAGTCTAATTCAGTCGGCAAGTATTTTGTAAAAATACAATACCCTGCTATTGTCATAATCCCGCAGGCCTACCACTCCACACTTATTACACCATATCTTGACTTATAGTGCTTGGAATTCATTCAAATCAGTGGGAGAATACAACCAAGACATGTGAGAATGGTTTTGTTAAAGAAAATCAAGATGAATCAACAATATTCCTTTCCAAAAAGATCAGACAAATGAGGAGTTGAAATTGGTGTCAAATTTTCAGCATTTTCTCAATTATCTTGAATATTAAAAATAAAATAAAAATCCAAAAGGAATTATTGTGTTGCCTATAAATATAGGTCATTTACACTTGCTAAACACACAAGTTTGTATATAAAGTTAGAGTTTCAAAGAGAGTTTGACTGTTGTTTTTCTATATTATATTAGATTTTTTAGTATTTTCATAAAAAAAATGCTTTCTTTAGTTTTCATGCAATATCTTATTTTCTCTACTTTATTTATGTCTTTCTAAGTTTATTTTGTTGAGGAATAGAGTGAAACTTTGATGGAGGAAAATGAATGATTGTAGCTTTACTAAATTTTATTGTTTTGATCATCAATTATCTTTTAGATTATACCCTTCTTGTT
The DNA here is from genome assembly GCA_016081115.2 of Rehmannia glutinosa. NCBI lineage: Eukaryota > Viridiplantae > Streptophyta > Magnoliopsida > Lamiales > Orobanchaceae > Rehmannia > Rehmannia glutinosa. The sequence goes on from CM071937.1 coordinate 78,925,308, forward strand.
TTGTGGTATTCTTGATTTATTCATTCTATTGGCACAATAAATACTTGGTTCCATTTAGTTAAATGTCTGGTTTTACTTCAACTGACTACTAACGTGGATACCTTGATTTGTTGTAGACAAAAGAATGCGTGAATACTTGAGTCCATAAACAAGTATTGGCATTATAAGTTGAATTATAATTGGTAATAAAACATGTTCACCTTATTACATGATTTATATTTAGAATATCTTCCTATTGGAACCTTCGTTGTGTATGGATTCCAATAGTAATAATTGATGAGATAAGAAAATATAATCATTCCTCTATCCAAAATCAAGAGTGAATCTCTATCCTCAACAATTTTATTATTAAAATTTATCGTAAAAAAATATTTCTTACTATTGTAAAATACATCAATATATTTCTCATAGAAAAATATTCTCTGCAAACTTACATCTTCCCTGTGGATCAACCTCGGATTCACGAGAAATTTATTACTTGAGACAACCTGCACTTGGGTTTGCAACCTTAAAGTTGTAGCAAGTTTTTGGCGCCTTCGGGGAAGGCAAGATAGGTTTCTGTGTTTGTATATATATCATTGTAAATATTGTGTGTTTATATGCTTACGTGGTGTCGTAGTCCAAATTCTCGCCGACATTAATTAGATATAACGAGTAAAATTTGATAAATTTTTTGATTTCCTCCACACACACCAATTATGGTGAAGAAGTAATTGTTCAAAATGAGATAGAAAGAGTGGAAAATCAAGAAGTGCATAATATGCGTTATTATTTGCAACGCACTCGAAATTCTACTCCTTCTTGTTTCATTTTTCCACTAAATGCAAACAACTTTCGCTTTAAGCCAGGGATGAGACAAAAACTTATATGAGACCGTCTCACGGATCTCAATCCGTGAGACGAAGCTCCATATATCAAAAAATGGATTTCATTGTGCCAATTTTGGAAAACTACCGGTGGCAAAATTGTAATTTGCTACATGCCGCACATTAGATAAGAGTACTCTTCTTGCCGCTATATGAATATTGTATAGTGCGGGCCATAAACTAGTTATAGATAATCCATTTCTAATAAGCTAATTAGGTGAATTTTTTACCTCCATATCTGACTTTGTATACCAAGACATAAAGTATTAAATTAATATTTTTTTTCCTATCTGACTTTTGTATTCAACCTGTATATAATTTAAAAAAAAAACTATTTACTATTTCTTTTAGATTTGTTAGTTTCACTATAAAATTATTATTTACTTCTTTTTGAAGTACGGATTTTTACTAAAAAATGTAAAGTATAATTTTGTATTAAAAAATATTACTTTTTTCTGGACAAGTATTATTTAGTATATCTTTTAAAATCATATACTATATCTTTTAAAACCAATGCTTTTTACATAAAAATTATAACTTATAATCCATTTAAAAGTATTAATGTTTACTTTTAAAAGCATCATTGTTTGCTCGAAAAGTATCACATCTTATTATAAAGATTTGCTTATTACGTCTTTAAAATCACATACTATTTCTTTTAAAACTATTATATTTTGAACTAAATAGTATCACATATTGAACTAAAAAGTATTACAGTTTGAAGTGAAAAGTATGCGTATTCAAAGTAAAAAAACGGATATTATTTATTTACAAAGTAATATACAATCTTGTTAAAAAGTATCACATTTAATTAAAAAAAAATATCACTTTTATTCTACAAAATACATATTTACAAAAGTAACAAAACTGAAAAAAAAATATACTTGTTAATATGGAGTCACTGCCCATCTCCAACCCAAATATATTAACAAGTGTATCAATTTATTTATCAAAAGTATTACATATTCATGTTAAAGTATTACTTTTTGGCTTAAAAGTATGACTTGTCTCTAAAGTATTACTTTTGCTCAAACATGTCTCATGGACATAGATTCCCCGGGACCCATGACCCAGATCGAAGGGGCGGTGGCATTTTCGTAAATATTAGGCTAAAAGGTGGGTTTGATGATAATTAAAAAGTATTAGTTTTTTTCCAAAAGTATCACTTTTACTCTGACAAGTATACTTACTTTATTGTAATTTTTTGGGGACGGTGGCTTTTTTGTAATATGACGAAGGCATAATATCACTTTAGACTTGAAAAATATCATTTTTTATTAAAAAAAATCACATTTTAGTAAAAAAAAGTATCACTTTTATTTGAAAAAAATACGTTTTCAAAAGTAACAAAATTGATATTATTTTATTTGCAAAGTTGTAAACAATATTGTTTAAAAGTAATTTTTTATTTAAAAAAGTATTACTTTTACTCTAACCTGTATATGTTTTCAAAGTAAGTTATTTACCCTAAAAAGAAAAAGTATTAGCTTTACAACACAAAAGTATTAGTAAAATCCTCAAAATAATAGTTTTTTATGAGTGAATATCTATTTCTATGCCATAATTATGAGAAGAACATGGAATCAATATTGGTTTTTGTGAGTTCCAATTGAAAAAATAGAAAGTGGAGAAGAAGAAAAAAGTGGAAATCCAAGAAAAAAATACACAACAAAAAGATAAATGTTAAATTCAATAAATTAAACAGTAAAAACAAAATTAAAAAATTAATATGCAGAACGATCCAATTTATCATTGTGTCTTTAATGGTTTCTTCCTTTAAGATTTCAATGGAAATTACATGCTGCGAGATGAATTACTCGCTATAAAGCGTGAAACATTTAATTAAAAAAAGAAAGAAAGGATAAGAACATGTAGTGGAGGACGTGCATCGAAAATTTGGGAAGATGAAGAAGATTGCTGGACAGATGTAGCATGCGTTAAATTCTAGGGATTATAAGGACATGATTTGGGTATTGGGGATCCGTCTCACGGTTTTTGACCCGTAAGACGGTCTCACAAGAGACCTACTCCGAGGGATGATACCTTTACTTCCTAATTTTCATGGTATGGATTCTGAAAGCCCATATTTACATTTAAAGGAATTTGAATAAGTATTTGCCCCATTTGATGATCAAAATTGCACGATTGAAATTGCTAAGCTCAAATTATTTCATTTTTCTTTAAAAGATAAAGCAAAAACTTGGCTTAGCTCGTTAAAACCTAGATCAATTGGTACATGGCAAGAAATGCAAACTGAATTTCTGAAAAAATTCTTTCCAACTCATAAAACAAATTCTTTGAAAAGACAAATTCAGAATATTTCTCAAAATCCTAAAGATGTTTTCTTTGAATGTTGGGAAAAGTTTAAAGAGTTGTTGAATTTCTTCCCACATCATGGTTTTGAAAATTGGCGTATAATCATTTTCTTTTATGAATGTTTAAATCCTGAAACTAAGCAATTTATTGAATCAATGTGTAACAGTCAATTTCTTGATAAAGAACCCGATGAAGCGCTAGAATATCTTGACTATTTGGCAGAAAATTCTCATTCTTGGCATAGTGTTGATGAAAATAAAGGAAAACTCAATCTTACTCAAGAAGATAGTTTAAGTGCTAGGCTTGCGCTTTTGGCTAAAAGAATCGATGATATGGAAGTTAAAAAAGCAAAAGAAGTTAAATCTGTGCAAGATAAAAAAGTTTGTGAAATTTGTGGACTTAAAGAACACTCAACTAATGATTGTCCTCACATTCCTGTTGAAGCAAAAGTCATGAATGGATTTAGAAAACCTTTTCAATCTCCATATTCTGAAACTTACAATCCACAATGGATAAATCATCCTAATTTCAGTTGGCGTGATAATAATCAAGCTCAACCAATAAATTCACAAAAGCCACCAAATTTTCCTTCATATCCAGCCCCACATGTAAAATCAATTGAGGAAACTTTGCAAGCATATATGAATGAACAAACAAACATCAATAATAAAACTTCTCAGGCTATCAATGGGATCAAGAACTCACTTTCAACACTCACATCTTCTTTGCGAAAAAATGCTGAAACATATTCACCTCACGCCCCTTTTCCTCAAAGATTGTTTTAAAAATGATGAAACCAACGCTCTTTTCCTCAAAAATTAAACTCAAATTCTGAAATTTTTGAGCTTTTTAAACAAGTCAAAATTAACATTCCTTTGTTGGATGCAATCAAACAAGTCCCACCTTATGCAAAAATTTTGAAAGATTTGTGCACAATTAAAAGAAAACATCATGTGAAGAAAAAGCATTCTTAATCGAAAATGTGAGTTCAATTATACAACAATTTGCTCCACCTAAGTACAAAGATCCAGGTTGTCCAACAATTTCATGCATTATAGGAGACACTCAATTGAACGTGCTTTACTTGATCTTGGTGCTAGCGTAAATCTTCTACCTTTTTCAATCTATGAACAACTAGGTTTGGGTGAACTTAAAGAAACTCCAATTGTACTCCAACTAGCTGATCGATCAATTAAAATTCCAAAAGGAATAGTAGAAGATGTGTTGGTACAAATTGACAAGTTTTATTTTCCCATTGATTTCATTGTTTTGGATACTCAGCCGGTTATAGATACAAAAACACAAATTCTTGTCATTTTAGGTCGTCCATTTCTTGCAACTTCAAATGCATTGATTAACTGATGGTATTTTCAAATTATCTTTTGGAAATATGACTTTGGAATTAAATGTGTTTAATGTTTGCAAACAACCTGCTGATGATACCGAACTACATGAAGTGGATTTAATTGAAGAAATTGTTCTTGAAAATTTTACTATCAATAATTCTTTTGAATTTACTGAAACATGTTTTGAAAATGAGAGAATTTGTGATATGAAATGTTTTGATGTCTCAAATGAATTTTTACAAGCACTAGAAAACCATTTTTGGAAACCAAAAATTGAAGAGTTGTCATCATCAGAAGTGCAACCTATTCCTTCAAGCATAAAAGCTCCAAAAATTTATTTGAAACCTTTACCATCTGATTTGAAATACTCTTTTCTTGGTGGGAGTGAAACTACGCTCGTAATAATTTCTTCCAAACTTGATGCATCTCGGGAAAGTAAGTTGATAGAGATTTTGAAAATTCATAAAAATGCCTTAGGGTGGACCATTGTTGATATTAAAGGTATTAGTGCTCTAATTTGCACACATAATATTTATTTAGAGGAAAATGCAAAACCATCTAGAGAAATGCAGCGAAGACTAAATCCTAATATGAAAGAAATAGTGAAAAATGAAATTATTAAACTCTTAGATAATGAAATAATTTATCCTATTTCTGAGCGATAAAAAATGGGTAAGTCCTATTCATGTTGCCGAAGAAGTCTGGGGTTACAGTGGTTAAAAATAAAAATAATGAACTGATTCCAACTAGAACCATTACTGGTTGGCGTGTGTGCATTGATTACAGAAAACTTAACTCGATTACTCGAAAAGATCATTTTCCATTGCCCTTTATGGATCAAATTTTAGAAAGAGTTGCAGGTCATAAGTTCTATTGTTTCTTAGATGGATATTCTGGATATAATCAAATTGAAATTGCACTTGAAGATCAAGAGAAAACAACATTTACATGTCCTTTTGGTACATTTACATATAGAAGGATGCCTTTTGGATTATGTAATGCACCAACTACATTCCAACGATGCATGCTTAGCATTTTTAGTGAATGATTTTTCAGTTTTTGGTGAATCATTTGAAGATTGTTTGTTGAACTTAGAAAAAGTGTTGATAAGATGTGAAGAAAAGAACCTTGTGCTTAATTGGGAAAAATGTCATTTTATGGTAACAACTTGTATTGTTCTTGGACACATTACTTCAGTAAAAGGCATTGAGGTAGATAAATCCAAAGTTGAGTTAATTGCTAATCTACCAGTACCAAAATTTGTGAAGGAGGTAAGATCATTTTTAGGGCATACAGGTTTTTACAGAAGATTTATCAAAGACTTTAGTATAATTTCTAAACCATTGTGTAATCTTCTTACAAAAGATGTTAGTTTTGAATGGATGAAAATTGTGAAAAAGCTTTTGTGAAACTTAAAAATATGCTTACATCTACCCCAATAATCCAACCTCCTGATTGGACTTTGTAGGTCCCAAGGGGTGTGAGTGTAAGGTTTAGAAGGGGGGGTTGAATAAACCTTACCAACTTTTCGATTTAGTCCTTTTAAATATTCAGAGCTAATACTTCACAACTGAGTCCTTGATGGACGGCTAAGTTAGTTAATCGCCAGAGTTAGTTACTCAAATGACTGATTTGAGTTGTTGATAGAATAACTCATTTGTTTTGACTAAAGACTTAACTTGTGATTTGTTTTCGGAAGACTTTACACCCTTAAATTTGGTTTAGTTTTGATTTAATACTTGGTTTTAGTACTTAGATATTATCAAGTGGATAGAAAATTTATCAGCAGAGTTAAATAAATAAGGTGCAGGAATTAAAGTGCTGAAATGTAAATGACACGATAAGTTTTTATAGAGGTTCGAAGATGGGGTAATTCTTCTATTCCTCTCTTCTCCAACTCCGGGAGGAATCCACTAAGTATTGATCAAGATACGAGTGGTAATGATCCAGGATACAAGTCTTGATCACACGGTGACTTGATCCTTTGGGACTCGTCTGGAGATGCCTTGGTCACGGTGGCTTCTCGACGACTCGGCTTCTTCACAGGGTACCGCCTTGCTACAATGACCCACTTGCTCAAGCTCGTTGGATTTGATCACGAAGCCCTCCAAAACTTGAGACCGGGTTCGACCTTGAACCTTCCTACAATCCTCCGTGGAATGTAGACTCCTTGATTCTTCAATAATTTCCTCTTCAACTGATTGAAGTTATCTTTCCTTCACAGGTGAGTGTTGGATTGATTTTCTTCGTAATGTAGGCTTGAGGATTAATCTTGAATGATTTGAGAATATTTTTGGTTACATATATAGCTTTTCTTGCTCGTATTTGTTTTCAATTGTCAAGGTAACTAACATTCTCTCAAATAAACTCCTCAGCCTTTTATAGTGTTCTTTTGAAAATTTGCCCGTTGAAGAGATAGGCTTATTCTCAAAAGACACTTGTGGTCGTTGGCTTGTCTTGTTGCAGTCCTTGGAATTGCCACTTCCTCGTATGAATTGTTCTTCAGCTTTTCAGAGTTCTGACATGGTGCAGTGCTTCCCATTGGTTTATTCCTTTTGCACGCTCGACGGGGCGATTCGAGAAAGGTAGTATGGAGGTATTACTTGTTTAAGTAATTCCCTTGATTTATGTGCAACGGATCTCTTCGATTATCTCGACTTGACCGCATTTCCTTGCTTTCCCAGGTGACTTAGAGTCGCCTTCCAATCATGGATGACTCTTTCACTTCTTCAACTTGAGACTTGGCTATCTTGAGTTGACTTGATCGATACTCTACTCACCGCATCTCATTTGCTCCTTGATCGAGTTCCGTCTTCTCTTCTTTGCCATACTCATTGTCTTGCGGCGGAGTCTTCCTTCTAGTCTCCGGTTGTCTTCTTGCATGTTTAGGCATAGCCGACTTAACTCACTTGACCAGCCCTATTTATTACAATGCGATTTACAACGAAAATGGGGTGCCAACTTCCTATTCTAAGTTTTACATGGCATTCATCAAAATCTAAACAATAAATTTCCCAACAATTTCCCTTTTTGATGATGCCAAAACTTAAAACATTCGAAATGTAAATAGCAAAGATACATACAGATAGTGCATTCACGGAGAATGTATGCGTAGAATCAATCCTTTTATTGATCATAACATTCTTGTCCTTTACACAATTGTTTACAAAGTGTATCGAAGCAAACATCTATGACTACGTAAAAATAGAGAATTTTCTGATTTATTACGTAAAAACTTACATAAAATGTATTTACATAGTAAAATACATGAAGGGGTGGACAACAACACTTCATCTCCTTCGCTTCCTCCTTCTTTCTTCTTCTTGACTCATCATCTTGGTCTTCTTTTCTTTTTCTCATCTTCACCGCTTTCTTCTTCTTTTCATACGCCTTCCGGCGGCGACTTCATCTCTTCTTATTCTCTCTTGTCTCTCCTCCCATAGCTGAGTTTGTCTTTTATTTTCTTCTTCAATTCTTTTCACAAACTCAAGCATTGTTCTTAGCCACTTGCGATTGGCTACTTCGTCAAAACCCGCCTTGAAGAGATCCCTCCTCTTTTGCCTCGGATCTATGTACTCAATGTTTTTGGGCAGAGGTCAGGTCTCAAACCTCTTCCTCCACCACGCTTCTTCCTCTACCTCTTCTCCGGGCGTGTATTGTCTTCGGGGTCTTTCTTCCCGGTGAGTGACTAGCGGAGTGATCGCCGATAGTCTCGCTGTCGCCTTCTTCACATAGTGTGAGACCCTTTTCTCAAAGATACAAGTCCGGGCTTGAGCCATGGACATATTTGCGAAGTATCCTTGAGATGCGGCGTTTTAAATTCATCAACTCGATCTTGGCTCGGCCTCCGGCATCCGAGATGGCATAAGTGTCTCTATCTCTTTGGAATGCCTCCATGTTGTTTTAGAATATCCATAACTCGGGCATTCATCCTTCCTTCCACTTTCTCCATCCCCGCTTCTTGTTGTCTTTCTCTTGTCGCCATAGGTACAACAGTGTTGGAGTGCGCAGAGTCATCGGGAGTTTCTTGATAATATCACCGTGACAAGACCTTGTTGGGGGTTTTTTCAATCATCAAGGTTACATCTTTAGATCCTTCCCCTCAACAGACTTCCCTTTCTTTTCTCTTGAAACTTCCTCATTGTCTTTCCCTTCACAATCGCTCCCTCCTTCTCAACTTCGATCCCTTGGCGCTTTTAGGTATTCCTCTTCCCCCTTTTTGGCATCATCAAAGGAGAGAGGAACCCCTGAAACAAACTAGCGGCGGGAAGTCGAGTCTGGCGATAGCCAAGTTTCGCTTGAAGTGCATTTGCGGAGTATGCGGCGCGAAACTCGAGCGAGTAGCGTTGGATTCACTTTAATTAACTTCATCTCGGCCATGAGAAGGCCGAATTTTCGATCCATGTTTCTTCCATACGCAGGGGAGCTCATTCTTATTTTGCTCACGCAGCAGCTTTATCTCGAAAGTGTGAGATTCATGCATGTGCTCAATGTGTTCTCTCAATTTTGTCTTTGCATCGGCATTCTCATTTCGCTGGACCAACGACTTGTTGAACAATGTTCGAAATATCTAGATTGTTCCACACGCATTGTTTGCTCATCATTGCCACCACTCCCGGATTCGACTATTATGCCTCTCAAGTCGCCAGAAGGTTGGCATCTCGATTATCGATCTCATGTCCATCGAGGCCTGGTGCCTCTCCATCCGTTCAATTTCAAAGCAAATAATGCTTTGAACACCTCCGAACTCAATTTGTTCCCTCTCTTCGGTGACGATACCACGTCAAAATCATAGTCAATTTGGAACGATGGTATCGATGGAATGACGGATCAGTGCATTGGAAGCGCTCGAGATCTCTCTTTTCGACTCTTCGGGAGGTCGGGTACCTCCAGAGAGAAGGAAATGATTCTACAAAGGGATCATCACGAGCAAATCGGAATTTGTTCAATGATGAGTGGTGCTCGTGAAGTTCCTTGTGGAGTCGAACTTCGCTTGACTTGGGAAACTGCGCGATGGACTCTGTTTGGTGGGGTCTGTTGTGAAGTTGACCGACTGGCGAGCCTCGGTGTCTCAAGCCTTCGTTAGTCTCTTTGGTTTTCCCATGAGTTGACCGGTCCTCGGCCATATCGGAAGCGTCATCGGACGATGATGAGATTTCCATGGGTGGCTCATCAAAGTTGAAAGTTTGTGAGTAGTCTTGAGGTCGACTTACTCGTGGTTGGAACACCTCACCGAGCCTTTTGGATCGAGTCACCGGGATGACTCGACTTCATCGTCTTCTTCTTCGATCCCAAAGAGGTTACATAAGGATTATCCTGGGGAATCGTGAAGCGCACTTATCTCCTTTTTCGATGGATCAATGATAGCAGGAGGGATGTTCGTACTTGACTTCTTTACTCTGGGAAGTATCAACCTCCCGTTGGCCTTCATTACCTCCTGAGTCTCAAGCTGCAGCGAGGCCTTAGACATCTCTTTCGACAAAGTGTCACTGTCTTAGGGTCTTAACGGTGGCATCCATTGGAGTCTCAACTCCATGGATTGCACTTTCGTCGCCAGTGTTAACTCCCAGGGCTATTCTTCCCATGCCTCGCATCGCAGCGGCGTCATTAGCCGAGCGGTTGGCGGCTCGGAGACGATCTCAATCTCGAGCCTCGTCGATGACAACTTGTTGTGTACTTTGTGTTTGTTCCTTCTCCACTTCGCCTCCTAGATTCATTGTGGAGTCAAATTTGCAACATCCTCCGGCCTTGCTTTGCGGTGGAGGAGTTTCCCCTCGGTGGCACACCACCGGTGAGTGACTTGGATTGGGGTCACTCGTCTCCGGACTCTTGGTCGTTCCCATTGAGTATTCACCGTTGGGGCGGGTGGTAAGACACCTTCATTAGGGGTTGGCTCGATTTGGGGTCCCCACTATCCCGTTTCATCGCCGTTCTCTTAGTTCTTTTTCTTCCGAGTGAGTGGGGAAGTGGTGGCAAAGAACAACGGTGGCAATATGTCGCACCACTCCCATTGAGTCTATCTCGGTGTGCTTTGGAGGACTCTCCTGGTCCCTCCATCATCCTTTGCTCATGAAGGATTACCGGATTCTCGCATTGCTTGCTTTGCATTTGCAATTCTTACGTGGCGGCCGGCAGGTCCGATCCTCATCACTTTACGATAGGGACGTCAAAGTGAGGATGTGTATGTTCTCGTGGTGCCGGTGATACGGCGAGATCTTTGGCCTTCTCACGTGCCTCTGCGTCTCATTTGCTTTAGCCCGTTCATTTCTTTTTTAATTTCGGTATATTTATGCAATTATCTCGTCAAGGGCTTGCAAAGATTGTGTCCACCTCAAGAAATCTGAAGAGTTCTTCTTCCTCAAGCCAATGAACTGCGGATATTGAAACCAACTCGGATAGGCTCGGCTTCCATTTTCTCCACTCGCACAGTATGACGATTTTGGATGTCTGGATACAATGGAGAGTGCATGATTAAATCGTCTTCATCATCCTCTTGTTGGCCCTCGTTTCCAGGTATTGAAGGTAGCATACTTCGGCCGCTTTCGACACCTTCAGCTGACCTCTGTTGCTGGTGGAGAAACAACCCCGTCACGGTGACTCGGTTGTCTCGGCCATTCTTTGTTCCTCATTTGTTCTAACTATATTTGGTCTTCAAGTTGCCTCTGTTTGATCGCCTCAACAGACTTGGCGTTTCATCAATCACTTACGGAGACTCTACTTCTCCGGCGAGTCTTGGTATCTTCTCGGTGAGTGATAGACTCATTTGTCTTTTCAAGCTCGGAGAGTTTGAAAAGTCTTCTTCTTCTCTTTGTTTTAACCAAAGGGATTTTCGCTCCACTTACATGGTTCATTGAAGGTGAATGCCTTCGCAGATGTCTTAGAGGTAGTTGCCTTCCTTGTTGTGGCGATCCTCTTCTTCTTGATCACCGGAGAAGGGATTAATGGTTCCTTCTCCATCTTTGCAAGTAAGGGGAGACACACGGGGCGGGTGACTACGGCTGCAAGGCGGGAGCGATTTGTTTTTTTTCTTTTGCAGGGGCAGTTAGATTTCTCTTAGCACAGGGCAGCCTTCTTCTTTGGTGGAGAGGAGACATTTGTATCTTGGTCGGTGATTCCCCTCACTCGTGATCGACTCTCTTAGCGTAGGCTCTCTTCTCGTGCGCCGAGAGGTTTGATCTCGAACATCCTATTGTTTACATGGAACGCCTTTCCATGTCGAAGAGGGACTCTTTTACCTCCATCACCCGGCCAATCACAGGCATCGTATCCCAGGGATCCTCCAAATGCTCCATTCTCCTTGAAGGATTTGTTCCTACATTCAGCGAGTGCATTGCGAGACAAACTCAGCCCAGATTCACTTTCTTTTCTTCAATGATCGCAACCATTATGATCAATTTCGCTTTGGACAGTTGGTCAAAGCTACCAAATTGATGTCTATGCATTTGGCAACGATGTCCAACAATTTGTGGTAGTCCTCCTTCAAGACCTCTTGTTAGTTGTGTAGACTATCTTTTCAAAGATAGTCGGTCTTGGCCACTTCCTTCCAAGCGGCAACCAAGTCAACATCGCCTTCATTGATTTCTCGGTGCTCCTTCCTTCCGCGAACGGCAGTGTTACGCCAAATCCTTGGCAAGTGATGATAAACTCATTCCGTGAAAGAGGATTTGATCCCCTCATCGTGAATCTCGGCATTCACGTAGGGTGTGCGACCTCTTCCACATAGGTCATCGGAAAGTCCATCGCCGAAATGGTTTTAGCCGGTCGTTTCGAGTTTTTCAAGCGATCTTCTTCACGAGGCATCATCGGACCGCTAACCATACCCTCGAAATCCCACGATGAGACCGGTGTGGATTTGCTTTCCTAGCTTGATAAAATCATGAGTGGATGCCATTTTTCAAGTATTTCACCGAATGAAACTTAGAAAGTGATTTGAAGATTGATAGGGTTTTTGAGAGAGTTTTGCCTTTTTTAGAGAGAGAAGTGAACAGTTTTTGGTGATGTGTGAGAGAAACGGGCGAAAATGGTTTAAGTATGGTTCTGAAAAGGGCGTGCGGGTGGTTTTTGAAATGTGATCGAAATCAACGGCTTAGATTTTGCACGCCGATTAGCATTTAATGTCTCGTATTTAATGCGGCAAAGCATTTATATCCAATCATAAGCTTGGTGTGCGGCTTTTGCTCGTACACGTCATAATTATCTTGACGTCATTCTTAAAAATATTCGCTTTAGTAAAAATGACTGCGTTTTTGTCCCTTTGCTCATAAATGACTCGGCTTATCCCTTAGTGATTTAACTCTTCTTCTCACAAGGGGTGTGAGTGTAAGGTTTAGAAGGGGGTTGAATAAACCTTACCAACTTTTCGATTTAGTCCTTTTAAATATTCGAGTTAATACTTCTGGTGAGTCCTTGATGGGGGCTAAGTTAGTTAATCAACAGAGTTAGTTACTCAAATTTGACTCGTTGATAGAATAACTCATTGTTTTGACTAAAGACTTAACTCGATTGTGATTTGTTTTCATTGGAAGACTTTAAACCCTTAAATTTGGTTTAGTTTTGATTTAATACTTGGTTTTAGTACTTAGATATTATCAATGGATAGCAAATTTATCGGCAGATTAAATAAATAAGGTGGGAATTAAAGTCTTTGAAATGTAAATGACACGATAAGTTTTTATAGAGATTCGAAGATGGGGTAATTCTTCTACTCCTCTCTTCTCCAACTCCTAGTGACTCAATTTGTCGGCTAAATCAGTACTGTTGTCTTCCGATACGGGGTGATTCACTTAGCTGATTTGAGAGTTCAGCTCTTTTTCCTTTTCGTGTTTCATTTCTTTTCTTTGAGTCTTCTGAGTGTCAGCTCAGCTCAATTAACCCTAACTCATGCTTGAGTTCTTCAAATCTTGACTCACATAATGGTTTTGTGAATATGTCAGCCAACTATTTATCAGTTGAAATATATTCCAAGGTGATGTCCTTCTTTTCAACATGATCTCTTATGAAGTGATATCTGACATCGATATGCTTTGTTCTTGAGTGCAACACATGATTTTGAGTGATTGCAATTGCACTTGTGTTATCACACATGATTGGAATTTCCTTTTCTTCAACTTCATAGTCTCTCAGCTGTTGTCTCATCCATAGGACTTGGGCACAACTGCTGTGCAGCCTATGTATTCTACCTTCACTTTGAGGTGTCTATTGAATTTTGCTTTTTTGCTAAACCAGAAATTAGCTTTGTTCCAAGAATTTGACATGTGCCCGAGGTGCTCTTCCTGTCTACTCTACATCCAAAGATAGTCGAGTCCGAATAGCCATTAGCTTGAATCCACCTTCCTTTGGATACCATAAGCCAACTTCTTGGCTTCCTTTCAAATATCTCAAGATTCTCTCGGGCCGCAGTCATGTGGCTTTCTTTTGGAGCAGATTGAAATCTTGCACATACACCTATAGCAAAGGTGATGTCCGCCCGCTTCTTTGTGAGATAGAGCAATGATCCGATAAGTGCTCAGTATCTTGTTTTTCTACCAGGCCGCCATCTGCATCCATATCCATTTTGGTGATGTATTCATTGGTATTTTCAGAAGACTTCTCTTCCATACCAAATTTCTTCATTAAATCTCGGTGTATTTTGTCCGACTTATGAAGGTTCCATCCTTCAATTTGTTTCACTTGGAGTCCAAGGAAGAATGTCGACTCTCCCATCATGCTCATTTCGAATTTGCTTTGCATGAGGTTTGAAAATTTATCACACCTGACTCTTTGTTTGTGGATCCAAAAATAATGTCATCCACATATATTTGAACAAGCAATATACTCCTCGCATCTTGAATTCTGAAGAGTGTTCTATCCACTTTGCCTTTTGTGAATCCGTTCTCAGTCAGGAATTGTGACAAAGTATCATACCATGCTCTGGGTGCCTGTTTCAATCCATATAGAGCTTTCTTGATTTTGTATACCTTATCTCCAAGAGTCTTCCGCTCAAATCCACGGAGGTTGTTCAACATACACTTCTTCTTCCAATGAACCATTAAGGAATGCACTCTTTACATCCATCTCGATATACAATAAAATTCTTGTGAGTTGCATAGGCAAGAAACATCCTTATAGCTTCCAATCTTGCTACAGGGGCAAATGTTTCATCAAAATCTGTCCCTTCTTCTTGGCAATATCCTTTGGCTACTAATCTTGCTTTGTTTCTTACCACAGAACCTTCCTCATTCATCTTGTTTCGAAACACCCATTTAGTGCCAATAACATTTTGATGGGTGGGTCTTTGAACTAATTCGCATATTTTATTTCTTTCAAACTGATTCAGCTCTCTTCTTGCATAGCTTGAATCCAATGTGTGTCATCAATGCTTGTGACACATCTTTAGGCTCTATTTGTGAGATAAAGCATGTGAACATAGTTTCTTGTTGAGTTTGGATCTTGTTTTGACACCTTCTCTTATATCTCCAATGACTAGTTCGGTGGATGGTCTCTCGGCCATCTTACATCAGGTTGGAGTAAGTTATTTGATTGATCGTCTTGCGGCTATGTTGCTTTGATCGCTCTCTCGTCATCACTTAGCTGCAGATTTTCCGGCTATTTTTGAGACTCGGCTATCTCATCTTCATCGGGTTTATAATTCGGCTTCGGCTTGACATAGGGACATCGCATGGTTGGTTGATTGACTTATCAGGTGACTCTTCAATGTCTTCTCCATTTACATTTGGCTCATCAAACACCACATGAATGGATTTCTCTGTAACCATAGTCCTCTTGTTGAGTACTCTGAGGCTTTGCTTTCATTTGAGTATCCCAAGAAGATACCTTAATCAATTTTAGCATCAAAAACCTTGAAATTATCTTTGCCATTGTTATGGATGAAGCATTTACATCCAAATATTCTAAAATATTCAACAT
Source organism: Rehmannia glutinosa (assembly GCA_016081115.2). Taxonomy (NCBI): domain Eukaryota; kingdom Viridiplantae; phylum Streptophyta; class Magnoliopsida; order Lamiales; family Orobanchaceae; genus Rehmannia; species Rehmannia glutinosa. The sequence goes on from CM071937.1 coordinate 78,940,741, forward strand.
TTGGTTTTCTCCTATCCAAATCTCATAGGGAGTCTTTGTCATTTTGTCTGTTTATCATGCATCTATTTTGAGTGTAGCATCTTTGTGTTTATTGCTCACCCAAAATCTTTTAGGTAGCCCCGCTTGACTAGGGGTGTCAATTTGGGTTGGAGTCGGGTTCGTGGGTCCGAGGTTCGCGGGTTTGCGTGTCGGCGGATGGACCCGGCCTGTTTAATTATTCGTGTCGGAATCTTGAACCCGGACCCGACCTGCTTATTTCACAGGTAACCCGGACCCGACCCACTTAACCCGTCTAATAAAATTATTTTAATATATATTTAATATTTTTAACTGAATAAATTTTTTTTTCAGAATCATACACTATTCGATCAATAAAAACTGTTACAATTCACAACATACAAAAAGAAATGACATAATTGCATAAATAACATAACATACTAATCATATTTTGAGGACAATATTCAAAAAGATATGTATAATAATAACAAATACATAATTAATGAGGTTTTATCATTTGAGTTTTAAAGATATTTCTTGTTTGTTGTTTTTTTCTTACAATTAATTATTTACTTAATTTTTTTAAAATTCACAAACGGGTTAGGCGGGTTAAACGGGTCATAGTAGGTCGACCCAGGACCCGACCTGTTTAATTGGCGGAGTTAGTCGGTCCACCCCAATTTAAACCAGGACCCCGAAGCTTGGACCCATACCCATTAATTTCGTGTTAGGTTCGTGTCGGGTTTTGCGTGTCGGGTCCTAAATTGACACCCCAGCTTGACTAACATGGTCCTAACGCTTCTTTGAGAGTTCTATTCCTTCTTTCGCACCTCCATTCTCTTTGTGGAGTCTTGCTGCAGAGATAATTCATGACCAATACCATTTTCTATACAATATTGAGTTATTATACCATTGACAAACTTAGTTCCTCTGTCGGATCTTATTTTGATAATGGTTTGGCTCTTCTTATTTTGAATCCTCTTCATCCCGGGTGTGGTAGTTTTTACGTAGAGAGTTTTTTCTTCTTACACATGAATATTGTCCATGTATATCTTGAGTAGTCATCTACTACCACCAAGGTGTATTTCTCCCCACTTATGCTATTTGGTTCAACTGGACCAAATAGATCCATATGTAGAGATGCAATATTCTTGTTGAGGATGGACATGTCTTTTCTTTGAATGATGATTTGATTTGTTTTCCTTGACATGCATCACATATACTCTACTTCTTTATATCTTGATCCGGAAGTCCTTCCACAAGATTGCTTACGCGCAAGCATTAATCGCTTTGAAATTCAGGTGACTAAAACTTCTTGTGCCACATCCGACTTGATTCAATTTGTGCTCTTTGCTAATAGACAGGTGTTGGGTGTTGCGATTGACCAATCCACGACATACATGTTCTTTTGTCTTCATCCTTGAAACACAACTTCATTTGATTCAAGTATCTTGATTTGGCATATACCCATGTTAAATCCAACATTATAACCCTTGTCACGAGTTGGCGATGCTTAGCAAGTTGAAGTTGAGTCCTTCAACATATGCAACATCCGTGATTTTTAATCCATTTTTGTTGATGGATCCAATGCCTCTTATTTCTCCTGGAGCTTCATTTCCTCCAAATATGACTTTTGCACCTCGACTTCCTTGAATTTTTGATTTTTTCTTGTTTCTGTCATATGTCCGGAATGACCACTTCCATGTACCAGGTTCCTTGGCACTCGGTTGTTCCTTGAACCTCATCTTCTTGGTCGAGGTTGGTCTTGTTCTTGGCCATCAAATGATCAAGGCTTCTTCTTCCGAGTCACTTGAGTAGTCACTTCACTACTCTGAATTTTGTGTCTCTTGACTTGGCCATTTGTCTCGGCCGATCTCTGCAGCCAACATTGCCTTTTTTTTTTTCTTGTCTTCTTTCTCCGAACACCTTTCTTTTCTTCATTCATTCGTATTTGTTGACTACGAGGATATGGGCAATCAATGGCATAGTTACCTGGTTGCCTACGGTTCAGCATAGATTTTCAACCTTTTGATCGATTCTTTCCATTCTTGGATTGTCGACCCTTTGATATTCACTTTTTGATGCTCTGTTCTCTTGGTTGGCCTATCTTTCCTTGACTTGGAGGAGTGAGTGTCTTACGGAGGATTCTCCTTGCCTCTCTTGTAGTTCTTATTGAAGAACTTGTTAAACCTTTAACCATCAGGGCTATTTCCTATTGGTCAATAACTTCTTTGACCTCGACTCTCTTGCCATCCTTAACAATTAGAGCATTTGTTTTGGAGTGGGTGTCTCTTCCGGTCTTTTCTTCTCATTTCAAATTCGTAGGCTTTGATATCCGAGAATAGCTCATGGTTGGATGTCTTGGATAGGTCCATGGAGTGTCTCATGGCCATGACTTTCATATCCCACTCGGTTGGGAGACTTCTTAGAATCTTCATACACATTTCCTTCCGTGTATATTCTTTTCCAAGTGCGAGATAGCTCGTTGGTAAATTACGTGAACCGAGCATCCGGTTGATCAAGGTCTCTCTGCGATCATTTTGAAATTTTCAAATTTTTTGTCTGGCCAGCCACGATAATTTATTTTCCTTGATTTTCTCGAGCCTTCACAAATCAATGTTAGCTTGTCCTGATTTCTTTAGCCGTTTTGCATGATTTGACTTTATTGAATATGGCTTTGTCAAGGTTTTGTAAAAAATGTCCTTGGCCACATTGTCGAGGTTATATCTTTTCTGTCCTCATTTGTCCATTCGACTCTTGATTTTTCAACCATGAAGAGTGGGAGCAATATCCTCTTCACCTTAATTGCGGCTCTCCTTACGGTGTGTTCACTTTTAAAATTTGCGGTGGCCCATCCTCTATCATTATCCACATCTCATCATGTAATCTTTGATAGATGAGCTGCATCACGAATTTTCCAATCATCAAATTCTTCAATTGTGAACATAGGGATACGTGTCAAATTTGCTTCCATGATAATAACTATTGATGATAAAAGAGTTTTGAAAACTTAAGTACTAAAGCAGGACTTTGAAAATTTTGGAGATCTAGTTCAATAACGGTGAGGAAGGCTCAATGAACCAACAGCTACGATACCACTTGTAGGTCCCGAGGGGTGTGAGTGTAAGGTTTAGAAGGGGGGTTGAATAAACCTTACCAACTTTTCGATTTAGTCCTTTTAAATATTCGAGTTAATACTTTGTTTGAGTCCTTGATGGAGCGGCTAAGTTAGTTAATCAACGAGTTAGTTACTCAACAGATTTCATTGAAACATTGATAGAATAACTCAAAATTTTTTGACTAAAGACTTCTTTCGATTGTGATTTGTTTTTATGGAAGACTTTACACCTTAAATTTGGTTTAGTTTTGATTTAATACTTGGTTTTAGTACTTAGATATTATCAAGTGGATAGCAAATTTATCAGCAGAGTTAAATAAATAAGGTGCGAGGAATTAAAGTCTTTGAAATGTAAATGACACGATAAGTTTTTATAGAGGTTCAAAGATGGGGTAATTCTTCTACTCCTCTCTTCTCCAACTCCGGAGGAATCCACTAAAGTATTGATCGTAAAGATCTGAGTGGTAGCGATCCAGGATACAAGTCTTGATCACATAGCCGACTTGATCCTTTGGGACTCGGTCACGGAGATGCCTTGGTCACGCAGGTGGCTTCTCGCACGACTCGACCTTTCTTCTTCCGCGGAGGCTTTTGCGCGCTCTACCCGGCCCGATTGCTCAAGCTCTTTGGATTTGATCACGAAGCCCTCCAAAAACTTGAGGCTGGTTCGACCTTGAACCTTCCTACAATCCTCAAGTGGAATGTAGGCCCTTGATTCTTCAACAATTTCCTCTTCAACGATTGAAGTTATCTTTCCTTCACGGTGAGTGTTGGATTGATTTTCTTCGTAATGTAGGCTTGAGGATTAATCTTGAATGATTTGAGAATATTTTTGTTCTGAGATATAGCTTTTCTTGATCGTATTTGTTTTCAATTGTCAACGTAACCAACATTCTCTCAAATAAACTCCTACGGCCTTTTATAGTGTTCTTTTGAAGATTTGCCCGTTGAAGAGATAGACTTATTCTCAAAAAGACACTTGTGGTCGTTGGCTTGTCTTGTTGCAGTCCTTGGAATTGCCACTTCCTCGTATGGTGTTTTTGCTTTTGAGTTGACATAGTGCGATCTTCCCATTGGTTTATTTCTTTTGCACGCCTTGACGGGGGAGCACTTGAGAAAGGTAGTATAGAGGTATTACTTGTTTAAGTAATTCCCTTGATTTCGTAAAGCGGATCTCTTCGATTATCTCGACTTTTGCATTTCCTTGCATTCCCAGGTGACTTAAAGTCGACTTCAATCGTGTGGATGACTCTTGTCACTTCAACTTGAGACTTGGCTATCTTGAGTTGACTTGACTGCGATACTACTCACTGTTGCATCTCGGTACTCCTTGTCGAGTTCCCCGTCTTCTCTTCTTTGCCATACTCGGTGTCTTGCGTGAGTCTTCATTCTAGTCTCGGTTGTCTTCGCATGTTTGGCATAGCCGATTTAAACTTTCGGCTTGCCCCCTATTTATTACAATGCGGTTTACAGCGAAAATGGGGTGCCAACTTCCTATTCTAAGTTTTACATGGCATTCATGAGAATCTAAACAATAAATTTCCCATGAGACTTTACCTTTTGAAATAATGTGTGATGCTAGTGACTATGCCGTTGGAGCTGTTTTAGGGCAAAGAAAAGAAAAGAAACCATATGTGATATACTATGCAAGTAAAACCTTGCATGGTGCTCAAATCAATTATTCAACTGAAAAAGAATTACTTCTTTGTAGTATTTGCCTTTGGAAAAATTTCGATCATATCTTGTTGGTTCACCAATTGTTGTTTTTAGTGATCATGCGACTTTGAAATATCTTTTTATCAAAAAAGATTCCAAACCAAGATTGATTAGGTGGATTCTCTTCTCCAAGAATTTAATATTACCATTCGTGATAAGAAAGGTGTAGAAAGCGTGGTAGGCGATCTTTTATCAAGACTTATTTGTGATGATTCATTTCAAACTCCACCAATCAATGATACTTTTCTTGATGAACAACTATTCAATATTCTTTGTAGTACCTTGGTTTTGCGATATTGTTAATTTTCTTGTGCAGGGAATGATGCCATCAAATTGGAATTCACAAGATAAAAAGAAGTTTTTGATTTGAGGTAAAAAAGTTTTCTTTGGGGCGATCCCTACCTTTTCAAATATTATCCGGATCAAATCTTTCGTAGATGTGTGCACGACAATGAGGTAGGTAACATTATTCAATTTTGTCATTGAGAATCATGTGGTGGTCACATTAAGAAAACCGGTCTGAAAGATCTTACAATGTGAATTTTATTGGCCAAATCTTTTCAAAGATACTTATGTTTTTGCAAAAGTTGTGAAAATTGTCAAAAGTTAGGATCAATTTCAAAGCGAAACATGATGCCTTTGAATCTATTTTGGTGATTGAAATCTTTTCTTGTTGGGGTATTGATTTTATGGGGCCATTTCTAGTATCATTTGGTTTTATTTACATTTTAGTAAAATATATTATGTTTCAAAATGGATCGCGGCAATTCCTTGTCGAAACAATGATCATAAAAGCGTGATAAAATTTCTAAAAGAAAATATTTTGAGTCGATTTGGAATTCCTCGAGTCATTATTAGTGATGGGGAACACATTTTTGCAACAAAGTTTTTGCATCTTTAATGAAAACATATGGAATCACACATAAAGTTGCAACACCTTATCACCCATAGACAAATGGGTGATTGAACTTGCAAATGAGAGATAAAACAAATAGAGAGATAGAACAAATATTAGACTTATCGACACACTTTGGGCATCTGAATCGTTGTTTTTAAAACATCATTGGGAATGTCTCCTTATAGAATAGTTTATGGAAAACCTTGCCATTTACCAGTGTAACTTGAACATAAAGCTTATTGGGCAATTAAAATGTTTAACTTCAACCTTAGCGATGCTTCAAAGTGCGAAAATTGCAAATCAATGAGCTTGAAAAATTGAGAAATGATGCATACGAGAATTCAAAAATTCATAAAGCAAGAATCAAGAATTTCATGATAATAAAATTACAAGAAAAAATTTGAGATTGGTAAAAAGGTTTTGCTTTATAATTCTAGATTGCATTTATTTCTGGAAAATTAAGGTCAAGATGGAGTGGTCCTTTTATTGTGAAAAATATATATCCGTATGGAGCTATTGACATTGAGAATCCTAGAAATGGTAATGTATTCAAAGTTAATGGACAAAGACTTAAACCGTTTCTAGAAAATCAATTCATTCCAGAGGAAGTTCTTTTTCTTTATAATCCTTGTTATAATTAGTGAACATATTCATTTATTATAAATGTGTGTGTTTTGATTCCCCGGTTAAATGGCGGATAACTATACTCCGTGACCATTAAGTCGGGCTCATGATTCCACAAACACTGATATTTGTACATAATTTTGTTTTCTCATTCTCTTTCATTTGGGTTTTTTTTTAAAATGGATAAAAGAATTTCCTCTACTCTCAAGAAGCGATTCTATTTTCTTAAAAAAATTGAAATTTTAGAAATATATAAATCCAGGCTAGAAAGGTTAAAAATGTTTATGAATAAAGGCATTCGAGGAGAAGGCGTACATTGGATAATTGAAGCAAAGGTAAGATTAGCAGGAGAATTTTCATTTTCTCCTACTAAATGCATGCCGTAATGGAAAAAGTTCATATTCAAAAAAATGAAGGGCCAAAAGAATGAGTTTATCACAAATGTGCTAGATAGACTTGTGACACACTTATTGTCGTTCTTTAGGTATGGTTTCGAGAAATAGAGGGACAAAATTCAATTCGTAAAGGATGGTGAGTAGGAGTCTTTAGATAATATTCTATGGACTTTTGATACGTATACTTGTGGATTTGTGCATCATGAAATTCTCGATTATGGCTCCAATTCAGGAGGAGACGTGAACTTAGTCTTGGAAATTTGGCGTTAAAAGACCCTGTTTGCCAATTTCTAAGAAAATTGAATGGGAAGCATATCCCGACCCGTGAGGCGTTTAAACCATTTGGACATAAAACCCGGAGGAAGATGTGAGCCACAATCACAACTACTTTTCTGTTCATTCACATGCTAGCATTTTATTTTAACTTTTATTGTCTTTATTTTCAAACTTTTTGACAAAATAAAAGTTCCAACAATTATATCTCTTGTTGCATTCACTGTTTAGTACCTCAATAAATAGTGTTATATTCACCAGTTCTTTTACACCATTCGAGTTTGTATCGAGAAAAAAGAGAGAAAAAAATATAAAAGAAATGGAGAGTTCTTCCGTAGAATTAATGTGTTCTTTAATGATATTTTGTGGTGCAAATCCTGGGAAAACGAGTTTGTTTTCTTGAGGCGATTGATAATCTCGGTAAATTTCTAGCGGAAAAACACATTAACTTAGTATACGGGAGGTAGTTTTGGGTTAATGGGCGTGTTCTTTGGATTCTGTCTATTTAGGAGGAGTCGGGTATTAGGAGTTATCAAGAAACCATTAGTTGTGCGACAAATCACCGGTCAAACCATTGGAGATGAGTTAAGAGTGTCAAACATGCAAGACCGAGATGGTGAATATGATGCATAATGCGGATGCCTTTATCACCCTACACGGTGGTTTTGGTACACTAGAGGAGTTATTCCAAGTGATCTCACAACTCAACATTCCCCGGCTTTATAGGTATTCTTAATGTTAATGGTTTCTTTGATGGTTTATTGTCTTTCATAGATTATCTTTGTCGAGAAAGGTTTTATTTCACCGCCTACCAGGCCGAATCATAATTTGTGCAACAACACCAAGTGAACTAATTGATCAACTCCAGCATTTTTTTTGAACCTGATCAAAAGTGGCTCATGTTGTTTGGTCAGAAACGATAGAAGTAAAAAATGCGTTGGATTTGTCTCGGCGTTGTGAGATTTATCTTTCATAGGTATAACTACTCTTGTATTTTTCGAGTTTCATTTCAATAAGCCATACATAGGAGGTAATATCTTCTAAACCTTACTTTCCTATTTATTTTTGACATTGAGGACAATGTTTTAGATAAGTTGGGGAATGGATAATTGATATTATTTTTGGTAATTTTTTTCTAGTTTGCAATGTGTGATTTGTTTTTAAAAAAATTGATGGCGAGTAAAGAATGTCATTTTGATGTTCTTGAGACGCATCTCTCTATTATGATGTTGTGTTTTTCTTTTCAAAACATGGCATGTTGTATTATGTTTAAAATATTTGTGAATTATCAAACATGAGAACAACTTTATTGTTGAATTCAATGATGCTATCTTGATTAAAAAAAGAGAGAAGATATTGTTTTTGCACATTCTAGGCTTTGTGGAGAGATTGATTGTGATACATATAACTGAAAGTTTGATCATGATAAAGTGTTTTATTTTCAATATTCACACATCTTTTTGTGAATAAGTGGTGAGTTTGAGAAAACAAGCATTACGAACTTTAATTGGTAATTTGAAATGGTTATGTTGTGATCGAAATACTTAAATATGTCTACCTACCATGTGGAGAAATGATTTGGTTAATACCTACATTTTCAATTTCTATTACAATACTCCATTACAAAATTTGTGATGAGTATTTCTCATTGATATATTATCATGTAAAGTCATGTTGTACGAGGAGAAAAAAAAGTGAAAAATGAAAAAAAAAAAAGAAAAAAGTGGATAAAAAAAAAAGAAAAGAAAAGAAAAGAAAAACAAAATGCATATTATTACTTTGTTTGCCATTATCACTACCTTATAGCTCAAGTGGTATTACTCATCCTTTATAAAGGTATTAGTAGAGGTTCGAACCGGTATTTTTCGACTTCTTTGAAATCTATCACCTCATTCCAATCAAGATCTCCCAACTTATTATAAAAAAATTTGTTTACCATTCTAAACCAATGAAATTTCGAAACATATTTTAGGTATTTCAAATTGAGGTATTTCAAATTTTATAACTACCTATCTTATGCTCAATTTTGATTTGAATGTTTGTCCTAAATTTTATTGGCCATTTCCTTAAGAGTTTAACTGTTTTCCAACTCCATGAGTGAACACCATACCAGTTCAAATGATAAATACTAACCCGTGAGGATATGGAGTTGAGGCTTTTTCATGATTAAATTTGAAGTTCATGTATCCTGGTTTGCGGATGCAATGGTGGTTTTGTGCATATATATACAATATTTCTTCTCTATAAAAAATAAATATATAAAAATTATATTTAATCTTGATAGCATCTATGATGATTGACAATAAAGCTTTTGATTGTTAGACATTTTCACAAGTTTTTGTTAAAAAGATAATATCATGCCATGTTCATAAAAATTTCTTTTTGTATTTTTGTGCTTTAATTACTAGGGACTAGTAATAATTTGGGGAGTGTGATTAACGTTAAAATATACAATTACTTTTGGTTTATAATAGTATTTTACTTTATTAATTTTAGTAATGATATAAATTTATAGTATTATTATATATTATAAATAAAATAGAAATCAACACAAAATTGGCACAATAAATACTGGTTCCATTTAGTCATTGATCCGATTTTATTGTGCCAATTTTGTGTTGATTTCCTATTTTATATATAATATATAATAATACTATAAATTTATATCATTACTAAATTAATAAAGTAAAATACTATTATAAACCAAAAAGTAATTGTATATTTTTTAACATTCATCACCCTGACGATATTCTAGTCCCTGAAGTAATTAAATCACACAAATGACAAAGAAATTTTTATGAACATGGCATGATATTATCTTTTAACAAAACTTGTGAAAATGTCTAACAATCAAGGTTTATTGTCAATCATCATAGATGCTATCAGGTAAAATATAATTTTTATATATTTATTTTTATAGAGAAGAAAT